>OX104119.1:23086315-23654977 GCA_944474755.1 Limnoperna fortunei | reverse complement strand
CCACTATAAAACTAAACTATATATCTTTAGCTTAATATTATACACAATTAAGGCACACAAATTTCTGCAATACTTTGTCTGTTTATTAAGGTAATATAAGGCAGAGGCATTTAAGATTCTTTCAAATGGTGCAACTGGATAATCTAGGTTAAGTTCATAGAGAAAACAACCAGTCAATAAACGGTATTAAACTTCTTTAAGATTTAATTACATCAATAACAACACATGGATTAAGATTTAACTTGTATTAAGTCTAAGCTTTTATACCTGAATCTACATGTTATAATTACACCAATCACAACACATGGATTAAGATTTAACTCATACTAAGTCTACACATCTTGTACCTGAATCTAAATGTTATAATTACACTAATCACAACACATGGATTAAGATTTAACTCATATTAAGTCTAAGCATCTTATGCCCGAATTCATATGTTGTAATTACTTAATTGGGTGTCAAACAATGTACAACAAATGTGATGGTGTATTATGAACTTGGGCGATATCCTTTGATATACCAGAGAATGTTCAACATAATAAAATATTGGTTTAAAATTTTGTTGTCTAAAAATTGTATTTTAAAAAACTGCTATCGTTATCAGTTGGAAAATTTGATTGAAAATAAAGCAATTTGGGTCCACCAGCTTCGGCAGTTGTTATTTCATTTAGGTTTGAATGATTTTTGGTTTAACCAGGACAACTTACATCTTAATAAAGGTACTTTGTTGTTTATAAAAGAAAGAATATATGATCAAGCTAAACAATATTTGTCTGAATTATTGAATAGTTCACAAAAATGTTACTTGTATAAATATATTGTTAATAATATTTGTATTCAAAAGTATCTAACCAAACATGTTTGTTATAAAATATATCTTACTAGGTTAAGAATGGCATCACATACTCTGTTTGTTGAAACTGGTCGTTACAGTGGTGTAGAAAGAGCCAATAGAAAGTGTTCTTTGTGTAAACAAAATGTTGTAGAAGATGAATTTCATTTCATTTTACAATGCTCATGCTATTTGGATTTAAGAAGACAATTTATAAAGCCTTATTATTATAAAAGACCATCTTCCTTTAAACTTGTACAGTTATTGAGTACTGAAAATTTAAAAGATATGCGCAATATATGTAAATTTTTACTTCATGCATCCAGTCTAAGATCTACATTGTTGAATGTATAATATCTTACCAAATCTGTATTATTTTCTCTGATGTGTAATATTATTGATTGTAAACTTTGCTGTAATTTATGTACTGATGAGCCTTGTAGCTCAAAGTAATAAAATGAATGAATGATACACCAATCACAACACATGGATTAAGATTTAACTCATATTAAGTCTACACATCTTGTACCTGAATCTAAATGTTATAATTACACCAATCACAACAAGTGGATTAAGATTTAACTCATATTAAGTCTACACATCTTGTACCTGAATCTACATGTTATAATTACACCAATCACAACAAGTGGATTAAGATTTAACTCATACTAAGTCTACACATCTTGTACCTGAATCCACATGTTATAATTACACCAATCACAACACATGGATTAAGATTTAACTCATACTAAGTCTACACATCTTGTACCTGAATCTACATGTTGTAATTACACCAATCACAACACATGGATTAAGATTTAACTCATATTAAGTCTACACATCTTGTACCTGAATCTACATGTTGTAATTACACCAATCACAACACATGGATTAAGACTTAAATCATACTGTCTAAGCATCTTATACCTGAATCTACATGTTGTAATTACACCAATCACAACACATGGATTAAGATTTAACTAATTCTAAGTCTACACATCTTGTACCTGAATCTACATGTTATAATTACACCAATCACAACAAGTGGATTAAGATTTAACTCATATTAAGTCTACACATCTTGTACCTGAATCCACATGTTATAATTACACCAATCACAACAAGTGGATTAAGATTTAACTCATACTAAGTCTACACATCTTGTACCTGAATCCACATGTTATAATTACACCAATCACAACACATGGATTAAGATTTAACTCATACTAAGTCTACACATCTTGTACCTGAATCTACATGTTGTGATTACACCAATCACAACACATGGATTAAGATTTAACTCATATTAAGTCTACACATCTTGTACCTGAATCTACATGTTATAATTACACCAATCACAACAAGTGGATTAAGATTTAACTCATACTAAGTCTACACATCTTGTACCTGAATCCACATGTTATAATTACACCAATCACAACACATGGATTAAGATTTAACTCATACTAAGTCTACACATCTTGTACCTGAATCGACATGTTGTAATTACACCAATCACAACACATGGATTAAGATTTAACTCATACTAAGTCTACACATCTTGTACCTGAATCTACATGTTGTAATTACACCAATCACAACACATGGATTAAGATTTAACTAATTCTAAGTCTACACATCTTGTACCTGAATCTAAATGTTATAATTACACCAGTCACAACAAGTGGATTAAGATTTAACTCATATTAAGTCTACACATCTTGTACCTGAATCTACATGTTATAATTACACCAATCACAACAAGTGGATTAAGATTTAACTCATACTAAGTCTACACATCTTGTACCTGAATCCACATGTTATAATTACACCAATCACAACACATGGATTAAGATTTATCTCATACTAAGTCTACACATCGTGTACCTGAATCCACATGTTATAATTACACCAATCACAACACATGGATTAAGATTTAACTAATTCTAAGTCTACACATCTTGTACCTGACTCTAAATGTTATAATTACACCAATCACAACACATGGATTAAGATTTAACTCATACTAAGTCTACACATCTTGTACCTGAATCTACATGTTGTAATTACACCAATCACAACACATGGATTAAGATTTAACTAATTCTAAGTCTACACATCTTGAACCTGAATCTAAATGTTATAATTACACCAATCACAACAAGTGGATTAAGATTTAACTCATATTAAGTCTACACATCTTGTACCTGAATCTACATGTTATAATTACACCAATCACAACAAGTGGATTACGATTTAACTCATACTAAGTCTACACATCTTGTACCTGAATCCACATGTTATAATTACACCAATCACAACAAGTGGATTAAGATTTAACTCATACTAAGTCTACACATCTTGTACCTGAATCCACATGTTATAATTACACCAATCACAACACATGGATTAAGATTTAACTAATTCTAAGTCTACACATCTTGTACCTGAATCTAAATGTTATAATTACACCAATCACAACTTGTGGATTAAGATTTAACTCATATTAAGTCTACACATCTTGTACCTGAATCTGCATGTTATAATTACACCAATCACAACAAGTGGATTAAGATTTAACTCATACTAAGTCTACACATCTTGTACCTGAATCCACATGTTATAATTACACCAATCACAACACATGGATTAAGATTTAACTCATACTAAGTCTACACATCTTGTACCTGAATCTACATGTTGTAATTACACCAATCACAACACATGGATTAAGATTTAACTCATACTAAGTCTACACATCTTGTACCTGAATCTACATGTTATAATTACACCAATAACAACACATGGATTAAGATTTAACTTATACTAGGTCTACACATCTTGTACCTGAATCTTCATGTTGTAATTACACCAATTACAACACATGGATTAAGATTTAACTAATTCTAAGTCTACACATCTTGTACCTGAATCTACATGTTATAATTACACCAATCACAACAAGTGGATTAAGATTTAACTCATATTAAGTCTACACATCTTGTACCTGAATCTACATGTTATAATTACACCAATCACAACAAGTGGATTAAGATTTAACTCATACTAAGTCTACACATTTTGTACCTGAATCGACATGTTGCAATTACACCAATCACAACACATGGATTAAGATTTAACTCATACTAAGTCTACACATCTTGTACCTGAATCTACATGTTGTAATTACACCAATCACAACACATGGATTAAGATTTAACTAATTCTAAGTCTACACATCTTGTACCTGAATCTAAATGTTATAATTACACCAATCACAACAAGTGGATTAAGATTTAACTCATATTAAGTCTACACATCTTGTACCTGAATCTACATGTTATAATTACACCAATCACAACAAGTGGATTAAGATTTAACTCATACTAAGTCTACACATCTTGTACCTGAATCCACATGTTATAATTACACCAATCACAACACATGGATTAAGATTTAACTCATACTAAGTCTACACATCTTGTACCTGAATCTACATGTTGTAATTACACCAATCACAACACATGGATTAAGATTTAACTCATATTAAGTCTACACATCTTGTACCTGAATCTACATGTTGTAATTACACCAATCACAACACATGGATTAAGATTTAAATCATACTGTCTAAGCATCTTATACCTGAATCTACATGTTGTAATTACACCAATCACAACACATGGATTAAGATTTAACTAATTCTAAGTCTACACATCTTGTACCTGAATCTACATGTTATAATTACACCAATCACAACAAGTGGATTAAGATTTAACTCATATTAAGTCTACACATCTTGTACCTGAATCTACATGTTATAATTACACCAATCACAACAAGTGGATTAAGATTTAACTCATACTAAGTCTACACATCTTGTACCTGAATCCACATGTTATAATTACACCAATCACAACACATGGATTAAGATTTAACTAATTCTAAGTCTACACATCTTGTACCTGAATCTACATGTTATAATTACACCAATCACAACAAGTGGATTAAGATTTAACTCATACTAAGTCTACACATCTTGTACCTGAATATACATGTTATAGTTACACCAATGCAAATAAGGTACTTTTCTGATAATGAATAAAACAAATAACAAAATAGCCAATATGTATAGAACAAGAAACATATCTTTGTAACCCTAATGTCCTGTGTTGCACATAATGCATTCTTAAGTTTACAAACATTTTTTTATTAAACTGTACAAAATTATGCTTGAATGAGGAGAGCAAAGGTGATACCAGTATTAAGTTTTAGACACCCGGTCTACCTTAATCATATTGTGCATGACAAATCAAGCACACAAAGTCTTCTTCTGGAGCAGTTTTTAGGTTAATGCATTTAAAATGTAGCCATCGTCCACAGACACTACACTGGACCCACTTCCCTCCTGGCCTTTTGCACTCTGACAGGTCACAAACTGTATGTTGTGCTGTTTGTCTCTTTGCACACAGAATTATTTTGTTTGTGACATACTGGCGCATTATCACAGCTGATTTTTGTGTAAGAACTGATGGCTCCATTCCCAATGAGAGTGCCTTTGCATTCTGAAACAAACGTTTGAATGTATTGAGCTTGTTTGTTTTTAGGGTGTAATAGGTTAATATTTATATTTTGTGATAATTTAGAACTTTGATTCCAGTCTTGTTTTTGTCCCTGTCTCTTTCACAAGGAAATCCTTGTTGCTTACCTTCTTGACTTTGTCTTCTTGATATGTTCCCCTTTTCTATCTTTTGCATTGAAATGCTACAGCCCTTGTAAAGCTCAAAGTGAGCACTGAATGATGACTGATGATTGTGGATGCAGGACAGTTGAAAGTTGAGTGATAGAAATAATGAGCCATCTATTAAATTTTCTAATTGTTCATTGAACAGTTTTATCATAAAAATGATATAAAAAAAAATTATTATTTACTTTCTTTAAACTATTTAACAACAACCTTTTCCATGATAGCCAGTAAATTATTAAACATTACAAATGAATGATAAACCATGAGTGGTGACTGTTGACTCACAACAAATGACTGATGACCCTTGAGAGTTGACACATTAGTGATGAGTGATGTGCTAAAAACAGGAACTTTGAATGTTCCAAGGCTGTGCAAACATCTTTTTTATTCAGCTAAATAAATAAAACCAGCTCAGTAAGTGTTCTAATTACCATCAAAACAAAAGGTCCACAGCTATGGCCATCCTTCTGATGACTTGATGATAGATTTCCGGTTTTCCATATACAGTTGATGTCCCCAATTGTTTCATACCTTTTTTTCATATATTTTCTGAAAAATTAAGTTTTTATTTGTTCAGATTATATAATAAGTGGATTACATATAATGGCTTGACAATTTTTGAGGTTTTTGGCAAAAATGACATCTTTGGTATAAATTTTCTACATATATTTATGACTGACTTTTTTCTTATAATTTTTATTTCAAAATCAAAAGTTATAGTATGTTGTTGCAAGGAAGACTGTTGACACTTTGTAAAGATAGTTGAAGAGACCAGAACACTAGGTTAAAACTATAAAAACTCTCTTAAGGAAACATATTGAAAATACCAACCTCCATAACTGGATATATTTGGTATTATCACCAGGTAAGGAATCCAAAATGGAAATGGTCTGTTCTGGCACATTAGCTGCCAACAATATCCAGTGATTACCATTTTTGTTAATTGGCATTAATATCCATTTGTAGTTTGAAAATTGTACCTAATAAAAGAACAAAACATTTAAAACACTTAAAAACAATAATGAAAGAAAACTGGAAACAATGTTTGTAAGACAAGAAATGTGACCTAATTGTATTATAAACGTGCTAATTTGCATACTATAACAACCATTCCGTAGTAAGAATCCAGTAATTTACATATGTATTACCCAAGATGCAACATGCCATTCAGTTTCGGGTTTCTCAACGTTTTTCGTAAGAGACACGAATGTCAATTATTACACAACACACAGCGGGTTATTAAAAACTGTAATAACTATCATCACGAATCAATAATGACCGATTTTAAACACGAAACCAATTAAAAAAATGATGACACTGTCGAAAGAAATCAAGATCGACCACGTATGATTGTATATGCAACTTCTTTTGGACATCAAAGTGCAGGGAGTGATTCACTTACGCTCTGCTACATTATGAATAATGGGACTAAATTTGTACCCTAGCCAAAAAAAAGCAAGGGTACGATTATTCATTCTAAACAATCTTGTATCACAGGTATCCCAGTTGTGACAAAAATTAAATTACCTTGCTATAAAACCAGGTGTCAAACCTGTTGTTTTCCCATAGAACTGCCATATAGGATGGAATAACATATATATGGTCAAAATCTTGTACATTTTTCTCCTGCTGTAGAATGGACATAAATGCATTCATCACCTTAAAGTACAAATTTTTTTTTATCTTCAATTGCTGACTGAAATAAGAGTTCAAAGGAGTTTCTCAAAGCAGTAATGTTATGTTCTGCACTCAATTTTGGTGTAGTTGAATATTACATGACTTGATGGATAAATGAACAAACTTAATGAAAATCTTATTAAAAGTCTTATTACCAAAGAAATCATATCTTTAGAATAGAAGACATAAAACCATTTTACGACAGCAAAGCCATACATGACTTGAAAATATCTCTATCCTAGAGATTTTCACGTGTTTCCTTCACTGTTGGTCAAATTTACTCTTGAAATTAATAGGGAAATAATAAAAGAAAATTAAATTATTGATTTTGAACTAGTTACATCACAAGTTTAATAAACATACCTTGTCATTCAACCAATTACTTCCTTGCAAGGTTCTAAGATCTTTGCCTTCTAAAACCTCCTTGCACACTGTGTACCTAAATAGATTTGCTTCGGCTGACCATATAGCTCGATGTTTTCATAAGCCCAGAGGTTGTAAGTTGAGTGATGAAGTCATCTGTAATGAGCAAAGCATATATTGACAATACTTGACTTTGATACTCAATAATGCTATTTTACTACATTGTCTAACGTAACTTAGTAGTTGAAACAAACTAAATGCCATTTTCAGCTAGTGTCTAAAGATTCACACATCAAATGGAGATAAAAAGGCCAGACATAAAGTTATAAACCTGATTGATAAACAATGATGAAATGTAACAAGATTTCTTATTTAAAAACCCGTACTAAGACAATAAACTTACTATTAATTATAGAATAAATACCTTCAAATCCTTTAGTCAACAAAGAATTGTTGATTGAGGAACAACTTGGAACATCTGATGGTTGACCTGAAATAAAATGTTAAAGAGTTAAGATTTGTTGATATAATAAAGGATTTATTATTTATTACCTGCAGGGAGGTATAAAGTTTCCTTAAAGTTCTGTTATGGACTATCGAACTCAAGAGTTTTCCCAAAATTCCTCATAAATCATGGTTTACGTTAAACTCCTCTGAAACTTCTTAACCAAATTTTACGAAACTTGGTATGTAGCAAGTACACCATAGTTAGTTGTGCATATTACCAGGAAATTTTTATCCTCAATTTTTGTAGGAGTTATCAGACTTTCTATAATTTTTGAACCTTAGTTACAAAATATTACAAAAGTATGTGCGAAAAGATTATTGTAGGATTTTAGTGATCAAACCACCTGTTGGTGTCATTTAAACGCTTTTGAAGAGATATGTCATTTGAAATCATTTTTGAAAAGTCTAAAGACCAAGACAATTATTTATGAACAGTTGTAAATGTTTGCTTTTTTCTATTAGGTTTTATGACAATAGATCCTTTATATTGAAAACCTTTACTACACTGGAAAATATCTTTGCATATCCTAAAGTATAAAAACATACCACTGTCTTTCAGACACTGTATCAGTTCTTTCATGGCTTCTTGTGCTCTCTTGTCTGTATCTTTAGGATCAACTTTCAATTTGATGACACCCTCATTCACTACAAAATACATCTAAAATTAGCAAGAGTATCTCAAGGCACATATTTGAAAGACACAAAGCTGCTTCTTAGTTGTAATCATACAGCAATGAACAGATAATTTATGTTGTTTGACACTCACATTGGAGAAAGAACAAAGTTTGAAATATCTTGATCTGGTTTAAGAAAGACATGAGCTTGTGTACAAATACAAACTATCTGTACCTCATACGATTAAAGTAAGATGGTATGTTGAAGTGTACTTTTCAACTTTATGTTGGTACACAATGGGTATACTAGTATTTTAACAAGCAGGAACTACCTACTGGAATAAGAACCTATAGTAACTAAAATTTATAAGGGTTTTGTATTTGTATTGTTAAAGTTGTTATTGTGTTTCATGTCCTTTCTGTTTGTTGTCCTTTGCATTGATACTTTTGATTTTTCACTATCCTTTTAAAATGTTTGATCTTCTTACGAAGCATTCTGAACTGGTAATTTTAAATTTCGAGTTGTATTCACAAACAAAAATACCCATTTTGGCCATCAGCACAAATAAAACCTCGACTATACAAAGATCAGACACATGTAACTTCTTTGGTATAGCATTTTTCACATCTTTCAAGAGCTGAGCACCATCTTCCTTCACCATTTCAAGAGCAGCACCAGCTCTTCTTCCAGCTACATTTGTTCCAACATAATTTACAATTAAGTTTTCCCATTCCTGCTCTTTTAATTTTTTCATATATTCTGAAAACAAAATGAAGCAGATTCTCCTTAAATTCCTTTGTAAAATGACTACATGATATTATTGCACTGTATTAACAAAACATTGACTGCAATATATAGTGGCATATTTTTTTGAGATAGAGCTAGCTGTCTCCTTGCAATGGTCTCGAACACATTAATTTGTGGTATTATATGTCTCACCTGAGTTAACAGTCCTTGTGTGGCAAAATGTCAGGTCAAAATAGATTGTAATTTGTATAGAATATTTATACAAACTAACTAAACAATTAATTGAAACATAAACCTAAATATAAACAACTTGTGAACTCTTCCAGATGATAAGAATTATTTGGTAGTCAAATGACTTTAAAATAGAAATTAATGCTAGAAAGATATAATACCATTTAACTTTGGTCTTATTTCTATCTCATCCAATTTCTGTTCTTCCTCAAGGTCACTGTTCTGTTGTTTAAAAGCTAAAGAACATTAATTGCTTGATCATTATTACAGTAAATGTATGAAATACATGTATTTATTGAGAGCTACTGCTCACCGTTAATAACCTGTACCCACAAATAGTCACTCATTGCTAAAATTTTACCATATACAATACAAAACAAAAACCATAAAAACCATGGCTGCACTCAGGTGCTCCAGACAAGTCAGCTATTTACCCACCCTTTACTTTACTCATTGTCACGTATAGGAAAAAGTCAAATCCATGAATAGGAAAGACTACCTATGACTGAAATGTCAGATCGTAATTCAGAGATGATTTCCCATAATGATCATCTTGGTGACAGATATATTACGTCTGAAGGTATAACATCAACCTAGATACAACAAACCCTTGTTTGAGTAGCTTAGTAGTCAACAGCATAGGCTGGTCTAGAAAATCTGAATAACGATAATGTATTAGTTGAGAAATACACACGCCATATCCTGGAGCTGCTGGAATGTTGCTACCGGGAAGTTGACAATTGAAAATTTGAAATCATTACGTTTGTCTTACAGTCTGGTTTGTTGTTCTCCCCGAGTGTAAGTAAGAAGCTGACTAAATATATTGTTTTTTCTTTAATTTCAAGCCTGTTATGGTATAATTAATGCAAATAGTCCCTGAATTATGCACTGTTTATAAAGCAGCAAATAAGCTAATATTTAAGAGTAGTTTTTCCCATTTGAATTTCTCATTGATTCCATGAAATAATTGTAAGGTTAATTCTTTCTATCAATTTTTATCTTGTATCATTGCTAATAATGCCAACTGTATACTTAGGAAGTCTATTACAAATAAAAAGTAAAACATTTGTAATTATACATTTTAATTTGGGCATAATAGATTCTTTTATAACCCCTTTGTCTTCCAGAATAATTTTTTCTATTTTCCTGCAAATTATTCAATATATTCTATTTTTGTTAAAGTTGTAATAAACATACAAAAAATGTCAATGTTAAACAGACCTGTTGTTCGTGTTTGCTTAACTGGTTTTGTTCCTTTGAAGTGCAGCTTAATTTTCTTTCCTTGTGGTTCTGAAACTGAATATTAATGTACTTTTATACATACATAACTTCACATATATATATATATATATATATATATATGACTATAGATGACTATAGATATTCATAAGTGTGTTTTCCCTCAAAGGGATTAAAATAGTTCCTTGATAGTCTACATCATGAGTCGATTGGCTCTATATTAAACAGCCTAGACCTTTGGAGCACAACTGCCTTATAAAAATTAAGTATCAGCACGTAAGTAACTATGTTACGTAAGCAAGATCTAGGTTTCAACATCTACATATGAAAGGGGAAAGCTGTAGCACAACAGATAATAATAACTTTAAACTTTATACTAATTTGTCTGTTAACAACAAGTGCTAAACTCAACAAATTAGGCTAAATACCGTCATTTTCAGCTTTATGGATTTCCAACTTCCTCTTCTTCCAATGGGTGACTAGAATGAAAATTAAAGTTGCCATAACATTTTCCATGTCTATGCAAGGATAACATTTATTAACTTTTAATAATGAACTAAATTATTTATGTTAATGAACCTGATCTCCAAGCAAATTCTAATAAATTGTTAAGACATTAACATACAATCTCAAAAAATTTAATGGCAATCTTTATTTATATATTTTACTAGTGAGGCTTGGTGGCTGAGTGGTTAAGGTAGTTTGTCTAATATTGATCATGTGGTCTGAGTTTGCGGGTTTGAGTCTTACTGCGAACAAGGTGCGCTCCAATCTTAATTGACAATGATTGCCAGTTTTCTTACCCAAGGTAGGGGTTTTCTCTGGGTACACCGGCCTCTTCTCCCAATAAAAAATGGATGCCATGATATATCGGAAAAATTGCTGAAAGTGGCATTAAACAACATTCAAATAAACATAAACAAGTGTGGACTGTGAGCACGCCACCCCACTTCGCTTTCAAGTCCAATTATCTCCCCTTAATGATATCCGAGGTCAATAAAAATCCTTCATGCACATCTACATATAATGTACTTCCTTTATGCTAAATTTCATTAAATTGCATCAAGCTGTGGGGGAGGAGTTGCGCTTACAAGGGATGACAGACAGACAGATAGACAGACAAACAGACAGATGGGCAGACAGACAGGGTGATTCCTATATACCCCCCCCCAAACAAGTTTGCAGGGGGTATAATTACTACATCTAATAATTTTAGTTAAACAACAAACTTATATGTTTAATTTGAAGTAATATACATCTCAGGTAAGCTAATTATACCTCCAGGTTTGTTTTTGGCTCTTCTTTTCCTTATTGGCAGCTCTCCGATTTTTTTGTCTGATCGATTTTTTTTCTTGGACTGAACTTCTGGTTCAAGCATTAGTCCCCCTACTGATGGACATAGTTCCCGCAAGCTCCTTGTTATTTCTTTTAATTGTTTTGTGCTGCCTTCAAGGACATCTGCATCACTGACAATATAAGATAGATTTTGTAATAGTGTCAGCTCCTCTCTGAAGTGTTTTGCCACACGATGTAATTTACTGGCTTTAGAAGTGATAATATTTTCTCTATTTGTATCCTGTTCAGAATCATATTTTATATCGTTATCAAGTGTGGCTTCATTGATGCTGGACATGTCAAGGCAATTGGGGTCTACTGTAAACATTTCAATGTCTGTGTATTTCTTTGGAAGATCATTCCACGTGAAGTTGTAGTGCTGAAATACAGCACCAAAATGTTTACATATGAGATGAGTTTTCTTGAACAAAAAACAGGAACATGAGGGCATGTCATCTCCATTGTTCAGTTCAACTCTGTATGTTTTTTTACAAGATGATGACTCAACATCAAAGGTATTATTGTCTATTGGCTTCACCATTGCTGCTTCTATTGAAGTTGCTTTGATCATAACTTCTCTTATATGTGTGACCAAATGAAATGGTCTGTGGTGAAGTTCTTTGGGGATGTTGTCACTTCCAGTTCTCCATCCTTGGGACCAACTAACATTGGAATTCAAGTATCTGAGAAAACAAAGTTAACAGTTGTTATCTGCTTATCATTTGTGCCTTAATTTAATTAATGCAAGATAAATATGTAAACCCCCAAATGAACACATTTCTGACATGATCTACGTAGGCATAGAACACATTTACAGTAATATTAAAATATTTAAATATTAAATACCTTTTGTGTAATTCAGAATAATTTTTCACCTTATGATTTGACATTATATGTATTGGATTCTAATATTTGATTCTATAAGAACAATAAATGCTAGAATATAATTGCTGTGCCATGCTACAAATTGTTTCAAGACATATCTTACTTTCTATACACATCTTCAAAATACTCTTGAACAAGAATAGTCATTAAGCCACTTATGGTTTTTGTCCTGTATGGAGCTAAATATTCCTGCTTGAAAACATGATTCTGAGCCTCAACTCCATTGTTGGTATTATTGTCATTGACTTGCTTCGGAATGACCACACCCACTTCTATAAAATAAACAACTTTTTCATAAAAAATATTTGGGTTGCATTTGTTACTATAGTAATTGGAACAAGAAATCTACAAAACACTATTTACTCTATATGCAATTCTATAAATATTAGCTACATAAGAGTGGATTTAAACTGATAGGAACACTTTTGGGTTTTAAATTAACTGTCGATTTTATGTAAGGTACTTTCCCTTCTGGTATCTTTCAACCATCCCCACCCCATTTATGTAATTTCAATGCATATATAATCTTGGTATCTTTTCAGTAGACACAGCTTAATTTGGAAGGTATTTTGATTCATCATAATAATAAAACCCTGTTTACTTTTTTTATCAGTCATATCAAGCATTGTACTTCTTAAAGTGGCATTATTATAGCATATATAAACTTATATAAGTACCTTAACCATGTCATTATGCAGCCACTGATTGTTCACATAATCCTGTAACCGTGAGCTTGACTTCCAAATTTCACTGTCCTTCAGTCTGTTTAAGTTTAAATCAAAATCTTCCTTTGTATGGGATTCTGCTACAGCCTATAGTAAGTAATATATCTAATGAAATTATGAATAACACCCGAGGCTATTGTAAGAAACCAACCTTCGCTGGACATACCAAAAAAACTTGTAACAAAACATGTCCTACTACTTTTTAATTAAAAATGGTAAAGTGATACAATTTCTGAGAAGACGATGTCTGTATGTGTGATTAGGACGAAACACTCAGACTATAGTTAAAAACTACCCAACAAACAAACTTTTCTCATTTGTTCCAACTGTCCGAGTTGTTTTGGAGCAAAAGATTAAATTGTGAATAGTTTTACAGCTGTCTATGGCAGATGCCAAGTGATGAGAATAGCTTCAATGACCTGTAAAACATAATTCAGCTATAAATAAGTGAGATGTTTTTGCATGTATTTGATTAACATGTAAATTACACTTCCAGTTTAAGGGATATTTGATGACAATTCATCTTGTGCAGAAAGCTCACATCAAGTAAAGTAGATAAATATATAGGTCATAATATAGTACCATATATCATAGCCTGTCCAGGGATTCTTGCAGGATTTTAAGGTGATTCCTGATCACGTAACTTTGGATAATGATGCCTGTCCAGGGATTCTTGTAGGATTTTAAGGTGATTCCTGATCATGTAACTTTGGATAATGATGAGTCACAAAAAATTATCATGTCCCAAATTTTGCACATGTGTTCAGCCAAGTGATTGCATACAACTATTTTGTTCCATGAACAGTCTAGTGAATGATTTTTAATTAGAAGATAGATCACACATCTTATGTTTTTCACTTGCCACTTGCGTTCTTTCTTATTAGTAGTAGTACTTGTTGAGTTGTTGGTCTTCTGGCATTTGATTGGACTGCAATCATTACTTGAGTCATGCAAGCCACTGCTCTTGAGTGGAAAATTACCTACTAGGGTTATAAGCAACCTATAATGAAGTTATCATAACAATTAGATTAGACATCTAATTATTCACACATATTGTAAACTGAAGATCTTAAATGCACCTGCAAAAATTTGTTACATTTCAATTCAGTATATACAGTTAATGAACGAACATTCCAACAGTATAAAATATAACTATAGCATGCAAACACTGCATTGTAAACTAAAACATGCCAAAAAGTTCATGCTTTTCTTTATCAACAAATATGCAAACATAACATTCATGAACAAACTGAACATAAATATTGTTACTGACTTACATTTAAGTATGAAAGAACTTCATCTTTATTATCTACTACCCCATTCTTCAATGTTGAAACCCATCTGTTCCAAGATTGTTTTCGATGGAAATCACATATAAATATATTGACCTCTGCAAAGACAGATAATATAATTATCTATATTATGTGCCTTCATGCAAAATGCAAAAAACTTTGTACTGTTAATAAATATATAAGTTTTTTTTATTTTGAAAAAAACGTTAGTTTCAGACATTATACAAATAAAACTAATTCAATAAATTTCAAGATATATTCTATGTTTAAACAAGAAAATGTGTCTCAGTGACAATTATGTCCTGTTAGGCTAATTGGTAAATACCCCCCCTTTTCCAAGTTATATAAATAGTGTATTATCACATCAGTACAGAATTTTGCTAGAGAAGAGATCTCATCAATTTGTAACTATGTACCAAGTTTCATTAAGTCATCATCATAAAAATAGCTTCAATGCAAAGATTAACCGAAGGTGGGATGAACGGGCAAAGCAACCAACAGAAAATCCATATGTCTCCAACTTTTGTTGGGGTAGACATGACATGAAAAGATACTTCCATGCAGTCAGAATGGTAATTAAATTAGTCCTATGAATCAGCCTTCAATGTCAATTAATTTAAATTGTTAATGTTCTGAAATGACCTTCATCACTATATCATTTCAAGAATTTCTTGTCAATACATGTACATACTTGGAAATGTAGCCAAAATTGCATTTGCTTCAATTTCAGAGGCATCCACCATGAAGCCTTGTGTGGTCCAGCTTTGGTTCATTCCCTCAAATACCTGGAGGGCCTCAGCAATTGACCTGGTGTCTTCATTTTCAACAATGAAGGTGCCCACAACAGCATATCCTGCATTAGTATGGACACATATAAAAAACAAAGGAAGTGCATATTTCATTGTTTTATATGTGGCATCTAGAAATACAATTTCTTTGCCATACCTCTGCAGAAGATGCTGTTGCCACCTGGTCTGGTACACCAGGAGAAAAGTCTGGTCTTCTGTTAAAAGTGTACAACCAGCATCATCTTCTCCTTCTATTGCTGGTCGAACAACTTGTGCAGATGGACGATAAAACCACTGGTCCTCGGGATGTTCTCTTTGCCATGATTTTATTTTGGCATCCAGCAGTTCCTGATCTAATAAATTTTCTTGGTTTTTTCTCCTTCTCCTGTAAACCATCTGCCTAATATCTTCACGGCTTGGGAAAAATCTTCTGTTAATACTTTTTGGTAAACCTGAACTACCAAAAAGGTTTTTAACAAAGAGATTGTTATTTCGTTTTAGCTCCATTATGTTGTAAAATCCTTCATCGATAAGCTGATAAATGTTATCAACAACTCTTTGGTCTATAGGGGCTTTTAAATCTGATGCCTGGAAAAAATGAGTATAAGGTAAACTACAGTATCTACCATTAATTACTTCAACCTTTATCCAAGTGTTCCTTTGGTGTAAGTAAAGCATGTAGATTCAAATTCAAGCTTTGAGTATGAGTTAAATGGTACAAGATGTGTAGACTTAGTATGAGTTAAATCTTAATCCATGTGTTGTGATTGGTGTAATTATAACATGTAGATTCAGGTACAAGATGTGTAGACTTAGTATGAGTTAAATCTTAATCCATGTGTTGTAATTGGTGTAATTACAACATGTAGATTCAGGTACAAGATGTGTAGACTTAATATGAGTTAAATCTTAATCCATGTGTTGTGATTGGTGTAATTACAACATGTAGATTCAGGTACAAGATGTGTAGACTTAATATGAGTTAAATCTTAATCCATGTGTTGTGATTGGTGTAATTACAACATGTAGATTCCGGTATAAGATGCTTAGACTTAGTATGAGTTCAATCTTAATCCATGTGTTGTGATTGGTGTAATTATACAGTTAGATTCAGGTACAAGATGTGTAGACTTAGTATGAGTTAAATCTTAATCCATGTGTTGTAATTGGTGTAATTACAACATGAAGATTCAGGTACAAGATGTGTAGACCTAGTATGATTTAAATCTTAATCCATGTGTTGTGATTGGTGTAATTATAACATGTAGATTCAGGTACAAGATGTGTAGACTTAGTATGAGTTAAATCTTAATCCATGTGTTGTGATTGGTTTAATTACAACATGTAGATTCAGGTACAAGATGTGTAGACTTAGTATGAGTTCAATCTTAATCCATGTGTTGTAATTGGTGTAATTACAACATGAAGATTCAGGTACAAGATGTGTAGACTTAGTATGAGTTAAATCTTAATCCATGTGTTGTGATTGGTGTAATTACAACATGTAGATTCAGGTACAAGATGTGTAGACTTAGTATGAGTTAAATCTTAATCCATGTGTTGTGATTGGTGTAATTATAACATGTAGATTCAGGTACAAGATGTGTAGACTTAGTATGAGTTAAATCTTAATCCATGTGTTGTAATTGGTGTAATTACAACATGTAGATTCAGGTACAAGATGTGTAGACTTAATATAAGTTAAATCTTAATCCATGTGTTGTGATTGGTGTAATTACAACATGTAGATTCAGGTACAAGATGTGTAGACTTAATATGAGTTAAATCTTAATCCATGTGTTGTGATTGGTGTAATTACAACATGTAGATTCAGGTACAAGATGTGTAGACTTAGTATGAGTTAAATCTTAATCCATGTGTTGTAATTGGTGTAATTACAACATGAAGATTCAGGTACAAGATGTGTAGACCTAGTATAAGTTAAATCTTAATCCATGTGTTGTTATTGGTGTAATTATAACATGTAGATTCAGGTACAAGATGTGTAGACTTAGTATGAGTTAAATCTTAATCCATGTGTTGTGATTGGTGTAATTACAACATGTAGATTCAGGTACAAGATGTGTAGACTTAGTATGAGTTCAATCTTAATCCATGTGTTGTAATTGGTGTAATTACAACATGAAGATTCAGGTACAAGATGTGTAGACTTAGTATGAGTTAAATCTTAATCCATGTGTTGTGATTGGTGTAATTACAACATGTAGATTCAGGTACAAGATGTGTAGACTAAGTATGAGTTAAATCTTAATCCATGTGTTGTGATTGGTGTAATTATAACATGTAGATTCAGGTACAAGATGTGTAGACTTAGTATGAGTTAAATCTTAATCCATGTGTTGTAATTGGTGTAATTACAACATGTAGATTCAGGTACAAGATGTGTAGACTTAATATGAGTTAAATCTTAATCCATGTGTTGTGATTGGTGTAATTACAGCATGTAGATTCAGGTACAAGATGTGTAGACTTAGTATGAGTTAAATCTTAATCCATGTGTTGTGATTGGTGTAATTATAACATGTAGATTCAGGTACAAGATGTGTAGACTTAGTATGAGTTAAATCTTAATCCATGTGTTGTAATTGGTGTAATTACAACATGAAGATTCAGGTACAAGATGTGTAGACCTAGTATAAGTTAAATCTTAATCCATGTGTTGTTATTGGTGTAATTATAACATGTAGATTCAGGTACAAGATGTGTAGACTTAGTATGAGTTAAATCTTAATCCATGTGTTGTGATTGTTGTAATTACAACATGTAGATTCAGGTACAAGATGTGTAGACTTAGTATGAGTTCAATCTTAATCCATGTGTTGTAATTGGTGTAATTACAACATGAAGATTCAGGTACAAGATGTGTAGACCTAGTATAAGTTAAATCTTAATCCATGTGTTGTGATTGGTGTAATTACAACATGTAGATTCCGGTATAAGATGCTTAGACTTAGTATGAGTTCAATCTTAATCCATGTGTTGTGATTGGTGTAATTATAACAGTTAGATTCAGGTACAAGATGTGTAGACTTAGTATGAGTTAAATCTTAATTCATGTGTTGTGATTGGTGTAATTACAACATGTAGATTCAGGTACAAGATGTGTAGACTTAGTATGAGTTAAATCTTAATCCATGTGTTGTGATTGGTGTAATTACAACATGTAGATTCAGGTACAAGATGTGTAGACTTAGTATGAGTTAAATCTTAATCCATGTGTTGCAATTGGTGTAATTACAACATGAAGATTCAGGTACAAGATGTGTAGACCTAGTATAAGTTAAATCTTAATCCATGTGTTGTTATTGGTGTAATTATAACATGTAGATTCAGGTACAAGATGTGTAGACTTAGTATGAGTTAAATCTTAATCCATGTGTTGTTATTGGTGTAATTATAACAGGTAGATTCAGGTACAAGATGTTTAGACTTAGTATGAGTTAAATCTTAATCCATGTGTTGTGATTGGTGTAATTACAACATGTAGATTCCGGTATCAGATGCTTAGACTTAGTATGAGTTCAATCTTAATCCATGTGTTGTGATTGGTGTAATTATACAGTTAGATTCAGGTACAAGATGTGTAGACTTAGTATGAGTTAAATCTTAATCCATGTGTTGTGATTGGTGTAATTATAACATGTAGATTCAGGTACAAGATGTGTAGACTTAGTATGAGTTAAATCTTAATCCATGTGTTGTAATTGGTGTAATTACAACATGTAGATTCAGGTACAAGATGTGTAGACTTAATATGAGTTAAATCTTAATCCATGTGTTGTGATTGGTGTAATTACAACATGTAGATTCAGGTACAAGATGTGTAGACTTAGTATGAGTTAAATCTTAATCCATGTGTTGTGATTGGTGTAATTACAACATGTAGATTCAGGTACAAGATGTGTAGACTTAGTATGAGTTAAATCTTAATCCATGTGTTGTGATTGGTGTAATTATAACATGTAGATTCAGGTACAAGATGTGTAGACTTAGTTTGAGTTAAATCTTAATCCATGTGTTGTGATAGGTGTAATTACAACATGTAGATTCAGGTACAAGATATGTAGACTTAATATGAGTTAAATCTTAATCCATATGCTGTGATTAGTGTAATTACAACATGTAGATTCAGGTACAAGATGTGTAGACTTAGTATGAGATAAACCTTAATCCATGTGTTGTGATTGGTGTAATTACAACATGTAGATTCAGGTATAAGATGCTGAGACTTAGTATGAGTTCAATCTTAATCCATGTGTTCTGATTGGTGTAAATACAGCATGTGGATTCAGGTACAAGATGTGTAGACTTAGTATGAGTTAAATCTTAATCCATGTGTTGTGATTAGTGTAATTACAACATGTGGATTCAGGTACAAGAAGTGTTGACCTAAGTCAGATGAGTTAAATCTTAATCCATTGGTAGTTATTGGTAGAATGTGTAGAATAAGGTTTCATGTGGTATTATGTCAAAATTATTAAATGTCAAGTGTATTTATACTTTAGAAACAACTTACCACACCCATTATGTGCCCTTGGTGGTGTTCTATCTTTGGCAAATCTATCCATATCAGTCTTTCCATAACAACGGAATGGTTATCAGAGGATAAGAGTTTTTTCAATTTTTCTGACTGAGTAGCTCTGTGGTAGGCTGTATTCTTCTCAAGCTTATCAGTTTGTTTGGAAAAAACCACAAAGTTTTTGAAGAAATTATTTCAGGTGAATCAGAGCAGTAAAAAAAAGAAGGCAAAACTGTTTTTTTCAGAGCATGATAACAATTACTATGTCATACAGTTTGTTAAACAACATATTATTGCATTGTTTTGCTAAATTTTGGATGTTAAGAGACAGTTAGTTTGGATTTGACTAACATACTTTTTCCAACATTTCAAAGTAAAACATTCCATTTCCTAAAATCTTATTAATAATTAAAAAAACAGAGCTTAAAACCAAGTTAAAAATATAAATACTATGAATAGAACAGGGTCATGCTAAAATTTTTGGTTATAACAATTACATTTTTTCATAGGGCAAGACCATTTTGAGCAAAGTAACCTCTATTAGAGACAGAGATGTGCTGAATTCAATAAAAAATTATTCAACCTTTTTGCTTTGACATCACAGTTGTCTAATCAATGTTTACATTTTCAAAATATTCTCATTACTATATACAAGTCAATAATGTGTACAAACCTTGTACTCCGGAAAAGAAATAACATCACGCATATAAACTGATGCTTTACATCCTCTTTTTTTTGTACCACTAGCTTTTTTCTTGTAAGATGCTTGCTGATACATATGCTCAGTTGCAGACTTCTATAAAGAGAAAACCATCAGTGGGGTCTTATTATTTAAACTTTATACATTTAAATTCAATTCTTAATCAGATAACTTATCCAGCTATTTGGAATTTGTTAAAACTTTGTAACCATATATTTTGTTGTAACTAATTAACTTTTATACACAACTTCTATCTGAAATCTGGAGCAGGACCTTCAGTTGCCAAGTGATTAAGATAGTTCATCTACTATTGATCACGTGGTCTGTCAACACCGACGTTGAATTTTCCAGTCTCACTGTGGGATGGGTGTACTAGACTCGTCTTAATTGACAAGGATTGCCAGTTTTTTTAATGCAAGGTTTTCTCCAGGTACCCTGGCTTCCTCACCAATAAAAACTAGCTGAAAAATTGCTAAAAATGGTATTAACACCATTAAAAAAACCCCCAATAAATCTATATTTAGGTCCAAAATTTGAAATTGTAAAATTTAGTGGTGGGTGGCTTTCCAGACAAACAAACAAGTTGGTCTTTTTATTTTTCTTGAGTTCATCTCGTGGATAATTTCTTTAACAATTCATGTTAAGTTCTGAGATAAAAATCCTGGTCTTACCTACAGTCCTGGTCTTACCTACAGTATATTTTGGTATACATATTGAAGCTTAATTAAACAAAAAAGATTTATTAATCAATATTGTCACACACACACAAACATATATAAAAGAAACAAATACTAAATAAAAGATTTCTGTTTAATGATATTATGTATACTTGCTTGTTTTTCATCAACTTTGTTATTATAGTTTGTGCCTTGATGGCATTCCATTAGGCAAGACCCAACTATCATGAATGGTGTACTTTTCATATTTAATTGGGTCCCATGTTTTATCTTTCCATCATCTATCCATCTAATAAAGTGTTTTTTGTCACCTGATGCTGTAGATAAAGACAAATATAAGCAGAAGTTATTGTCCAATCAAACTCAAATTAAGTTATATCAATGATATGTGTACAGAGTTTCAAGCAAGAGATTTTGAAGGCAGCATGACTAATAAAACAAGATAATGCAAAATTCAGCTACTGTATAATATTGACAACTTTCATTTTGTATTAAATGCAGAATCATTGTATAATGTGTTAACAAATGTTAAAATAAATATTTAAACTAAATTGGTCATCATGAGAACCATACTAGTATTTAATGAGTGCAATTTTTACGCTTGTTAGGACTCGTTATAAGACAGGTATGATCGCATGCATAATATACAGTCCGAGCTGTTCTATATCCTAGAATTAATTTAATTTGTTAATTAATACAGTTAAGTTAAATTTAAGTTTATTTTCTTAACAGCAGGTGACCGTACTAATGTTTACAAGGAACTTGTTGTTTACACAAGATTTTCTTTGTATAAGTGAATAACTGAAAAAAACAAAAGAAGCTGTAATATACAGTGTACATGATATATATTTCTACCTCAGTATGTTCTTTGTAAAAATAATTTAGCGTACTAGTATACGCATTCATTAAAATAAAGCACTGCACACATTGATTAACAGTTCTGCAAGCTTAATCCAGATTTTAATTAATTTTAAACACACAGGAGATCTTAAATAATCTATAAACTTAAATAAATTTGATTAATAATAAATTCAACTATAGAAAAGTAATGCCGTAAGTTAACTTCACATTAATTGAAGCAACTAATTATAAAAGATAATTGGGGGTGTTTATGCAGCAGGTAAACTCAAGCTATGACTGTATTGTACATATAACCAGTAATTTTCTTGATATCTTCTTTTAACATTAAACTTTAATACTTTACATACAAATAGATCAATATTATCCCTTACTAAAAAGAACGAAGAAATTTGTTTGTTTTTTGTTTGAATGTTGTTTTAAACGCCACTTTCAGCAATTTTTCAGCTATATCATGGCGTCCAGTTTTTATTGGGGAGGAAGCCGGAGTACCCGGAGAGAACCCCCGACCTGCGGTAGGAAAACTGGCAATCCTTGTCAATTAAGATTGGAGTCGCGTACACCCAGTGTTGACAGACCACGTGATCACTAGTTGACTAACTACCTTAAGCACTCGGCCACCGAGGCCCCCAAACAAATTTGAAAATGCTTGTTTGTAAAAAAAAATTGACTTATATAGACCGTTTATTTTCAAATGAAATTCTATGTGTAATAAAAATTTTGCAATATTTAAGATGTGAATTTTTGTCGCCTCAAATATTGTAAATTGTAACATGAATCCTTTGTTCTTTTTTACGAATAAACAAGACGAGTAGGTATGCTCTAAATTAAAACACTTGTATAATATTGCATGAAAGGTCACGTGTGCCTGTTAAACTCAAGGGAAAATAGCCATGCAATAACCAACTACAATTATCCGATAATGCACAGTAAAACTCCGCCTTAATTATGTCAAATTTTATTGATTTTCACTGCAAACGGATAGCACGAGCTTCCAATATTAGCTTTTCATTTGATTAGTCGAATATCTGTCGCACCATAATTAACACCGCCCTCTTTATTTATAACCAATTATTAATGGGCGGGATCTAGGGGCTTATTCATGTTACAAATCATTTATAGCACCGCCTTCCTCGTTAGACAAATACACCTTCTCGAGCTAAAGCGCTCGAAGGTGTATCTGTCTAACTCAGAAGTCCGTGCTATAAATATAACTTATTACAAAATAAATTATTACAAAACATCATAATTTAATCACAGTATTCAATATAATTGGTCCGAGTTGTCCATATTCTTGGTTCTTACTATGGTCTAAGTTGTCATGATCCAAGTTAAAAATCTACCAATATTTATGTAAGTCTGTCTGTAATAAAATCTATAGCTGAACGTACCAATAGAACGAGAAATTACACCTCCCCCTTTTTCCAACGATAAACACATCAGCCGCAACAGCTTTTTTTTATAATTGTATACCTGATATCTTATTAGTTTAATATACCTATCAAATCTGGACTTAGTTTTCCAAAGTCCTTGGTATTTCTGGTAACTACGTAACTAGTTGAAGTACAGAAACCAAACTCTTTGACAAGGAACGTTGCTTCCTCGATGTTTTTACGTTTCCGTAGTAGGGATCTGTACTCCAATTAAACATGGACTGCCATGGATAATCAAGCCCATCTTCTTCTTCCACTTCTTCAAGTAATTCCATGTTTTTTCCTACTTTCGATTTTGTTTATTTATACTTTCACTTTGTAATTTCCGCGCCAATATTTGTACATTCGGAACATTGGAGAGAACTTCCAAATACATTATGCATATTCATGATCGGTCGGCGTTATTTGTAACGCAGTCCTGCTTTCTAAAAATAGAATTGAGGGAGTCCTCGGATATATCTAATAACCGAAAAGAAAATAATATATCACGACGCAATTTTCACTATAAAAATAATGTAAAAAAGGAAAACAGTATGAATATGATAAATATCTATTAAATTATATGTATAATCAATGATGTGTAATAAAACAATTATCACAAGTCTTTGAATGATGGATCAATGTCATTTTTTGGAATATACATTGCTAACTGCACATAAGGAATTTTCACAAATGAATGTATTACTGCAGTAGTGATTTCTTTTTTTAATATACGTTGGGTGTTGGGTTTTTTGAGTTGTTAAAGAACTGCAAGGATAAAAAGATTTGCACACCGAAATGATGAAATAGTGTATCTCTACATATGCAAAGAAATCTTGAGCATAATTTAACATTCTCCCAGTCGCTTAGAAAATACATATAAATAAACAACAACAACAAACTAATAATTTATGTACTTATGTTTTAGACACACATCACGTTTAAAAAAGTTATTTTATTTTATGCTCCTTTATTTTCTAGTAAATCTACTCTAAAGTCCATAATAGGTCTATCACCTATTCATGCCCTGTATATCACCTAGTCCTGCTCTGTAGACTATTATGCACTCACTAGACCTAGTATATCCACTCTAAGGTCCATAATAGGTCTATCACCTAGTCACACCATGAATATCATCTAGTCCTGCTCTATAGACTAATAAGCATTCGCTAGACCTACTATATCCACTCTGAGGTCCATAATAGGTCTATCACCTAGTCATGCCCTGTATATCACCTAGTCCTGCTCTATAGACTAATAAGCACTCACTAGACCTCTCTAAACTCCATAATAGGTCTATCACCTAGTCATGCCCTGTATATCACCTAGTCCTACTCTACAGACTATTATGCACTTACTAGACCTAGTATATCCAATCTAAGGTCCATAATAGGTCTATCACCTAGTCACGCCCTGTATATCACCTAGTCCTGCTCTATAGACTAATAAGCACTCACTAGACCTAGTATATCCACTCTAAGGTCCATAATACGTCTATCACCTAGTCACACCATGAATATCATCTAGTCCTGCTCTATAGACTAATAAGCACTCACTAGACCTACTATATCCACTCTAAGGTCCATAATAGGTCTATCACCTAGTCATGCCCTGTATATCACCTAGTCCTGCTCTATAGACTAATAAGCACTCACTAGACCTCTCTAAAGTCCATAATAGGTCTATCACCTAGTCATGCCCTGTATATCACCTAGTCCTGCTCTATAGACTAATAAGCACTTAATAGACCTAGTATATCCACTCTAAAGTCCATAATAGGTCTATCACCTAGTCACGCCCTGAATATCACCTAGCCCTGCTCTATAGACTAATAAGCACTCACTAGACCTAGTATATCCACTCTAAGGTCCATAATAGGTATATCACCTAGTCATGCCCTGTATATCACCTAGTCCTACTCTATACTATTATGCACTTACTAGACCTAGTATATCCACTGTATGGTCCATAATAGGTCTATCACCTAGTCATGCCCTGTATATCACCTAGTCCTGCTCTATAGACTAATAAGCACTCACTAGACCTCTCTAAAGTCCATAATAGGTCTATCACCTAGTCTTGCCCTGTATATCACCTAGTCCTGCTCTATAGACTAATAAGCACTTACTAGACCTAGTATAACCACTCTAAGGTCCATAATAGGTCTATCACCTAGTCATGCCCTGTATATCACCTAGTCCTGCTCTATAGACTAATAAGCACTCACTAGACCTCTCTAAAGTCCATAATAGGTCTATCACCTAGTCATGCCCTGTATATCACCTAGTCCTGCTCTATAGACTAATAAGCACTTACTAGACCTAGTATATCTACTCTAAGGTCCATAATAGGTCTATCACCTAGTCATGCCCTGTATATCACCTAGTCCTGCTCTATAGACTAATAAGCACTTACTAGACCTACTATATCCACTCTAAGGTCCATAATAGGTCTATCACCTAGTCCTGCTCTATAGACTAATAAGCACTCACTAGACCAAGTATATCCACTCTAAAGTCCATAATAGGTCTATCACCTAGTCACGTCCTGTATATCACCTAGTCCTACTCTACAGACTATTATGCACTTACTGGACCTAGTATATCCACTCTAAGGTCCATAATAGGTCTATCACCTAGTCATGCCCTGTATATCACCTAGTCCTGCTCTATAGACTAATAAGCACTCACTAGACCTCTCTAAAGTCCATAATAGGTCTATCACCTAGTCATGCCCTGTATATCACCTAGTCCTACTCTACAGACTATTATGCACTTACTAGACCTAGTTTATCCACTCTAAAGTACATAATAGGTCTATCACCTAGTCACGTCCTGTATATCGCCTAGTCCTGCTCTATAGACTAATAAGCACTTACTAGACCTAGTATATCCACTCTAAGGTCCATAATAGGTCTATCACCTAGTCACACCATGAATATCATCTAGTCCTGCACTATAGACTAATAAGCACTCGCTAGACCTACTATATCCACCCTAAGGTCCATAATAGGTCTATCACCTAGTCATGCCCTGTATATCACCTAGTCCTGCTCTATAGACTAATAAGCACTCACTAGACCTCTCTAAACTCCATAATAGGTCTATCACCTAGTCATGCCCTGTATATCACCTAGTCCTACTCTACAGACTATTATGCACTTACTAGACCTAGTATATCCAATCTAAGGTCCATAATAGGTCTATCACCTAGTCACGCCCTGTATATCACCTAGTCCTGCTCTATAGACTAATAAGCACTCACTAGACCTAGTATATCCACTCTAAGGTCCATAATACGTCTATCACCTAGTCACACCATGAATATCATCTAGTCCTGCTCTATAGACTAATAAGCACTCACTAGACCTACTATATCCACTCTAAGGTCCATAATAGGTCTATCACCTAGTCATGCCCTGTATATCACCTAGTCCTGCTCTATAGACTAATAAGCACTCACTAGACCTCTCTAAAGTCCATAATAGGTCTATCACCTAGTCATGCCCTGTATATCACCTAGTCCTGCTCTATAGACTAATAAGCACTTAATAGACCTAGTATATCCACTCTAAAGTCCATAATAGGTCTATCACCTAGTCACGCCCTGAATATCACCTAGCCCTGCTCTATAGACTAATAAGCACTCACTAGACCTAGTATATCCACTCTAAGGTCCATAATAGGTATATCACCTAGTCATGCCCTGTATATCACCTAGTCCTACTCTATACTATTATGCACTTACTAGACCTAGTATATCCACTGTATGGTCCATAATAGGTCTATCACCTAGTCATGCCCTGTATATCACCTAGTCCTGCTCTATAGACTAATAAGCACTCACTAGACCTCTCTAAAGTCCATAATAGGTCTATCACCTAGTCTTGCCCTGTATATCACCTAGTCCTGCTCTATAGACTAATAAGCACTTACTAGACCTAGTATAACCACTCTAAGGTCCATAATAGGTCTATCACCTAGTCATGCCCTGTATATCACCTAGTCCTGCTCTATAGACTAATAAGCACTCACTAGACCTCTCTAAAGTCCATAATAGGTCTATCACCTAGTCATGCCCTGTATATCACCTAGTCCTGCTCTATAGACTAATAAGCACTTACTAGACCTAGTATATCTACTCTAAGGTCCATAATAGGTCTATCACCTAGTCATGCCCTGTATATCACCTAGTCCTGCTCTATAGACTAATAAGCACTTACTAGACCTACTATATCCACTCTAAGGTCCATAATAGGTCTATCACCTAGTCCTGCTCTATAGACTAATAAGCACTCACTAGACCAAGTATATCCACTCTAAAGTCCATAATAGGTCTATCACCTAGTCACGTCCTGTATATCACCTAGTCCTACTCTACAGACTATTATGCACTTACTGGACCTAGTATATCCACTCTAAGGTCCATAATAGGTCTATCACCTAGTCATGCCCTGTATATCACCTAGTCCTGCTCTATAGACTAATAAGCACTCACTAGACCTCTCTAAAGTCCATAATAGGTCTATCACCTAGTCATGCCCTGTATATCACCTAGTCCTACTCTACAGACTATTATGCACTTACTAGACCTAGTTTATCCACTCTAAAGTACATAATAGGTCTATCACCTAGTCACGTCCTGTATATCGCCTAGTCCTGCTCTATAGACTAATAAGCACTTACTAGACCTAGTATATCCACTCTAAGGTCCATAATAGGTCTATCACCTAGTCACACCATGAATATCATCTAGTCCTGCACTATAGACTAATAAGCACTCGCTAGACCTACTATATCCACCCTAAGGTCCATAATAGGTCTATCACCTAGTCATGCCCTGTATATCACCTAGTCCTGCTCTATAGACTAATAAGCACTCACTAGACCTCTCTAACGTCCATAATAGGTCTATCACCTAGTCATGCCCTGTATATCACCTAGTCTTGCTCTATAGACTAATAAGCACTAACTAAACCTAGTATATCCACTCTAAGGTCCATAATATGTCTATCACCTAGTCATGCCCTGTATATCACCTAGTCCTGCTCTATAGACTAATAAGCACTCACTAGACCTCTCTAAAGTCCATAATAGGTCTATCACCTAGTCTTGCCCTATATATCACCTAGTCCTGCTCTATAGACTAATAAGCACTTACTAGACCTAGTATATCCACTCTAAGGTCCATAATAGGTCTATCACCTAGTCATGCCCTGTATATCACCTAGTCCTGCTCTATAGACTAATAAGCACTTACTAGACCTAGTATATCCACTTTAAAATCCATAATAGGTCTATCACCTAGTCACACCATGAATATCATCTAGTCCTGCTCTATAGACTAATAAGCACTCACTAGACCTACTATATCCACTCTAAGGTCCATAATAGGTCTATCACCTAGTCATGCCCTGTATATCACCTAGTCCTGCTCTATAGACTAATAAGCACTCACTAGACCTCTCTAAAGTCCATAATAGGTCTATCACCTATTCATGCCCTGTATATCACCTAGTCCTACTCTACAGACTATTATGCACTTACTAGACCTAGTATATCCACTCTAAGGTCCATAATAGGTCTATCACCTAGTCACACCATGAATATCATCTAGTCCTGTTCTATAGACTAATAAGCACTCACTAGACCTACTATATCCACTTTAAGGTCCATAATAGGTCTATCACCTATTCATGCCCTGTATATCACCTAGTCCTGCTCTATAGACTAATAAGCACTCACTAGACCTCTCTGAAGTCCATAATAGGTCTATCACCTAGTCATGCCCTATATATCACCTAGTCCTACTCTACAGACTATTATGCACTTACTAGACCTAGTTTATCCTCTCTAAGGTCCATAATAGGTCTATCACCTAGTCATGCCCTGTATATCACCTAGTCCTGCTCTATAGACTAATAAGCACTTACTAGACCTAGTATATCCACTCTAAAGTCCATAATAGGTCTATCACCTAGTCACGCCCTGTATATCACCTAGTCCTACTCTATAGACTATTATGCACTTACTAGACCTAGTATATCCACTCTAAGGTCCATAATAGGTCTATCACCTAGCCACACCATGAATATCATCTAGTCCTGCTCTATAGACTAATAAGCACTCACTAGACCTACTATATCCACTCTAAGGTCCATAATAGGTCTATCACTTAGTCATGCCCTGTATATCACCTAGTCCTGCTCTATAGACTAATAAGCACTCACTAGACCTCTCTAAAGTCCATAATAGGTCTATCACATAGTCATGCCCTGTATATCACCTAGTCCTGCTCTATAGACTTATAAGCACTCACTAGACCTCTCTAAAGTCCATAATAGGTCTATCACCTAGTCATGCCCTGTAGATCACCTAGTCTTGCTCTATAAACTAATAAGCACTAACTAGACCTAGTATATCCACTCTAAGGTCCATAATAGGTCTATCACCTAGTCATGCCCTGTATATCACCTAGTCCTGCTCTATAGACTAATAAGCACTCACTAGACCTCTCTAAAGTCCATAATAGGTCTATCACCTAGTCTTGCCCTATATATCACCTAGGCCTGCTCTATAGACTAATAAGCACTTACTAGACCTAGTATATCCACTCTAAGGTCCATAATAGGTCTATCACCTAGTCATGCCTTGTATATCACCTAGTCCTGCTCTATAGACTAATAAGCACTTACTAGACCTACTATATCCACTCTAAGGTCCATAATAGGTCTATCACCTAGTCACACCATGAATATCATCTAGTCCTGCTCTATAGACTTATAAACACTCACTAGACCTACTATATCCACTCTAAGGTCCATAATAGGTCTATCACCTAGTCATGCCATGTATATCACCTAGTCCTGCCCTATAGACTAATAAGCACTCACTAGACCTCTCTAAAGTCCATAATAGGTCTATCACCTATTCATGCCCTGTATATCACCTAGTCCTACTCTACAGACTATTATGCACTCACTAGACCTACTATATCCACCCTAATGTCCATAATAGGTCTATCACCTAGTCATGCCCTGTATATCACCTAGTCCTGCTCTATAGACTAATAAGCACTCACTAGACCTCTCTAAAGTCCATAATAGGTCTATCACCTAGTCATGCCCTGTATATCACCTAGTCTTGCTCTATAGACTAATAAGCACTAACTAGACCTAGTATATCCACTCTAAGGTCCATAATATGTCTATCACCTAGTCATGCCCTGTATATCACCTAGTCCTGCTCTATAGACTAATAAGCACTCACTAGACCTCTCTAAAGTTCATAATAGGTATATCACCTAGTCATGCCCTGTATATCACCTAGTCCTGCTCTATAGACTAATAAGCACTTACTAGACCTAGTATATCCACTCTAAAGTCCATAATAAGTCTATCACCTAGTCACGTCCTGTATATCACTTAGTCCTACTCTACAGACTATTATGCACTTACTGGACCTAGTATATCCACTCTAAGGTCCATAATAGGTCTATCACCTAGCCATACCATGAATATCATCTAGTCCTGCTCTATAGACTAATAAGCACTCACTAGACCTACTATATCCACTCTAAGGTCCATAATAGGTCTATCACCTAGTCATGCCCTGTATATCACCTAGTCCTACTTTACAGACTATTATGCACTTACTAGACCTAGTATATCCACTCTAAGGTCCATAATAGGTCTATCACATAGTCATGCCCTGTATATCACCTAGTCCTGTTCTACAGACTATTATGCACTTACTAGACCTCTCTAAAGTCCATAATAGGTCTATCACATAGTCATGCCCTGTATATCACCTAGTCCTGCTCTACAGACTATTATGCACTTACTAGACCTAGTATATACAGTCTAAGGTCCATAATAAGTCAATCACCTAGTCATGCCCTGTATATCACCTAGTCCTACTCTACAGACTATTATGCACTTACTAGACCTAGTATATCCACTCTAAGGTCCATAATAGGTCTATCACCTAGTCATGCCCTGTATATCACCTAGTCCTACTTTACAGACTTTTATGCACTTTCTAGACCTAGTATATACACTCTAAAGTCCATAATAGGTCTATCACCTAGTCATGCCCTGTATATCACCTAGTCCTGCTCTATAGACTAATAAGCACTTACTAGACCTAGTATATACAATGTACACTCTAAAGTCCAGAATATGTCTATCACCTAGTCATGCCCTGTATATCACCTAGTCCTTCTCTACAGACTGTTATGCACTTACTAGACCTAGTATATCCACTCTAAAGTCCATAATAGGTCTATCACCTAGTCATGCCCTGTATATCACCTAGTCCTATTCTACAGACTATTATGCACTCACTAGACCTAGTATATCCACCCTAAAGTCTATAATACTACATTTATCACCTTGTCATGCTCCACAGACTTCTATGCACACACTAGACCTTGCATATTCTTTGTGTCCTTTTAAAGTGTTTCTCCTAATTTTGTTGGGACATGGGTGGTCGAATTGTTAAGGTAGTTCATCTACTATTGATCACATGGTCTTTCAACACTTAGGTTGCGGGTTTCAGACTCACTGTGGGCAGTCTGTATGACAAGGATTGACAGTTTTCCTACTAAAGGTAGGGGGTTTTCTCTTGGCACTCTGGCTTCCTCCCACAATAAAAACTGGACACCGTGATGAAGCTGAAAAATTGCTGAAAGTGGCGTTTTTCTATTGGTTATTTTTATTTTTTTTTCATTCAAATGCCCACTTGGTAATTATCTATTACTCTTAATATAAACCAATCAACAGGATTAACACAAGAACAGACATAAGATTTTTCAATAAAGCTGAAAGGACAGATATTAATCAAATTCTTTATACAAGTATCAATCCATCTGAAATATAGGTAATATAAAGGACAAAAACAGAATTAATTATAATTTATTTAGCTTTCTGCAAGCATGGTAAATTTCTATTAAAAATGAATTAGTATAAAGTGAAGATACAAAAATACTGAAACAAATAATATCAAATGTAACAATTTAAATTATAATATCAAATTACATAAAAAGTATAAGTGCAATAGTTACACAAAACAGGTTTTTTGTTTAGAAAATCTAGAGTAAGATTAATGTACAGAAAAGTCTGTGATACAAAGTTAAGCTTGTATAAAAGAATGACATGACTTCAAAGTGTTAAAATAGAAATTACAAACAAAAAAATGATTGAATACATTAATTTCCAATATTAGAAAAGATAATATTATAGTGTTAGAACACATTTGCAGTACATATAGATCCATTTCTAAATATAAAAAACCAAAATAACATAAATACTGCCTTTGTAAGGTAAATCAATAAACTTACATTTCTGGTGTACACAACAAGCATCTCAGATGATGTACATGTATACTATCAATTCTTAACCATAATTAACAATTGAATAAACAATGTCACATTTATGAAAACAGTTATGAAGGTTGCCATTAAATGTATTCAGGGACGTAGCTTTCATTGTGTTAAATATTATTTTTAAAGGCTGTACTATTTGACACACTTTATTTTATTTTTTTCATGATCAACTAACAATACATGTACCTATCTATAAGTAAAGCTCTCACAAGTAGGAAGACAAACTTTTTATACCCATGATTGATTTCTTACACATATGGTACGAAATCACTAAGAAATAATAATACTACTTAAAATAAGAAAGAAATTAAAACAGAAGGGTTCCAGTAGCCTGAGCCGCTCACCTGACTTCAATACCTTCATGTTTAAGCAGTATGGTAAAAACAATTATTTTTAAGATTTAAGGAGCCATAATTTCTATAAGGATCATCTGAAAATTTCAACTAAATGGAGTTTTTTCTTGACCTCAATATATTGAATTAAGTTTTTGTCTAGCTGTGAAGGTTTTCATTTTTAATGAGGAAAAACTTTTTAAATGGTCAATTTTTAAATGGGAGTAACTCATAAAAGTAATGATCCTATGACTTTCACCATGTATAATATATATTTTGTAGATATTTATGTGCTTAACAATATGCAATATAAACTACTGAAAAATATTAACATAGTTTCTGATATATTAAACTTAAAATAAGTCCAAAGGTAAGAAAAATCTAACTAGAGGCTCCCAGGAGCCTGTATCGCTCACCTGAACCTGAAACCAAACAACCCTTTTTTATATAGAATTTCGTTCCTATAAGGAATTGACCAACACTTCTGAAAAAGTCATTAATTTTGACCTTTTAAGGGAAAAAACTCCTAAAAGGAGGAGCTTTTGATGCTTAGGAGGGATGATCACTTGAAATTTGCTGTAACTGTTATACTTTTTTAACTATCAGCCAAAAACTCCCTTGACCCCCCCCTCTTTATATTTTAAGCCAACGTAGCTATGTAGGTAGTCAGCTGTAATGATTTGCACAATTTTGGTAGAGGACATCCTAAAGATGCTGTGTGCAATGTTTCAAAGCAGTCCTTTCATTGGTCACAGGAGAAGATTTTTTAAAATCAATTAAAATTCATTAAAAAAATCTTCCCAGAGAATAATTCCTAAACGGTTAATCAGACAATCTTGACCCTAAAGTCATTTTTGTAGCCCTCATGGAGCAGAACATTTAAGCAATGCTAACTTTTTCTCCAGTTCTAAAAATTTTCAAGATTTTGTGGCAAAAATAGCAAAAATAACAAAATTTCGACAATTAAGGGGCAATAACTCCAACAAGGAGTCATCATACAACTTCGACACAATGGAGTGTTTTGTAGAGCTTTCGATGCTGGTGAAGGCTGGTCGCTTCAGTTTTCCTGTATCTGTCATACTTTTCGAACTATAAGCCAAAAACTGTATTTTGACCCCCCCGTTCTATTTTTAGCCATGGCAGCCATGTTGGTTAATCTGTGGCGATGGTTTGTGCAGACTTGGTTGAAGACATTTGACGGATAATGTGTACACAATTTCAAAGCAGTACTTTCAGTGGTTTCAGAGGAGAAGATTTTTAAAAATCAATTAAAACCGATTAAAAAAAACCAGTTCAAGTGGAATAACTCTTAAACAGTTTATCAAACAATCTTGACCCTAAGACATTTTTGTAGCTCTCATAGAGCAGAACAATTAATCAATGCTAACTTTTTCTCTAGTTCTAATAATTGTCAAGATTTTGAGGCAAAAATGGCAAAAATCATCAATTTGGACAATTAAAGGGCAGTAACTCCTACAAGGAGTCGTCATACGACTTTGACCCAATGGAGTGTTTTGTAGAGCTTTTGATGCTGAAGAAGGAAGGTCTCTTCGGTTTTCCTGTATCTGTAATACTTTTTGAACTATAAGCCAAAAACTGTATTTTGACCCCCCTGTTCTATTTTTAGCCATGGCGACCATGTTTTTTTACAAATCCAAAATCCAAACGATAGTTTGTTAAAGGACATGCTAAGCAACAACCATACCAAGTTTGGTTGCATTCTGTCAAGTGGTTTCAGAGAAGATTTTTGAAAAGTTGAACGGACAGACGACGGACGACGGACGGACGCCGGACGCCAAGTGACGGCAATAGGCCCTTCGGGTCAGGTGAGCTAAAAAGGGGCAATAACTCCTATATGGAATATCAGAGTCTCTTCAAAACATCAGGGTAGGTAGTTCTGGACATGCTGATCACCTTACCTTATCAGAATTTTGATATATGTGACTGTTTTTGAGTTATTTGCAAACCAAAAAAAACTGCAATTCACAACTATTTTCTGTTTTTAACCTCGGTGGTCATGTTTTTCTATGAAACGATAATTCAAACATTAGAAGTGTTTATAAATACAATAGCTGTTGTTCTCTGTGGAGTTTATGTAATGGGTACTTTAAATCTGACAGGAAATAGTCAATCTTTCATTGATTAATTTTGATGTGGAAAAACTTTAACATATGCCTATACTTACTGATGTGCTCATAGTAAGAGCAAGTAGTTATTAAAACAATTAATGTATATGACTTGTGAAGAAAACTTTCTATTATATTTGATGTCCTGTATATGCATAGATTTTTTTGCAATCTTACTTTCTCACTAATACCATATCTTGAGGGCAGTCATTTGTTTTCATTAAAAAAATAAATAAATTAGTTTTATACCAATAAAAACAAACCCTTTTCAAATGAATTTTACTGGATACTAGGACAATTCCCATAGCCTAACCCTCTGTGTTGCCTACTGCATCCTAAAATTTATAAATATGAGAAGCTCTCTCCAGTGGTGGGGTGGGTGGTTGGTTGTCCAGAATTAATACAGAAAGCATAACCGCAAATCATAAATATATTTATAGAAATACAGTGAAATTTGATGACAATTTTTTTTATCTGTTTCAATCTTGTTATTTAAAAATGTGAAAAAATTATAAAATAAATTGTAAAATTTTTAAGATTTCCTTAATAAATTGTAAAGACAATTGTACAGACAATTTTTCTTCAAATAGCACACTGGGGCCATACTATAAGGGGTTCCTAGTATGGACCCGCAGAGCAGCACAGCGGGTTCTCGTCTTCAATACAACTTAAATACTGCTTGCTGGACGTAAATCAATCAATCAATCAAATGGCACAGATCATGAAATACAGTTCAGTTTATTTTGGTTCATAAGTGCACAACCATTCCTCCCTGCAATCAACATAGGTTCATGTATTTTCATCAGTAGTCTTGTTTTTGGAATACTGTAGCAAAATTAATCAATGGATGATTGATTTCTCCTGGACAAATTTAAAGCTCCATATATCTTTATAAGTATAATTATGGCATAATAAAGTTATTCATTAAAACTCTATAAAAATACAAAGTTGCAAATATTGATCACAGTTTTTAAATTTGTATACATTAAAAAAATACTGAATGGTAATACAAAAACACACAATTTTGGATTTCAGTACTGTTTATTTAAAACTCTGGCTCTTCAACTTTTTACAGGGTCTCAGATGAGTCTATAAGAAACATATTTTAGAAACATATCAAAATTATTTCTCTAATGCACATGGTGTTGTTTTTAATTAGTTTCATTCATTTCCAAGACTTTTAAGGTAAAAATGGTTCATTTGCAGTCCCCATCTTTCCATTGAGTGAGACTGATAATTTAAATATGAACGCACCTTAAGTTTACTTTTGCTTGATAATTCTATGCTGATTGGGTTTGGGAGCTGATACTAGGTTCTTATCTAAAAGAAATAATATTTTATTAAGTCTATAAAAACATAAAAACTTATCAACTTATATCAACAAAATAGTTAACAATAAACATACAGTGTATAATTGAGTAATTTTAGTGGGTGTGAAAATTTCCTGATTTGTAATCAAAAATGTCATATTTATTATTTATTTTCTTGTTCTTTTAATTTTTCAAAGATAATGTAAGGTTTATCTAAACTTATTTAATCAATTAATGGCAACTAATTTCTATAAAAGGACAAAATAGGATAAGATCACAAATTAGCTCCCTTAATTTGGCATAATGAAGTTGGGTATACAAGTAAAAAAGTCACGTTTCTAGTAAACTTACATTTGATTCCTTTGAGGTATGGCATTCATCCAAATGCAGGTCATCAACAACTGGTTGTTCATCGTCAGTATTGTCATGGATGGTGATTTGTCTTGACAGATCTAAAGTAAGAAAAGGGCTATCCCTGTAAGCAGGTGGGAGACTTTCCCATGTGATGCCATTATTTCCTGCAATGACAGGAAGAAGGTGCTTACAGGGATAATGCTGCCTTTTCCAGTCAAGGCATTGGCAGCTTGGTTGCCCATTCCCTACATCAAGGAGAACTTCATATTTGAGGTTTAGATTTGTGGCACTTTGCACAAAAAATCACAGATTTCATCTACACTTAGACCATCCACCTCTGACCAACACTGCATAACATGTTGAAAAAAATGGGTCCCAGAATATTCCCTTGCCGAGGAGCTGGCTTTTGTATTTTCCCTCAAGTACCTATAGAAAAAAATCATTGAAAAATGAATAATATATATGATATCCCCGAAGACATAGAAAAGATTATAAACAGACAATATATTAGGACAATATTTTCATTATATCTGCTGCATTTGAAAATGTCAAATACAGAATAGTTAGGAAATAATAAATGAAGGGGTGATGTTGTACTCATTTACACATGGGCTGGGCTTTTATATTAAATTATTTTTTACCGAGCATTACCCCTCATTAATTATTTCAATTCTAATATAACAACATGCTGTGTTTTTCTATTCATGCGGGACCTATAGGCCATGACTTTCTGTTATTCATCAAGATAAATTTTTTGGTCAAGAAATCCTTTCACGTTTGCAATGTACGGTGGACAAACTACACTTTAACAAAACATTTATTGAATATTTTACCATAAAATGCACTTGATAAGTCTTATTTATTTAAGGATTGTTTTCAATTTGCCGGTTAGATTATTGGACGATTTTGGGTGGGTTTAGGCCAATGTTCATCGTAAACCCACCAAAAGTCGTCTATATACAACAATCTAACCAACAATTGAAATCATTTCTTATATTTTAAATTCAATATTATGTTTGTTTTTGTTTGAATGGTGTTTTAATGCCACTTTCAGCAATTTTTCAGCTATTTCATGGCGTCCAGTTTTTATTGGTGGAGGAAGCCGGAGTACCCGGAGAGAACCCCCGACCTGCAGTAGGAAAACTGGCAATCCTTGTCAATTAAGATTGGAGTCGAGTACACCCTGCCTGCAGTGAGAATCGAACCCGCAATCTCAGTGTTGACAGACCACGTGATCAATAGTAGACGAACTACCTTGACCACTCGGCCACCGAGGCCCCTCAATATTATGAAAAGAAAAAACAAAAAACAACATCTAACAAGTAGTTAGATAAATAATATTTGCAATTTTTAGTGTCGTCTCTTGCTCTTTGCGGAAGAATTCATGTATAGTCAACGTCATCAATACATATAATTTATGACTTCAGCAATCAGTCACGTGCTAAAAATATAAATTAGGTTATACCAAATGGACAATGTTACTCAGCTGTTGAGTATTTATAGAAAATTAAAATACTGACTTTTATTTTAGTAATTTAGCTGTGACGTGGTAAAACCTCTTGTGACATTACGTCGCAATGCATGTTTGCAAAGTGGAGATATATCAGTTAATATATCGGTTGACATTTTAAAGATGTAATATTAGAATTTAAATTAAATTAATGGCATAAACCATAATTTATCTTTTTTCTTCATATTATCCGGCTGTTACAAATGCAGACTTTTGATTGGTTGGTTACCTGTCGGTACAAATCCCATGCTTCTGTCTGCGTTGCTTACGTCACAGGGTGTATTGTTTATGCGTTGCTGTTATGTTCTAGAGTACCAGTGTATGTTATTCCACAAAGGAATATTTCCCATTCTGTCTTTTATATTTGTATTTTTACTTTATTTCAAACTCTGCTGATGCCCTACACATAAATATGAATGAAATCGGAACTTGATGTCATTGTTTCTTGATTTTATGATAACGTGACTTGAGCCACCAAAATACCGAAAGTAGAAAAAACAATGGAAAACAGAATTAAAACTAATAAAACCCATTCAGTCTGAGGTTTGTACCTTAGGTACCATCCTTGAACTGGTAAAAGGGCATTTTCTGCATGAAAAAAATATTTTTTTGTGAGCAACTGTGATGAAATCACATAATTAGCTCATTTCTGAAGACAAGAGAACATATTTTCAGCCTTTTAAACTTATAAGCCGGGGATACATCTGTTACCGACATTATAACCTGGGTGTTTGGAAATGGTAATTTAATGTAAGTAACTGATAGTAAGCTCTGGGATGGGAGATTTCTGAAATGATTAATATACTTGGAGGTCACACGATTTCAAAGTTAAAAGGCAAAATATGTTGATACCTTTTATTTAAAATAAAAATAAATTTAGGTCACCAGGCTTGTTTTCGTTAAGTTTAAAGTATGCCCACATTATGTAGGAAAGGCCAAATAATTAGCATAAATTATTTCTCAGAAAAAATCCTACCAATAGAATCCTTTTTTTAATCATATCAAAATTAATATTTTACAATATATTTTGAAATAAAACAAAGAAAATAGGGGGTCACCATCTTAATTTTTGTCTACATTCAAAACCTTTGAATTTTTAGGGTAAGGTTTGATATTAAGGTATAACAGTAGTAAATGTGTACCAGTAACAGGTTACCAGATTGTGTACCTTACATTAAGTACAGAACTGAATACTACGTTGTGTTCTGATTTGGTCAATAGTGGTTAAAATTTTTTGTATGTAAGCTCCTGCATAAATTAAGTTTTAAAATGTGGTAACATTTTTCTCAGATCTTGCAAGATAAAATTTTGGTAATTTTTACATTCACTGCATTAGAAATTGCATGTAAAAGTGGGAGCGTCTCAGGCATATATTTTTTTAATGGTGAATGACAGTTTATTAATTTCCTAATCCAGGTAAATGCTGAGGAATGTAAGAAAGGTATGCAAATCACAGAAATCTTAGTGTTGTCGACTATAGCTAAAACATTTTTCCACTGTTTTACCTATCAGTTATCTCCCTTGTTAAAATCTAAAATTGTATTTATTAATGCATGCATTTAACAATAAATAATTTTTTTAATTCAATTCAATAAATAAATCTGTTCATATTTTGTATTGTTTTTATTGACATATTTGAATATATTTTTGCATTTTTAACCGTATAAAGTCACATGACATCTGTCCTCATTAACCGTAATATTAAACAAAAAATCTCTGATTTTAAAGTCTTTCATATGTCTTTTGTAAATTAAGGCACTTAAAGGGTGACCAAGATAATGACCAACTCAGGTGTTCTAAGCTCAATATTAGCTGCTAACAACAAATTTAAGACAGCATATTTTTTTAACCACCATTACACTTACCCTTTCAAACAATCAGGTAGATATCTTTGGAGAATTATATGGGACAACTGATTTATTGTTTGATTTTTGGTATATCGGATATTCCAAAGATAGCAATTTTTAAGACTGGAATTTTGTCTCTCAATGCCGTTGGTAGTATTAATGGCATTAAATCTCTCCTTTCGATACAGCTTAACACATCTCTGAAAATATAATACAAAAGTTATACTTAACAAATCTGTCAAAGTAAAAAATGGCCGTAATTTTGTTAAACAGGAAGTAGGTGAGCCACAGACTTGAAATCAAATCCCACGATATATCCCTGTAAATTTATACCACATATAACTTGTAGAGGCCCTATTGTATTGATTTCTCTCAATATTAACCCCATTCAAGCCATTGGTAAACACTCCCCTAAGATAGTTATAAATCTATCAAAAAGAGGTGTTATCCAGGTGATTTTTGAGTTGAATAAATATTTAAACACAACAGAGTATGAAGTAACACTCGGTCTCCCACAAAAATGACATCCCTTAACAGGAACTTCTAAAGATCAATCATGTCCAAGCTTCTACTATTACCAACAACTTTCTAAAGTTTCCTTGAAATTTATCAACAAATAAAAGCACTATCTTACAGGTTATATGTGCTTCTTATGCTATGTTAATTAAGCTCTTATAAATGAAATATGAGAGCCATGGAAATCCTTCATGTACATCTCCATATGATTTCAATCCTTCGCTCCTTCAAGGTCAATGAATTGGACTAGCTAGCTCTTTCTTTCACTCACACATGCATAAAGTCTGAGAAAAAAAGCCAGTTATTTGCCTCCCTTAAGTAATTAATATCTGAGATCAAGCAAAGTTATTTATGCACATCTCCTTATGATGTACTTTTATCATTATCATACAAGATATTGGAATACTTGCATTGTCATTTAGCTTTAATAATTTTGTGAAATACAACCATACCTCTTTTTTATCCAAATAATTGGTCTGAAACCAGGTCTGGAACCACTTGTTCGTCTTCCACTCTACTTGCTCCATCAAATTCATAATGGACAGATTCAATTCTTCTTCAAAATAAGATTCTCTGATTGCTTCCATAATTGACAGCAACAGAGAATTCCGAGAAGACTCAATGCCATGAATCGCAGCAGTAAGCCATCAATTCCATGCCTGCAGGCGGTGGAAATAACAGAGGTAAACAGATGTTCCACAATCTACAAAAAATGCTAGCAATTATTCCATATGAAAAAATATTAAAGCACTGACCGATTTTTATTATTGAACTTCCAATTTTTATGCATTTGATGTATCATCATTTTGCTCATATAAAACAAGGAAAACACTGTGAGCCAGCTCAAAAAGGGATCCCCCCCAATTCATGTTGAACTTTACATATTAAAGTCCAATTGTCTCCCCTGAATAATAATTGAAAGCACATCTCCATATGATGTACTTCCTTCATGTAAAGTTTCATCAAAATCCATCAAGTAGTTTAGTAGGAGTTGCAATGGAGGTCTCATATTTAACTCAATGTTGTAAAAGTCCATTATCTCCCCTGAAAGATATCTGACATCAATGACATCAATTGAAGTTAAGCTGTAGTGTTTTTTATATTTTATTTCTTGTGTGATTTTGTTCTGTTGTCTCATAATGTTGATCATTTCCCTCTTTGTCTTATGAGGTTGGAATATTCATATGGTTTAATTGTCTCTGCTTTTTGTAAATGTAATTTTAGTCTCAATTTTTAATTATACATCATTGTGGTGTTCATTATTTGTTTGTAACATGGTCATTTCTTTTTCATATTCATGAAATCTAAAATATATATCTCCTTTTAAAATTATTGACAAACATTCAAACAAGTATGTATAGGAGAGTTTGTCATGACATCACAGAATACCTGTGGATCTTGTTTGGCTGACAAGAAGACAGTATAACTCTTTTGGAAAACATCTTTATATTGTCATAACTTTTTTGTTTTTCAAATAATAATTCTGAAAATTTCAGAAAAAAAAAGTTTTTGTCATGCATTTTAGAAACATTAATATTCAGTGGTTTATAAGTTAGAAAATTTAATTGATTTAGAAAATTTGATGAAAATTATTATGGTGTACAAACAATTTTAAACAGATATATCATGTCTGGGAGGGGTATTTTTCACAAATACCCCTCCCAGACATGATTTATCTGTTTAATTACACCGAATATCATGATTTCAAAAAGCGGTGATACTTGACCACTTGAGTGCTGTTTATTGACTCTTTACTATCGGACTGTTTCCGATTTTCGAAATCGATTACTCATGTTACATTTACTTTCAGGTAAAAGTCAAAACTTCCGAATGAATATTTCCAGGATAATAATATGCGAGGGTTATTTTTAAGCAAATACCATGGCACAGAGGGTATTTTTTTGCCGAATACCCCCGTGATGACGAAATCGATGCAAAATCAGGAAATGTGCGAAAAATACACTGTCTATTGACCAATCAAAAGCCAGCATTTTTATATGAGGTGTAATTATGTACAAAATATTTTTTTTCTTATTTTTAAAAGTTATTAAAGTAAATTTGATTAAGTTGTCCTGACAAAAAAAAGTTATGGTTTTGAAAATAGGGGAAATTAGCAATGGATGTTTGTTAATTGCCTTCTTTATTGCCACCTAATTTGACACTTAATGAGATGCAAATTAGTGATTATGACTTCACTTATGGCAAACTCTCCTATAACTGATACAACTTTTAATGAGTCACGTATATACTATAACAATGAATAATAAGAAAAAAATATTCTGTATATATGTACCCAAATCTCAAAATGTTATCTTTTAATATCTTACCAGAGAATGTACTCTCGATAAGGCCAATTTCCTTCTCACAGTGATCTGTTATGAAGTACTGTGGTTTCCGATCACATTCCAACGGCGTATTATGGAAAGGGCTTCTTTGATGGCTGCCAAACTCTCTACTTCGCTCATAAATTAGGCAACAACCATATAGTTGACATTCGTGGGAACAGCCATAAAAAAAGTGGGACAGCATATTTACTTGTCCTATAGGTTGCGTCAAGTAGAACAAGGTCCTGCCTATATTTGTGTAAAAGATCCTTCTGCCAAGCAGTTTGATGGATATATAAGAAGTGTTAATTCACATTAATGCTTTCTGTGTTATCCATATCCTTCAACCTGAGGAAGGAGTCCTCCGGTTGAGCAACCCTCCATGACTGAACCATTCTTTCCAGAGCGTTTTGGTCCATAACACTACCCCTGAATGGTGGAAATAAATAAAATTAATATTCTACTGAACAAATTAGGTTATGACTTATGTTTTTAAAAATCTAGCATATACTAGGACTTAAGTTTGTTTTTATTTTGATCTATAGCTCCTTATTGCAACAGAAGACATCATTTCTAGAAAAATTAAAGAACTTCTCCAGGATTCACCACACATACTGTGCTATCTCAGAAATGGCATATTCCGCCATAATTTGGAAGGTTCTTAAACAAATTAAAACAAGGGGTAACGTTTCATTTTCTTGAGAAAATATGAAAAATCGGATTTTTTCCTACACATTTTATACAAATTATCTCCCTTTACAGAAAACGGAATGGGAAATATAAAGATAAAATGATATTACTGTTAGGGTTTAGTTGAAACTTTTTTTCTTCATTAATCAGTTACAACTTTAAATTGGTTAAATAGCAATATTTTGCATTTGTGTAAACATGCTCTGAAAAGACGCCCAATAAAAGACCACTGCCACTGCATGTACTATCTTAATTATGTGAAATACTTAATCATAAAATTGTTAGATTGAATATTATTGTTTTGATACCTTTATTTCATTAATTGCTACCTCTCTTGAAACAATTAGTTTCGTCAATAAACTACACTATCTGACTTGTCAGAAGTTTTGATAAAGATATGAAACATTACTTTGCTAACCTGCAGTGCATTGCTGCAGAAGCCATGTGGTTCCTTATTTGTTGCAGGGTAGGCCAATACCGTGTATTTGTTCTTGGGGGTAACCTCAGACCCTTTTGCTTAAAAGAATTCAATACAAACTCTAAGAGCAAAACCTGCATTTCCTTTGTGCTGAAGATCTGCTTTCTGGTGTATGTAGGAGGTAAGCACCTTGTCAATAGGAAGAACTGTACCTGCAATCTAAAAAATGAAATAACATAACGATGAAAAATAACATTTTTAATGTCTACTTTTAATTATCAAACCTTTAGTACATTGCCAAAAAAATATACTGATGAACATTTATTCTCTCATGGAAAAAAGATGCATAGTTTCACAATATTGTGATGAGTTTATGTGACAGGTAAGGTAAACAGATGACACAAACAGGTGTAATAAACTACTATTTAAAATGATCGTACATTCTCATTTATTATTACCTTAAAACACAAGTTTAAAAAAGAAGGGATATAGAGTATAACGTTTTTATATGTATGAGTTCAGAAATCAGTCTTATATTCCTTAAAATCAGTTATTAAAACTAGTAATGATTGTGTTGGGATGCCAACACACAATGTCTCCCAAACGAATCCCCATTGCCACTATAATCAACAGCACATTGAAAAACAAATACAAATTTTTACCAAGATAAGGCAATGTCCCATATAATGACGTCCCCCCCTACATAGCAGCTATGTTGAAAGATCTAGAAATGGATTGCAAAACTTCAGATCACGCTTAACATGTTCCCAAAGTTTCAAATTGATTGGACATTTCATCTCAGAGAAACTGTGTGGACAAGATTTAGAGAAAGAAGAATAATAATTAAACATGATTATGATCTCTTATGGATCATAACTGGCTCTCAAACGTTCCTGGTGTATTGACTGGACATTGCATCTCAGAGAAACTGTGCTGACAAGATTTAGCGAAAGAAGAAAGAAAGAAGAATAATAATTAAACATGATTACGATCTTATGGATCATAACTGGCTCCCAAAGGTCCCCCGTGGACCCTCTAGTTCAGACATCCAAAACAATATGTCTACCAAACTTTCTTTTGGGAGCCATAATTAAAATTTTTGTGTTGGGATGCCAACACACAATTTGCCCACAATCCACATGGATAGTATTTCATTGAAATCAGTACATTATTATGTATAATACAAATTGTATTTATTGGAGTCTTTTGTGTTGTATAATATTTACTCCACTGTAATTCCATTAATGAATTAGTGAAGCAGTTTAACAGGAACTATACAAGGCTATATGCCATGAGGTGTTTTTGCCAGGTTTTTGAGGTTTGGACAGTGATCAAATTAGATGCACTAGCAGTTTAATTCTATAGAAATTAAAGATTATGATCTATTGGAACTGTTTTGTAAATTAAATGTTGTTATCAGGTATTTTGGTATATTGTAGATTGAGCCTGATATCAAAGGACCATTTCTTTTCATTTCCATTTTCTTAACTTTAATAAATAAAGTGGTTACTGCGCCTTAAAGTATGTTAACTTAGTTTTTCTTTTATTTCCTTTGTCTAAATGAAATAACTTAAAAAAAGCTGAATTATGTGCATAAATAAGATATTTCAAGTGTTTAGGACATAAATAATGTGTGTTCTATTAAACCCACTAGTTTTAAAACAGTAAATGAACTTACTTGGCCTTGTAAATGAGTTTCTGAATGTTTTTCAGGCAGCTCGACATGATACTGAAGTTGACCCTGAACTTCTGTTTTCTTCAGATCTTCTTTAAGTTTTTTGAGATTATTTCTTTCTCTCTTTTAGTCCCATAGTGACACTATCAAAAATATATACATGTACTACATATACAAGGTGCACTAGGGATAAATTTACCTTGAAGACTTAATTATGCTTTAAAAGGTCAACTGACTTTTGGTAAATAATATTAAAAAAAATATAGCATTAAATGGGACATTAAATGATACCACGCCATGTTGCATTGTTTTTAATATTCATGAACACATTTTACTGAATTACAAATCAGCCTACAGGAACAGTTGAGCATGATAACAGTCCATCTTGGAAGTCAATTTTTACCTTGACCCTGGACCTATAAAAATTAATTCAAATTTCACAACTCAAAAACTACAAATAGGATTTGATCTTGATCTTCATTTTATGGTATTTAATAGCTGTGCAAAGTTTAAAATAAAATATGTTGACGCGTTTTCAAGTTATTATCTGGAAACCACCGAGGTATGGGAATTCATATCCATATGGAGGGTATCACATAATACCCCGCCACCAAGGTTGTAATTGATATACTTCCTTCATATAAAGCTTTATCAAAATCCATTAAGGGCTAAAGCTTTAGGAAAAGTATGTTGTGCCTATAATATATTAATTTGGACAAACTTTTATGATACTTGAAGACTAAAACACATTTTATGTAAATATAGTCGTGTTGCGGTGGGGCAATTAAACGATAGTTAAATATAAGAAAATGAGATGAGGAATTAGTGTACATGGCACAACCTACATAAATCAGCGGCAATTTAAAAATGGAAAACAGCCAGCAGCCTTCAATGGCTTCTCTAAGTGATTATAGCTTAACTTTTAAAGCCTACTCTTAGTGTTTATAAATAATGACATAAACAATAAATAAGCTTTATATTATCATACTAAATAAATGAATCACAAGAAGAACTTAATGAAACATAAAATAATTGTAACAAACTTTAATTCAACTTTTACCAGTCTCTTTGTAATCTGAGCTCCCATTCCTCAATGACAAATGGAAAATCATGAAAACGTCACATTACCTTGTAGTTTGAAAATTTAACAATGTCTCTTATTGAGACACTGGCATTACAGCCAACCTTCTTTGTGGTCTAAATTTGTGTCTTCCTTTTTTAAAATCTGTTTGCATAGTTGTGACCTTCCTCATCAGTTTTTTTTTGGAACTTGCCTGAATGATTAATTAAATACAAAACTATGAAAACAAAGGAGTATCAACATCATCAGTCAGGTCCCTGTTTTAAAGTTGATATTGGACATATCATTAAAAATATCACTCATTTTAGTTAAATATTTACAGAATAGTTTAAGTTGTTGATGGCAATATAAATAAATTTGGACTGCCCAAGAGTCGTGATATGGACCAAGAAACTGATATGTCCCGAACCCAAGACGAGGGTCACATCAGTTTCTTGGTCAATATCACGACTAGGGGGCTTTATATTATCATATTTGTGATAATTTCATCAGCAACATCAACTACTAGTATTCTGTTTATTGCATTGAAGAATCATAAATCCATTGATAAATTTGTGCATGTAATTTTTTCTCTTTTTCTGGTTTGTTTTGTATAAAAGGTCTGTTTTTCTTCATGTAGTATGTTAAGGGTGATTTTAAGTTTTGCAATCCATTTTTGGAATTTTCTAAATGGCATTCTGAACACATTCATTATTAGTTATTATTCACATTATATGAAATTGTCTTATATTTATGTGTGATTTATTTACCAAACAGCAATATGAGATTTAGATTGATATGTTTGATTTTTTTAATTAATTGTCAAATCTATGTTTTTTAAACTCAAGATGTCTTTACCTTACATCAAGTGTATCTAATTAAGGTTTTCGCTTCTTAAAATTAATTGAACTTTTATTGATTTGATTTTTACTGTGTATTATTTTTGTGTTTTAAGATTATTAATAGGGGAGTGTGCCCCAAAAAAATATTTTAACTGATCACAACATAAACAATCCTGTTTGTATTACAGAACTTTCTGTATCAGTTAAAATATACTGCTTTCACTATTTAAAGCCATTTCAAAAAGGAAAACTGAAAGGGAGCTCACAAAAAATTCCCTCTTTTTCAAATTGAACTCTTTACTGGAAAAAGTGTGATTTGAAATCTATTCATTCACATTTTCATATGATGCACTTTCTTCATATAAAGCTTCAGAAATAGCCATCAAACAGTTTAGGATTTGTGCTAACAATATATGACGACAGACGGACAAGACGGACAGAAAGACAGGGAGATTCCTATATATATGGGGTATACTGTTTGCTGGGGATAAAAAAAAATAGTAAACTTTCTCAAAGTTATATATGGATTACCATTTTTTCATCTGTCTTCTTTTTGTTAACATAATTTTGGCCCTGAAGACAACTATTGTAAGACTCTGTGATCCTAATATAATTAAAGGAACACTATCAAACTTCAATGGATGATGGGTATTGCATTGGGTATCTTCCCATCTAATAGTCAAATTGTCCAGTTGTCTTTAATCTGCCAACGAAAAACATCCATAAATAGTTCACATAATATTCACATAAAAGAGGTTTAGGCCAGTCTTCATGAAACCTGTCTGACCATTCATTCTGACCCCTTCAGACAAAACATGATAAAACATGTTGTACAAATGGAATAAGATCACCAAATATCGGGAACCAGTCCACAGGTTGTACGTAAAAGTAGTACTATTCAACAGACCTGTTCACGGTTGCCCCATAGAGAATTTGAACCGCACATGAACCAGAATAAATTTTGTATTTTTGGAAAGCTTAATATTATAGGAAACTTGAAAATAAAGTTTTATTGGTTTTAAATGAACACAGAAATGCTGAGAGTCAATTAGGGACATACACTATTTTTGGACTGAAATAGAAAGTGAAAGTAGATTTTTAGACCACGTGGACTTCCGGTTGAGCATTCGTTCTTATATGCAAAGAAACATATTGTGAAATTTTGATAAAATGTTGACCCAGTGCATATTTACATGGGACAGAAGTGTCACTTTATTTGAAATAAAGAAAAAATTTCTAGGATAAGTCAAAATCATCATATTTAATATAGCTGAAGAGTCTAAAACAATGGTGGCCCTACACCTAATCTACAGTCAGATCCAAAATAGAGTGATTCATCAAAAATAGAGAGTGATGGATTCATACACTTTCATTGAAATTATTTGAACTAAAGAATTGAGTCATTTTTTATTATTGTAAATAACAACTAGTATCTTTAATGATATGCATATTGTTCATCATGGTTACACTTTGAATAAAAGTATAATCATCATTGACCCTTAATCTTAATTATTACCTGGATTTTTGAACAAATCCTTACTTTTCCTTTGCTTTATAAAGAGGGAATTTGTAGAAAACTCCAAAAGCAATAATTCCAATTCTGAGGTTGAGCCAACATATCCATTGAAATCACTCTCTCTGTGGACAAAGGTATTAATCCAGGACCTACAATATACAAATATAAATATATAGTGGATATGACAATACAATAAGAATAAGTCCAAAAGAAATCTATCTCTTCATCGCAACATGTTTTTTTATGTAATCAAGTATGCATAGGGTGTGACTAGGTGATTTACCTATTATGACCTTCAGAGTGGGTATACAAGGTCAGATTAGTAAATAGGGGACAGTGGAGCAGGAGTAGGTGATGCATAGGGTGTGACTAGGTGATTTACCTATTATGACCTTCAGAGTGGATATATACAAGGTCAGATGATAAATAGGGGACATTGGAGCAGGAGTAGATGATGCATAGGGTGTGACAAGGTGATTTACCTTTTAATGACCTTCAGAGTGGATATACAAGGTCAGATGTGTACATAGTGAATAGTAGAGCTGGAGTAAGTGATACGTAATGTGTGACTAGGTGATTTACTTTTAATGACCTTCAGAGTGGATATACAAGGTCAGATGTGTACATACGGGACAGTAGAGCAGGAGAAAGTGATACATAGGGTGTGACTAGGTGATGTACCTATAATGACCTTCAGAGTTGATATATACAAGGTCAAATGTGTACATAGTGGACAATAGAGCAGGAGTAGGTGATACATAGGGTGTGACTAGGTGATTTACCTATTAGAACCTTCAGAGTGGATATATACAAGGTCAGATGAGTAAATAGGGGACAGTGGAGCAGGAGTAGGTGATGTATAGGGTGTGACTAGGTGATTTACCTTTTAAGGACCTTCAGAGTGGATATACAAGGTCAGATGTGTACATAGGGGTCATTAGAGCAGTAGTAGGTGATACATAGGGGGTGACTAGGTGATGCCCCTATTATGACCATCATCAGAGTGGATATATACAAGGTCAGATGAGTAAATAGGGGACAGTGGAGCAGGAGTAGGTAATGCATAGGGTGTGACTAGGTGATTTACCTTTTAATGATCTTCAGAGTGGATATACAAGGTCAGATGTGTACATAGTGGATAGTAGAGCCGGAGTAAGTGATACATAGTGTGTGACTAGGTGATTTACTTTTAATGACCTTCAGAGTGGATATACAAGGTCAGATGTGTACATACAGGACAGTAGAGCAGGAGAAAGTGATACATAGGGTGTGACTAGGAGATGCACCTATTACATGTATTATGACCATCAGAGTGGATATATATACAAGGTCAGATGTGTACATAGTGGATAGTAGAGTCGGAGTAAGTGATACGTAATGTGTGACTAGGTGATTTACTTTTAATGACCTTCAGAGTGGATATACAGGGTCAGATGTGTACATACGCGACAGAAGAGCAGGAGAAAGTGATACATAGGGTGTGACTAGGTGATGTACCTATAATGACCTTCAGAGTTGATATATACAAGGTCAAATGTGTACATAGTGGACAATAGAGCAGGAGTAGGTGATACATAGGGTGTGACTAGGTGATTTACCTATTAGAACCTTCAGAGTGGATATATACAAGGTCAGATGAGTAAATAGGGGACAGTGGAGCAGGAGTAGGTGATGTATAGGGTATGACTAGGTGATTTACCTTTTAATGAACTTCAGAGTGGATATACAAGGTCAGATGTGTACATAGGGGACACTAGAGCAGGAGTAGGTGATACATAGGTGGTGACTAGGTGATGCCGCTATTATGACCATCATCAGAGGGGATATATACAAGGTCAGATGAGTAAATAGGGGACAGTGGAGCAGGAGTATGTAATGCATAGGGTGTGACTAGGTGATTTACCTTTTAATGACCTTCAGAGTGGATATACAAGGTCAGATGTGTACATAGGGGACAGTAGAGCAGGAGTAGGTGATACATAGGGTGTGACTAGGTGATTTGCCTTTTATGACTTTCAGAGTGGATATACAAGGTCAGATGTGTACATACGGGACAGTAGAGCAGGAGAAAGTGATACATAGGGTGTGACTAGGTGATGTACCTATTATGACCTTCAGAGTTGATATATACAAGGTCAAATGTGTACATAGTGGACAGAAGAGCAGGAGTAGGTGATACATAGTGTGTGACTAGGTGATTTACCTTTTAATGACCTTCAGAGTGGATATACAAGGTCAGATGTATACATAGGAGACAATAGAGCAGGAGGAGTAGGTGATACATAGGGTGTTACTAGGTGATTTAACTATTAGGACCTTCAGAGTGGATGTGCAGGGTCAGATTTGTACATAGGGGACAGTATAGCAGAAGTAGGTGATACATAGGGTATGACTAGGTGATGTACCTATTATGAATATGAGAGTGGATATCTACAAGGTCAGATGTATACATAGGAGACAATAGACCAGGAGTGAGTGACTAGGTGATTTACCTATTAGAACCTTCAGAGTGGATATATACAAAGTCAGATGAGTAAATAGGGGACAGTGGAGCAGGAGTAGGTGATGCGTAGGGTGTGACTAGGTGATGTACCTATTATGACCTTCAGAGTTGATATATACAAGGTCGAATGTGTACATAGTGTACAGAAGAGCAGGAGTATGTAATGCATAGGGTGTGACTAGGTGATTTACCTTTTAATGACCTTCAGAGTGGATATACAAGGTCAGATGAGTAAATAGGGGACAGTGGAGCAGGAGTAGGTGATGCGTAGGGTGTGACTAGGTGATTTACCTTTTAATGACCTTCAGAGTGGATATACAAGGTCAGATGTGTACATAGGGGACAGTAGAGCAGGAGTAGGTGATACATAGGGTGTGACTAGGTGATGTACCTATTATGACCTTCAGAGTGGATATATACAAGGTCAGATGAGTAAATAGGGGACAGTAGAGCAGGAGTAGGTGATGCATAGGGTGTGACTAGGTGATTTACCTTTTAATGACCTTCAGAGTGGATATACAAGGTCAGATGTATACATAGGGGACATAAGAGCAGGAGTAGGTGATACATAGGGGGTGACTAGGTGATGCCCCTATTATAACCATCATCAGAGTGGATATATACAAGGTCAGATGAGTAAATAGGGGAGAGTGGAGCAGGAGGAGGCAATGCATAGGGTGTGACTAGGTGATTTACCTTTTAATGACCTTCAGAGTGGATATACAAGGTCAGATGTGTACATAGGAGACAATAGAGCAGGAGTAGGTGATACATAGGGTATGACTAGGTGATTTACCTATTAGGACCTTCAGAGTGGATATGCAGGGTCAGATTTGTACATAGGGGACAGTATAGCAGAAGTAGGTGATACATAGGGTGTGACTAGGTGATTACCTTTTAATGACCTTCAAAGTGGATATACAAGGTCAGATGTATACACAGAACACAATAGAGCAGGAATAGGTGATACATAGGGTGTGACTAGGTGATTTACATATTAGGACCTTCAGAGTGGATATGCAGGGTCAGGTTTGTACAAAGGGGACAGTATAGCAGAAGTAGGTGATACATAGGGTGTGACTAGGTGATGTACCTATTATGAATATCAGAGTGGATATCTACAAGGTCAGATGTATACATAGGAGACAATAGAGCAGGAGTAGGTGATACATTGGGTGTGACTAGGTGATTTACCTATTAGAACCTATAGAGTGGATATATATATAAGGTCAGATGAGTAAATAGGGGACAGTGGAGCAGGAGTAGGTGATACATAGGGTGTGACTAGGTGATGTACCTATTATGACCTTCAGACTGGATATATACAAGGTCAGATGAGTAAATAGGGGACAGTGGAGCAGGTGTAGGTGATGCATAGGGTGTGACTAGGCGATTTACCTTTAATGACCTTCAGAGTGGATATACAAGGTCAGATGTATACATAGGGGTCATTAGAGCAGGAGTAGGTGATACATTTGGGGTGACTAGGTGATGCCCCTATTATGACCATCATCAGAGTGGATATATACAAGGTCAGATGAGTAAATAGGGGGCAGTGGAGCAGGAGTAGGTAATGAATAGGGTGTGACTAGGTGATTTACCTTTTAATGACCTTCAGAGTAGATATACAAGGTCAGATGTGTACATAGGGGACAGTAGAGCAGGAGTAGGTGATACACAGTGTGTGACTAGGTGATTTACCTTTTAATGACCTTTAGAGTGGATATACAAGGTCAGAATTATACATAGGAGACAATAGAGCAGGAGTAGGTGATACATAGGGTGTGACTAGGTGATTTACCTATTAGGACCTTCAGAGTGGATATGCAGGGTCAGATTTGTACATAGGGGACAGTAGAGCAGGAGTAGGTGATACATAGTGTGTGGCTAGGTGATTTACCTTTTAATGACCTTTAGAGTGGATATACAAGGTCAGCATTATACATAGGAGACAATAGAGCAGGAGTAGGTGATACATAGGGTGTGACTAGGTGATTTACCTATTAGGACCTTCAGAGTGGATATGCAGGGTCAGATTTGTACATAGGTGACAGTATAGCAGAAGTAGGTGATACATAGGGTGTGACTAGGTGATGTTCCTATTATGAATATCAGAGTGGATATCTACAAGGTCAGATGTATACATAGGAGACAATAGACCAGGAGTGAGTGACTAGGTGATTTACCTATTAGAACCTTCAGAGTGGATATATACAAAGTCAGATGAGTAAATAGGGGACAGTGGAGCAGGAGTAGGTGATGCGTAGGGTGTGACTAGGTGATGTACCTATTATGACCTTCAGAGTTGATATATACAAGGTCGAATGTGTACATAGTGTACAGAAGAGCAGGAGTATGTAATGCATAGGGTGTGACTAGGTGATTTACCTTTTAATGACCTTCAGAGTGGATATACAAGGTCAGATGAGTAAATAGGGGACAGTGGAGCAGGAGTAGGTGATGCGTAGGGTGTGACTAGGTGATTTACCTTTTAATGACCTTCAGAGTGGATATACAAGGTCAGATGTGTACATAGGGGACAGTAGAGCAGGAGTAGGTGATACATAGGGTGTGACTAGGTGATGTACCTATTATGACCTTCAGAGTGGATATATACAAGGTCAGATGAGTAAATAGGGGACAGTAGAGCAGGAGTAGGTGATGCATAGGGTGTGACTAGGTGATTTACCTTTTAATGACCTTCAGAGTGGATATACAAGGTCAGATGTATACATAGGGGACATAAGAGCAGGAGTAGGTGATACATAGGGGGTGACTAGGTGATGCCCCTATTATAACCATCATCAGAGTGGATATATACAAGGTCAGATGAGTAAATAGGGGAGAGTGGAGCAGGAGGAGGCAATGCATAGGGTGTGACTAGGTGATTTACCTTTTAATGACCTTCAGAGTGGATATACAAGGTCAGATGTGTACATAGGAGACAATAGAGCAGGAGTAGGTGATACATAGGGTATGACTAGGTGATTTACCTATTAGGACCTTCAGAGTGGATATGCAGGGTCAGATTTGTACATAGGGGACAGTATAGCAGAAGTAGGTGATACATAGGGTGTGACTAGGTGATTACCTTTTAATGACCTTCAAAGTGGATATACAAGGTCAGATGTATACACAGAACACAATAGAGCAGGAATAGGTGATACATAGGGTGTGACTAGGTGATTTACATATTAGGACCTTCAGAGTGGATATGCAGGGTCAGGTTTGTACAAAGGGGACAGTATAGCAGAAGTAGGTGATACATAGGGTGTGACTAGGTGATGTACCTATTATGAATATCAGAGTGGATATCTACAAGGTCAGATGTATACATAGGAGACAATAGAGCAGGAGTAGGTGATACATTGGGTGTGACTAGGTGATTTACCTATTAGAACCTATAGAGTGGATATATATATAAGGTCAGATGAGTAAATAGGGGACAGTGGAGCAGGAGTAGGTGATACATAGGGTGTGACTAGGTGATGTACCTATTATGACCTTCAGACTGGATATATACAAGGTCAGATGAGTAAATAGGGGACAGTGGAGCAGGTGTAGGTGATGCATAGGGTGTGACTAGGCGATTTACCTTTAATGACCTTCAGAGTGGATATACAAGGTCAGATGTATACATAGGGGTCATTAGAGCAGGAGTAGGTGATACATTTGGGGTGACTAGGTGATGCCCCTATTATGACCATCATCAGAGTGGATATATACAAGGTCAGATGAGTAAATAGGGGACAGTGGAGCAGGAGTAGGTAATGAATAGGGTGTGACTAGGTGATTTACCTTTTAATGACCTTCAGAGTAGATATACAAGGTCAGATGTGTACATAGGGGACAGTAGAGCAGGAGTAGGTGATACACAGTGTGTGACTAGGTGATTTACCTTTTAATGACCTTTAGAGTGGATATACAAGGTCAGAATTATACATAGGAGACAATAGAGCAGGAGTAGGTGATACATAGGGTGTGACTAGGTGATTTACCTATTAGGACCTTCAGAGTGGATATGCAGGGTCAGATTTGTACATAGGGGACAGTAGAGCAGGAGTAGGTGATACATAGTGTGTGGCTAGGTGATTAACCTTTTAATGACCTTTAGAGTGGATATACAAGGTCAGCATTATACATAGGAGACAATAGAGCAGGAGTAGGTGATACATAGGGTGTGACTAGGTGATTTACCTATTAGGACCTTCAGAGTGGATATGCAGGGTCAGATTTGTACATAGGTGACAGTATAGCAGAAGTAGGTGATACATAGGGTGTGACTAGGTGATGTTCCTATTATGAATATCAGAGTGGATATCTACAAGGTCAGATGTATACATAGGAGACAATAGAGCAGGAGTAGGTGATACATAGGGTGTGACTAGGTGATTTACCTATTAGAACCTTCAGAGTGGATATGCAAGGTCAGATTTGTACATAGGGGACAGTGGAGCAGGAGTAGGTGATACATAGGGTGTGACTAGGTGATTTACCTATTAGAACCTTCAGAGTGGATATGCAAGGTCAGATTTGTACATAGGGGACAGTAGAGCAGGAGTAGGTGATACATAGGGTGTGACTAGGTGATTTACCCATTAGAACCTTCAGAGTGGATATGCAAGGTCAGATTTGTACATAGGGGACAGTAGAGCAGGAGTAGGTGATACATAGGGTGTGATAAGGTGATGTACCTATATGGAGTAGGTGATACATAGGGTGTGACAATGTGATGGACCTCTTATGACCTATAGGTGTGAATATAGTACTGGACTTGGATGATATATTTGTAGAACTTTTCATTTTGTTAAAGTAATACATGCAAACATTTGGCCTAATATACTTTATTGTATACATTGTGAAAAAGTATGCTATGTAAAAGTAGTATTTTCCTGGTTTTAAATTTATAAGATTTATTTATTTGAATAACAAGTTGTTTAATCCATGACAAAAGGAGATATCTTTTTGATATTTTACCAAATATCAGGTCTGATTGGCTGCTCTGACCTACAAAACTTGTTAGAATATCTTGCTTTTCCCACAGAATCTTTCATTGTTGTCAGAACTAGACTATGCTAGAGGGGAAATTGCCATTTTATAATTTTTTGGTTTCTTCTTGTTAAATACAACTGTAACCAGTTTTATCTCTCACATTCTCATTTTATTATAAATATCAGATGAAAACTTTGCAGATTCTGAATGTTTAATGTTTAATAAACTGCATGATAACAAGAGTAAAATACTGAAACTTTTTCATGATCTTTTATATTTAATTGAATATCTTTCATTAAGATTGATTTGGATTTACATAATTGTTCAATGGTCTTATTGTTTAATCACAAAAAACACATAGATTACTTGCTTGCCATCTGGAATTTAATGCATAGATTTGATTTTATTTGTTTAAAAATTTATCTGTATGCTATTGAAAAAAAATTAAATAAAGCAATATTTCAAATCCCTTTGTGCCTGAATCATTAAATTCTGTTCATTAATGGGCTTTAAATAATTATTTTTTGTTTAAATAATTGACTTAACATTGGGTAGAAATTCAGTACATGTGTATTTGCAAACTTCTAATCACTTTTGGTATTAGGGGCCTCGGTGGCCGAGTGGTCAAGGTAGTTCGTCTACTATTGATCACGCTGTCTGTCAACACTGAGATTGCGGGTTCGATTCTCACTGCATGCAGGGTGTACTCGACTCCAATCTTAATTGACAAGGATTGCCAGTTTTCCTACCGCAGGTCGGGGGTTTTCTCCGGGTACTCCGGCTTCCTCCACCAATAAAAACTGGACGCCATGATATAGCTGAAATATTACTGAAAGTGGCGTTAAACACATTAAACAAACAAAAACCACTTGGTATTAATATTTCTATTCTTTGTGACTAAAGACGCGATTACATACATTTGTAATGAATGCAATTAAAATTTTTGTGTGTAACCTTAATTAAGCCATTGTGGTTCATGCATGGAAAATGCAAAAACCATAATTTCCCGTTGACATCGGCATTCGTGAGACTTTTACGGGCTACAAACAAATAAACACAACCGAACTATACATGCATGTTTTCGCGTTACAAAGGTTATGAATGTATTGTTTCAACCTATCAACACTGTAAGCTTCCTCAAACTCAGCTGCTAACTCTTCCATATTTTCTATCAAGCTATGTCAACTCTTCAAGTTGGAGGGAAATTTAATATTTTTACGTCGGTGTTTGGGTTACCAGATATATCCGAGGAGTCCCCAAATCTATTTTTAGAAAGCAGGACCGCGTTACAAATAACGCCGACCTTCATGATCAGCTGCTCAATTATCTGGTTCCCATAATCCTTTGCGAATCTACAAATCGCAATAATGGACATAAGTAGCTGGCAGCGGCTTAATCATCGAATAGGCCAATCACCTGATAGGCCGATCCACGATTTCAATGGGATTTTATTGTATAGTGGGAATGAAACAGGGTTATCGCGCTTGTCCCACAATTCAAAAAATAATAAATGATAATCACGTTTTATAAAATACGGAAGTTAGTCATTTTTCCATCTTAGTTTTAGAAAAGGACATGCATCACATTTTTAATACAAATTATTTAAATTAAAATAAAAACGTCTATGCCCAATTTAAATTCCTTTAAAACCCAATCTAATTAAAATTAAATCTTTCAGTTGCTACCCCTTTTTGTTATTGGTCGCTACGTTGTAAGATCTAAATCTACACGCAGCGACCATCGCAAAAAGGGGCTAGCAAGTGAAGATTAAATTAAGGATTAGCTACAAAAAATATTTTCTCCATTGAGTGATAACAAAATTTCCGTTTTGCACATTGTATAATCCGCTACTAATATTAAATGTGCACAACGTAAATTTTGTTATCCCTCGATGGAGGAAATATTTTTTTGTAGTTAATACTTATAAATAAATTCAAACAATACAATAAAATCAACAATTTTATTTTTGTAACTGGACATTTTAAAAAAAAAGATCAACACAAAAACTGTTAGTTTCCCGTGGAGTAATATATGACGTCAAATGGTGCGTGTCTCCATGGCGATCAGATTTGTTTTCCATCCTCTGATAGAAAATATTTTCCAGCCAATCAAAAGCCAGTATTCTCGATTAATTATTTATTAATTATTTATTTTTAATTAGAGTGTTTAAAACCTTTAATTATTATATTTGTATTCACTTTCGTTGCTAACGATGGATAAAGGAGAACATATTTTTAAGTACACTAAGTTACCATAAATGAACAGAATTTTGCTACAAGAATGTTAATCATTTAACTTCAGTGAAAAATAAAGATGGTGTATGAGGTTCGACTTCAAAATTGCTTTTGTGTTATCAAAGTTTCGTTTAATAATAACTTTTTTTAGTATTCTATTTACGGAAGTTTATAATATAGGGAGACCATTTTTATCCTGGTACTAAGTCTTTCGTTGATAGCTCTATCGACAAGCGTAGCTTTGAAAAATCGGAATCCAGAATAAAAGGCTATTTTGCTTAGACAATTCCGGAGTATGCCGAAATTTGCAAGATTCAATAAATAAGTATTTTGTCAATAATTTAATTGAACCACGTGAATATTAGTTTTAATTCAAGTATATTTATGATTTAATATATGACAAAAGATTACATGTGCACAAATTAGGAAATTGGCAATTGAAACTAGCCGGGCTTGGCTTTACATAGAAACTTATGGGGAATAAGTTCAAGTGTCTTGTTTTTAGAAATCACTTCGACAAACGCGTGCAGAATGTAGAAGAAATCGGCGGCCAACTGATGCTTTGCATCAAAAGTTTTCTTGTTTAATATCAATCTATTTTTTATTTTACGCACAGCCCGTTTCAATTCAAAGGCCCTTTTGTTGAATTGATACGGTCTGTACGTGGTTCATAGTTATAACACAAAACTTAAGGCCCGAAAAAACTTTATGAACAGTTGTATTAAAACGGCCTGCTGGGGCGTAAATTAAATGTATTATAAGACATATTTTAAGCCTGGACCGCGATAATATACCTTTGAAATAAGACGGTCTGGGCGTGGATTAAATATAGGAGACATAATTTAAAGCCTGGAACTCGTTAATAAACTGTAGTATTGAAACGGTCTAGACGTGGATTCAATGTATATGAAATAATTTTAGGTCCGGAACTGGTTACTATACAGTAATATGACACAGCTGCCTGTGCTTAGATTAAATGTATATGGCATAATTTTAGGTCCGGAACGGGTTACTATACAGTAGTATTGAAACGGCCTTGGCGTGGATTAAATGTATACTACATAATTTTAGGTCCGGAGCGGGTTACTATACAGTAGTATTGAAACGGCCTGGGCGTGAAAAATTTGACATAATTTTAGTTCCGGAACGGGTTAAAATACAGTAGTGTTGAAAAGATCTGGGCGTGGATTAAATGTATATTCTCTTATTTTGACGTTATATTTCAACCGCTTGACCGGTGTGGAAAAAAAAGTTCTCGTCACTAGTGAATTTGTTGTTCTCAGCTTTTGATTGGTTAAAAATAATAACGTCAAAATAAGAACTCATGACGTCATAAACAAAACACCTTCAATTTACCGCGTATTCACGTCATGAACGTAAAATTGGGGTTAGGAGAAGTTGTACTTCGTTTCGCAAATTTACTACTTTTTAAAATTAGAGAAACAGAATCTTACATTAGTACTCTTGGATTATCGGATTTCTCCAATCTCCATAGTTAAATTATGGAAATTTAAGTCCTAGCCAAGGCTCGGACTTAAAATTCCATAATTTAACTATCTCGATTGGAGAAATCCGATAATCCACTCGTACCAATGCAACATCCTATATTTACATAATTTTAGGTCCGGAACTGCAGTAATATTGAAACGGCCTGTGAGTGGATTAAATGTGTACGGCATAATTTTAGGTTCGGAACGGGTTACTATACGGTAGTATTGAAACGGCTTGGGCGTGGTTTAAATGTATATGACATAATTTTAGGTCAGGAACGGGTAACTATACAGTTGTAATGAAACGGATGGGGCGTGAATTAAATGTATATAACCTAATTTTAGGTCAGATTGATTGAATAATGCTGTTTAACGCCCGAGTAGCAATATTTCAGCTATATTCAGGCGAAATTTTAGGTCAGGAACGGGTTACTATACAGCAGTATTGAAACGGCCCGGTCGTGAATGAATTGTATATGACATAATTTTAGGTCCAGAACGGGTTACTATACAGTAGTATTGAAGCGGCCTGGGCCTGGATTAAATGTATATATCATAATTTTAGGTCCAGAACATGTAATTATACAGTAGTATTGAAGCGGCCTGGGCCTGGATTAAATGTATATATCATAATTTTAGGTCCAGAACAGGTTATTATACAGTAATATGAAACGGCCTGGGAGTGGATTAAATGTATATGACATAATTTAAGGTCCGGTACATGTTACTATACAGTTGTATTGAAATGGCCTGGGCTTGGTTTAAATGTATATGACATAATGTTAGGTCTGGAACGGGTTACTATACAGTAGTATTGAAGCGGCCTGGAAGTGGATTAAATGTATATGACACAATTTTAAGTCCGGAACGGGTTACTATACAGTAGTATTGAAACGGCCTGGGCGTGGATTAAATGTATGACATAATTTTAGGTCCGGTACATGTTACTATACAGTAGTATTGAAGCGGCCTGGGCCTGGATTAAATGTATATATCATAATTTTAGGTCCAGAACAGGTTATTATACGGCAATATGAAACGGCCTGGGAGTGGATTAAATGTATATGACATATTTTTAGGTCCGGTACATGTTACTATACAGTAGTATTGAAGCGGCCTGGAAGTGGTTTAAATGTGTACGTCATAATTTTAGGTTCGGAACGGGTAACTATACAGTTGTAATGAAACGGATGGGGCGTCAATTAAATGTATATAACTTAATTTTATGTCAGGAACGGGTTACTATACAGCAGTATTGAAACGGCCCGGGCGTGAATGAATTGTATATGACATAATTTTAGGTCCAGATCCGGTTACTATACAGTAGTATTGAAGCTACCTGGGCCTGGATGAAATGTATATATCATAATTTTAGGTCCAGAACAGGTTATTATACAGTAGTATTGAAGCGGCCTGGGCTTGGATAAAATGTATATAGCATAATTTTAGGTCCAGAACAGGTTATTATAAAGTAATATGAAACGGCCTGGGAGTGGATTAAATGTATATGACATAATTTAAGGTCCGGTACATGTTACTATACAGTAGTATTGAAACGGCCTGGGCTTGGTTTAAATGTATATGACATAATTTTAGGTCCGGAACGGGTTACTATACAGTAGTATTGAAGCGGCCTGGAAGTGGATTAAATGTATATGACATAATTTTAGGTCCGGAACGGGTTACTATACAGTAGTATTGCAACGGCCTGGGCGTGGATTAAATGTTTAATGGTAGACGGTAGAAAAAAGAATACAACGATGTTCCCGCTCGGAAAAAAGATTGCACAGATACTCAGGCGTCTCCCCCATTAACCATTTTATACAGAATTATAAGTTTGTGCCGTCTTCTTCCCTTAGGGAGCATATCCCAATCCGTTTCGTTGTAAAGTTTTTCAAGCGATGTTCGCTTTGTCCCTGACGTTTTTATACGCATTGCTTCAATCTGAACACGCTCTAGTTATCTACTAAGATCTTATGTTATTGTCCCATATAACGTCATTGTATTCTAAGATAGGTCTGATAAAGAAAAAAATATATTTTCTCTAGTGTAAATCTATCTAAGACAAGTCGGACCCGCCGGAGTAAATTAATTGTGACAAACGCCTTCTTTACGATATAGTCAATTTGGTCGTGGCACGAGCTGTTGCTTGGGAAATATTTACCTAATTGTTTGTGGCTAGATACTTCTTGCAAACTAACATCGTTCATATTGCAATGGAGGATGTATCTTTTGGGTGGTCATCGTCTTGGTATTCAGGGGATTAATTTTAATAGCCACTGAACAGACCATTGAAGCATTTTATCAATGTCGCCATGAAGTAATTCGCTGCTCTCAGTGGTTTATATACAATAACGTAGTGACTAGTATCGTCAGCAAACAATTTGATGCAAGCATTGTTATCAGCAACAATATCATTAAATATATATTATAAACAATAAATGGCCGAGTATAGAACCTAAGGGAACACCGGCTTTAACTGGTTTCCAGTAAAAAAAAATTTAAAAACCCAGCCATTTATTGCAACTCGCTATGATCTTACTTAAAAGTAACTGTTGAACCATTTTAGAAGATGCCCTGATTCACCATATCCCTTCAGTTTATGTTAGAGACCTCGATGCCAAACTCGGTCAAAGGCTATGGAGACATCACAGAAAACAACTCTTATTTCTTTGACGTCATGCAGGGCCCAGCCAAACGAGTTTGATATGTCATGCAACTTATTAATAGTAGTCTTCACGCATATACCTAGTCTGATGTGGAGTTACAATTTTATTTTCTAATAAAAAGTTACATAAGTGTTTGTAAATACCACGCTCTATGCACTTTGAGAGAATACTGAGCAAGGATATTGGTCTATAATGTTTTACTGACATTTCCATTCTTAAAGACAAGAATAACTCAAATCACATGTTGTCATTCCACATTGAACCAGAAAACTGCGCTCAAATGTTTTGTCTATTATGTGCGTAATATCGTAGCGGTTTTTTCCTGCAGTCAGTCCTAACTTTACATGGCATTTCTTCGTCAGCCTTTGTGTGATCACAACTAACCTTGGTTTTGAATGAAAATTTATAGATACTCCTGTGCATTAGACTGCTTAAAAGTAGGTTTTATGTGTTTTTGCATGAATTTGGAGAATTGAAAACTGTTAATATTGGGTAACACCGGTCTCCACCTTGGCTACATACACCGACTATACGGTTGCATCCCAGATTGCCGAATCCCATATTGCCGAGTCCAGTTAGCCGATTCAGAAATTGCGACAATGAAAAAAGTTAAACTATATGTTATTAATGATTTTAGAAAAAAATAGTGTTTTGTATGAAAAGTTGTTTGTTAATATCGATTTCATGGAATTAGTTTCATGAAAATCTTTGTATTCTTTGCTATAGACGTAATTATTTAACTTAGGCCAGACCAATTTAATTTCTTGTTCTTCGGATTTTTGTCATTTTAAAACGGGGCGAGCGAGCGAAATAATAATTTTAATATTATTATTTGGATTTTCAAAAAATCATGGGCGAACAGAAAAATTTGAAGCGAGCGACAACTTTTTTTTATTTTAATTTTTTTTTAAATAAGAAAATGTAGTTTCATCAATGTAAATATTCGAAAAATTCAGTTTCATTGTGATTTTCTTTCAGAATTGGGCATACTATGCTTACCTGAAGTTTACCAAAGCATGTAAATGAATAAATGAATTATATGTTATAATTATGGGTTGATCATTCAAATTATGTACAATCAATTGCAACTTTTAAACAATTCAGTATTGTAGGTCATATACAACATACTACATATATGACTTTCAAAGCAAAAGATACCGCTGGAAGCAAAAGAATGCAAGTCACATTTGCAAAAATATATTTTTTTAGAACTTATTTAAAATGCACAACTGACAACACTGTACATCATTTATTGATGATTTCTAGAGGAATGAATTTAAAAATGTCATAAAATAAGTTATATCCCATTCATTGTGTTTGCTGTAATATTCCCATTTAGTGAGACTTTCCCTTTTGATCGAACAACCAAAGACAATCTAAAATTATAGATAAGTGGTGTCAAATGTCCAATATTTGAGAGAAACAATTCAAGTCCCATGCAAGCCATTAGGAAACAGAGATATATATGAAAAATGACAATAAGACAACAACCAGTCCAAACAGTTATATGCTGACTCTATTAATAAAAATTACTTTAACGTTCCCAAAAATAACACTGAACAACCATTACCAGTCATTTCATTTTCTTTTTTTTTTTGGACACACATATCACAACCGTTGCAACAATGTCAACAAATTTAAATAAGCATTGTAGTTTCTGTGGTCATTTTGTTTTATCTTGGTGGAGATAAACAAAAATCGTATGTGCTTCATTACTGAGGCTAAAAGTTCACAAGGCTGTTGCAACCAAACACGTGCAACCAAAAGTTTCAAAGTGTCAGTCGAATTAAGTTTTTTGGTCATCCATCTGGCAATCCTGCTCCAACATCCTATCTACTATAAATACAAATATTACTCACGACCTTTTATTTCACATTTTTTATTTAAATGTTCCTGTATCCTCGTTTTACGTTTATTATGTCGGCGCTAAGATAGAAATGCTTGATTTTGACACATTTTTGAAAAAGCTGTTCTAACGCACCACCACTGAAATAAATCGCCGTGTTTTGGACAACCATGCCTTCCTTTATGACAAATATCCACACTACTAAACAGGGGTCACCACACTCTAAAAAAGTAGGGAGAAGCGACTTCTCCCTGGCAGCCAAACAGAGAGAAGTGAGGCCCTGATAGGGAGACTTCAGGAGACATTAGGGAGAAGTCAGGGGGACTGTACAAATAATTAATTTTCGCAGTAGTTGTATAAATTTATCATTATTTACATCATTTTTTTTTGTTTGTGGATTTACAGGATTATTTCTCTTGTGTTTTTAAATCATAACACATTTAGATTCAGTTTTTTTCCTTCTTTTTCATTATTATTAATGGTATGCAATATCAAATAGCACATAACCTTTATTATTATAAAATCAATGAAAAGAAGCACCAGATATAGCGACTATTTTTCTACTTCAGTACTTGTAGCCATACAAGGTATTCACAAATAAAAATAGATCAACTAAAAATATTTGTATAGGTGTAGACATAAACATCATTCATGAAGTTCTTGTATACATCATAATACTACTAGTAGTATTTCTAACAGTTTGTTATGAACATGTCATGCTGAGCAAAATTTTCAAAGAAGATAGATAAACTAACATAACATAAAACCCAGAAATAATTCTTCTGTTCAGCACACCTCCACTTGGACAAAGTTGTGCTGATCAAAATAGTTTTATGGGACACCCATCTACAGAACTGTTCAGGATGTCAATAATTATTATTCATCTTTATTCTTTCAAGTGCAGCTCAAATATTTATCAAAGAAAATTGTTAAAATACAATATGCTTTGAAAGAACTGAAGTTTGAAACCAATTGAAAGTGTTTGTTTTTCAAACAAATTACGATTTTTCAGTATGGGCCGTTGTACTTTACTTTTCTTCGTTGTTCACTTCCGGTAATTAGTCGCAGTAAATAAACAAATGGCACGTAATCCAGTTGAAAGACGTAAATCCTTTGAAAAAATGTTAAATACGCATATTGTTTGCTGTTTTTATTGGAATTACACATTTACTGATAAATTGGTAGTTTGGGTCAATTATTCGGACCAGATCATATGCAAGTATCTACTGTGAACCATCGGGCGAATTTAATGAAATAACAGGGCGACTTCGACTTCGCTTTTGAGGCGCCGTATGGCGAGTTCAGGTCCCAGTAGGGCGACTTTTAGGGCGACTTTTGTCGCCCACTTCGTCCAGTGTGGTAAGCCCTGTACTAAAACGGTATGATTGTTTCTTTTCTTAAATTTCAAAATACATCAATATTTTGGTTGTGATTACGATTTCAAAGAGTAAAATAAAAAAAGTCCGGATGACTTTCCGGGAGCGGGGAGCGGAAATTTTTTTTTAATATTATTTTTTCGAAATCGAAAAAATACGTGCGGTCGGGTCCGTAGAACAAGAAATTTAATTGGTGTGGCCTTAACGAAAATTCGCAAAAATACAGCTTCGCACAAAATATTTGGTTTTTAAATGGTGTTTAACGCAACTTTTAACAATTTTTCAGCTATATTATGTTGACCAGTTTTTATTGGTGGAGGAAGCAGGAGTACCCGGAGAAAACCCCGACCAGGCAATCCTTGACAATCCTTGCGTTCACCCTGCCCGCAGTTAAACTCGAACCCACAACCTCGGTGTTGACAAACCACATGATCAATAATAGATGATTAACTATCTTAACCACTCGGAAACCCATGCACCCCACACAAATTATCTGTTTGATTTTCCTGTATTTGTGCGGTAAATAGTTACACGTTAACTATTACCGCTAATTAAGTTGGTCATTTACACATGGGATGGGCTGTATAATCGTATTTTATACTCCCTATCGCTTAGTAAAATAACAGAATATAAAGGACCATTACTTGCATGAATGAGTACAACACCATACCGCTATGATCATGGAGTTATTTCTTAAACGAACAATTTGCCTTGACGTGCCTAGTGTTCTAAACGTCGCCTAAACCTTTCTGGCAACCATTTGCTGACATTTATCTGACAGTCAGAAAACGTTACGAAAATACGCGACGTACAATTGACATTACGTTGATATAAGATTTAGACAACAGAATATGACGTTTTCAAAATGCAGAACAGCGATTAAAGCATTTTTAGCTCACCTGATCCAAAGGGTCATTTAAGCTATTGTTATCACTTTGCGTCCGTCGGCGTCGTCGTCGTCGTTCGGCGTCTGTAAACTTTTTACATTTTAATCTTCTTCTCTGAAACCACTGGCCAATTGAAACCTAACTTGGTCATAATGTTCATTGGATGGATTGTGCTTTTTATTTGGATTGGTAAACCAATATGGCCGCCACTGCAAGACTTAGTTTAACATAGGACCCTACGGGAAAAAAGTTCAAAAGGGCTTCTCCTCTTAAACCGTTTAACCAATCAAAACAAAACTTACTAGCAATATTGTTAGGACGGTCCTCTATAAAGTTTGTGTTTTTTATGGCAATTGTAAATTCAAAAGGGCCGACACCGCAGGACTTAGTTTAACATTGGACCCTATGGGGAAAAGTTTAAAAAGGCTTCTTCTCTGAAACCAGGCAATCAATGGAAACAAAAACTTATTAGCAATATTGTTTTGATGGTCCTCTATAAGGTTTGTGTTTTTTATGGCAAGTGGAAATTCAAAATGGCCGCCACCGCAGGACTTTGTTTAACATTGGACCCTATGGGAAATTTTTTTTAAAGGCTTCTTCTCTGAAACCGGTTAACTAATGGAAACAAAACTTACTAGCAATATTGTTTGGATGGTCCTCTTTAAAGTACGTGTTTTTATCCCTATAGGAAATTTAAAATGGCCAACACCGCAGGACTTTGTTTAACATTGGACCCTATGGGAAAAAAGTTTTAAATGGCTTTTTCACTGAAACCAGTTAACCAATCGAATCAAAGCTTACTAGCAATATTGTTTGGATGGTCCTTTATAAAGTTTATGTTTTTATGTCAATTGGAAAACCAAAATGGACGCCACCGCAGGACTTAGTTTAACATAGGACCCTATGTGGAAAAGTTAAAAAAGGCGTCTTCTCTGAAACCGGTTTACCAATTTAAACAAAACCTACTAGTAATATTGTTTGGATGGTTCTCTATAAAGTTTATGTTTTTTATGACAATTGGAAATTCAAAATGGCCACAAACAAAGGACGTAGTTTAACATAGGACCCTATGGGAAAATGGTTTAAAAGGCTTCTTCTCTGAAACCGTTTGATTTTTTGGATGTTCATTTATAACGTTTGTGTTTTTTATGCCAATTGGAAAATCATAATGGCCACCACAGCAGGACTTAGTTTAACATAGGACCCTTTGGGAACAATTTTAAAAAGGCTTCTACTCTAAAACCGGTTAACCAATGGAAACAAAACTTACTAGTAATATTGTTTGGAAGGTCCTATTTAAAGTTTATTGAAAATCGAAATGCCATCTTCATTGCCTAAAAAATCAGGTGACCGATACAGGCTCTTGAGAGCCTCTGTTTGTTGTAGCTCTCTTTCTAAAAGGTTTGTTTGCAGTCTCCGCAAAAAATTTTTTATTTTGCCAGCAATATTTATAGTACTGGAAAGATTGAATTACCAAAAGTAATCAGTTTTGAGTGTCTACCACTTACGTATTCATGTGATTTTCTGACCTCATCTATGTATATTATAAATCGACAGATAGTACAAAAAAATCCGAAAATTAAGGGAAACAAAACAATATTTGTAGAAATAATATAAAACAATGAAAGAAAGATGATGGGTGGTGAAAATTTCAATTACTAAGTTTTTAATACCATCAATTGTTCATTTTCTTACTGATGTTCACATGTACAATATGTATTACATGAACCTCTGTTTCCACAACATGCAACAACACAAAATTTTGACAATTGGATGTTTTCTCTTACGTTTATCTGTTGTTATTACCTTTACGGTTGCTATATACGTTCTGAAGACGCACTAACAAATTTTCTGAAAACCGAATTCGTATAAAATATTAACATTACATGCAAAGTACATGGGATCTTCGTGGCTAACCGTTTCATTGGAAAAATGCAAAGAAGGATTCTACATTATCTGTAATGTTGTGAACCAACAGAAATGTATAGAGAGACATCAGCAATGAAAATAACGAAAACATGTAACAGGGCATATGATAAAAATGAAACTGTTTGTTTGTTTATTTGTTTGGATGGTGCGTTAACGCCACTTTCAGCAATTCTTCAGCTATATTGTGGCGTCCAGTGTTTATTGGGGGCGGAAGCCGGAGAGAAGCCCAACCTGCGGTAGGAAAACTGGCAATCCTTGTCAATTAAGATTGGAGTCGAGTACACACTGCCTGTAGTGTGACAACATGAAACTGTACCAACATGAAGCTTGCATCTATATATATTTTAAGGTTGTAGTTTCAACTTTGTCAATTTACTGTGTTTTATATTATTTCATTATTTCCGTTTTATCCGTGTTAGATTTGTGTGACATGTCGGTCTAGAAATTCAGTTCCCAAATACCAAACCGACCAAATCTGTTATATTTAATATCTAGGCTAGTTTTGCATAAGAAACACGCTATTGACTACAACTTGAAAGCAGTCTTAACAAGTAATAAGTACCTACAAGCTTCAATCTAATTTGTCACTCTTCATGAAGATTGCATGTTTTGATGTAAAAGTTAAATTACATAACATATTATAAACATGTTATTACAATAAAGTGTCAAACTTCTTTTTTATATTGATTAATCGAATAGTTGCCTTACATGTACGTTTAGCGAGCAGTATTTCGTCTATAATATAGAAAACAAGTAATAATCGTAAAATAACTGGGAAATATGCTTAGAACCAGGGTTAAGAACATTTCGACTACCACTGGAAAACATTGAGAATTAGTGGGAATTCAAGTGGAGATAATTTAGAGCGTATCTTTTGCCTAAAAACTTTTTAAGGCGGTCCTTAACGTGCAAGTATCGTGACATTCTTCCTACAAGTCAACAACTTTGGTCCACGATCATCCTTTCTGTATTGTAACCTGACCAATGCCCCTGATAAAAGAGGGCAGCTCTCATTGACCCATGTGTCTCATAGATTGTAGAATGTCATGGCTGGACACTGAACTGTATTAGTTATGCTCGTATGGGCGTAACTTTACATAAAATATTGATTCGATTGATTGATCTATTTATTTATTTATTTATTTATTTATTTATTTATTTATTTATTTATTTATTTATTTCAAACATTTTACTACTTTGTATATTTTGTATATTTTCCAATAGTCATCACCACCAAGTTTCATGCAACCAAGAGAAGATGAGAGCACAAGAGTATTAGACGTGAAACGGAGAGCAGAGTTTGTTGTTTAAACACAACACTTGTTACCTCTCTTTTAACATGAGTCAAATTGGTCACTGGTTCTACGAATGTTTAGCATTAATGATTTACAAAAGAAAACGCAAATACAAATCTACGTTCAAGTGTACAAGTTAAATATTCGCATTTCCCAGTTTAACCATCGTCTGAAACCAACCCACGTCCGATCGCGTTGTCGCTTTGATACCACTTACCGACCGTGTTCACACTTGTACATATTTCATCGTTTTCATGAATATTCATTAAATTTAATTAGACGTACACTGACACCGAGGGATTAAATTATGACATTAAAGTTCACCACGTTGTAAAACAATGAGAAACCACAGCTTTCTTGAATTATTTCTATTCTAATAAGACAATTATTGTGCATTTATGATATTTACTTACCTATAGAAAACATAATGTTCGCCATAAACTGGCTGTTCCGTCCATGTAACACAATATATACAGCGGATTTTTATAAGTACATGTAATAAGTCATACCCAATGGTTTTCCAGTGGATGTTACAGTTTTGTAATTATAATAATATATAATAATTACAATATATACAGCGATACTTTATAAGTACATGTAATAAGTCATACCCAATGGCTTTCCAGTGGATGTTACAGTTTTGTTATTATAATAACCTTTTAAAACACGCCGTTGCTCATACATAAATATTTTTCAAACCATAGTTGTGGTCTAAAAGAGTTTGAAACACGTCACATTAGAATAAAAGTTGTATTACTTGAGTTAAGTTATATCACTACCAACCTTGATTGTTCGACTGGGATTTAACGTCACTTTCAGAATTTCTTTAAGTATTTGTAATATTGTAATCAGACGCGACTTACATTGAACTTCTTGAAAAAGGTTGGAAATTTTTAATGTGGATTACGACTTCTTTCTCAATACAAACTGGACCGAAATGCGAAATGTAGATGAAAAATCTAATATTGAGCTAAGACATAGCGGAATGGTCAATGTTGAACTGGGATACGTCATTGATATGTTTTGAAATTGTAATTTTAAACGTTAAACTAGTAATCAACTTAACATACGTTATACAATACAATTTGTACTCTATAATGCGCTTAATTTGTTACATTTTATTTTTAGTTATATTTAGTTTTTTTTTCAGAGTCATTTTGACACGATGTACCAAAAGTTTATGTTTGTTAAAAATACATACATTATTTTATTAATGATAGTAATGCACCGATTTCTTGACACAATTCTCGTCCAAAATATATGGTTGCTATGGCAAAATTCTCTAATATTAAACAATAGTCATCCATTTTAGATTCAATGAAATCCAAAAAATTAGAGAACGGTCATTATGTAACAACGTCGCCAGATTTATATTATATTGCAAACGTTGTTTTACGTTTATGTTGTGATTATACATAAGTTTTAGCTTTAATATTGTCATTTCGTAGGTCTATCCCGATCAACATTTTATAACTTTCAATGAAATCAAAACAACACATCAACTTATAATAATTCAAACACTAAGGAACCATAATCTGACTTCTTACAATTCAATACACTCAACGAGATATCTAGTGTTTCCCCAGGTGTCCCTCTCGTTTGCGATGTTATGGGAGTGATCATTATACTGACCGAGGAAGTAAAGTGAATGGAGAGTTACACGCTCTTTATAAGCAAAAGACAATTTGTGCTGATAAGAGTAGGTTCGTTGAAGCTACTAAAAAAAGGGTTACATTTCCGCCTATAACCAATACTTCACATATTTTCATGTGGCATAAAAAGTTTGGCCTCCTTTTGGTGTATCCTGTTTTCCAATTTGTTTTGTTGCTTGCTAACTTGATTTCGTTCTGAATAAAGCTGAAATATTGCTCACTGAACGGTACGCAACGAATCAATTAATCTATTAATGTTATAATCGGCCACGATAATTGTTTTGGAGTAAACTTCAGAGGGAACAGAAGTTAGCCGAGTGAAAAAAAGTAGGTAAGTGAATTTGACCAAAACAGGCAGTACAGCTGTATGTAAGTTTCATGTAAACTAATACTGACATGTATAATGTTGTTTGGTAGTTGTAGTGTATTACAAACTAATTGCACTATGGCGTTGATGGTGTAATTATTGATTGATAAGTGCTTGCTCAGAATTTATACAAAATTTTTAAATTTTCAGAAAATGTAAAGCCTTTAATACAAGTACAAATCATAGAGAATGAAAATAAATAAATAAGATAAATATTATTTTTTTTGTTTGTAAATGTCTCGGTTAGTAAAAACATAAAAATCTCGATGCTGCAAAAATAATATCTTACAAAAAGAAATGAGACATTATATTTTTATCAGTTGGCATAGGAAACATTCATATTAAGATACAAGATTTTCAATATAGTAAATTGCTTTGTTTAAAAAAAAACACATAAATTGAGTGGTAAAATATCATTTAATACAAACATGTATACACCATTGATACATTTAGACATAATGAAACTACTTAAATACAAACTGTTTTAGACATTTTAGAAAAAGCATCAATCTCATTTCTGCATTTTTCTGATGAGTTTAACATAAATAGCATATGCTAAAAGAGAAAAAAAAACACGATTGCTACAGGTATAGGTAGCTATGCTTGCACTCTAAAATGACCCAGGAGTTCTTGTCCACAAGTTTGTCCAAAGAACAAATGAAAGATACATGTACATAACACCAAATAAATGGTCAGATAAAATTTAGTACATGTCTGAATACACAATATGTCTATCCATCCTGCAAGAGTTTTTTTTAAAGTCATTCACCTGTCTTAAAATATATACAGAAACTGTATGTGATATGTCTAAAAAAAATTGGCACAACACACACCACTTTCCTTACACATCTATAAACTCACAGTAAACAGGTAATTTCAGCCACCACCACTTTCAATAAATTTCGCAATTCTTTCTTAGAAGCTCTTCCAAATGCACAGTCTCTCCCATTTTGATATGTATAATGTCTCTCTATTCTATTCCTCCTTTAGTTTGGACAGATGAGACTAATTCTTCCTGTTTCTTAGAATTTTCCTTGGGTAAATCTGGCATGGCACGGGTTGTACATTCACATGTCATATGCTCCAAACCCAAAATTCACACAGTTGGGGTCATTTGAATGAATTTTCAACAGTGGCAAATGAACAAAGATTTCAAAATAATCCATTATTATCCGTGAGAAATGCTTGTATATATTACGTCTGTATCTTTGAATTTTACCGCCCAAAAACTGAAACAGGCAGACTTCCGGTGGTTCCGTGGTGCATTCTGGTACTATATTGCGCGGGAAATGTTGAACACCAGTGTTCAGAGATAGAACACTTGATAAACACAGAGTGTTCAATAACAGAACAGATTATGACATTTATGATACATTTTAAAGAATAAATACAAATATTTTAAAGAGAAGTATTTTGTGTGCTATAAATTAATAAATGGAACGACATGACAATTGCACTTTATTTTATTCACTGAAACATTTGTAAGAAACAAGACAGAGAACACTAATGTAACTTTGAATATCTATTTTTAAGGCATTTAAATAATAATCATTATGTATGTTTTTTTAAATTCTTTCAATGTGCTATATCAGAATAGTATACAAAAAACATAGATGAAATTCATTTACCCGGTATGAACACTGCAGTGTTAAAATTTATTGACCACCTGAATGTGAACATTTTAAACACAGATGTTGAAAATTTGGACACTATGTGTTAAGATGAACACTTCTTGAACATACAGTGTTAAATTTTTGCACACTATTCGTATAAAATTTAAACGCGTCCGGACGCGTAAGCGTCCGTTATATTTACAGTGCGGGGGATGGACATGATTGAAGCAATCAGTCCGTCAGATCAGTCAAATCGTTCCAAATCCAACACTTGAAAAATGGAGAGATTGGGAATGATCTGATCAAATTGAAAAGGATTTAACTAATCTGACTGATTGATTACTGATTGTTGACGTATTTTTTTCATTATCGGTGATCGCTGCCTGATTTCTTAAAGTGTTGCGTTTTCAGTCTTAAGTCCTGTAACGGGTGTTTCATTTTTACTAAAATGCGTGAGATTTTGCAATCGGATAAAGTGCAAAACATCGTTTGAGCATTGCATTTTACTTATGAGGTGTTTAAGTAACTTAATATGTGAAGAATTAAGTCCAAAATAATGATAATTACGTAAATGTTTTATATAAAACTCAGCAAGCACGTCAAACATTCTGAAAACTCTGCTAGAGTTAACTTAAATGAAGACCTTACAAAAACAGAAACGCTTTAGCATATAGGGCACGTCAACTAAAATAAAAAAAACTATATATTACAAACATGGAGAGTTTACATGTTTTAAGCCTGTACGAAACCTTTTCTACAACCTTGTCTTGCATCTTAATATCAGAGCTTGGTTCCAAACTAGAACTTATTCCTGCGTTTCCAAATATAGTGGAGCAGATTTTCAATGTCAACAATATAAACAAAAATTTCACAGGTTGTAGATTCTTACTTTGTGTTGATAATTTTACAACGAAAAACCCTTAAAATATAAAATAACAATTGTAAGCAAACAATTTATTCTATCTTTTCAAAATATAGAAAGCATGCTTAAAGCAAAGCAATCTAACCTATTACATCAAAATTAAAATAGGAATGAAATACATACACATTTTAAACTGATTTGAACAATAATTAATATAAGCATACACAAATACTATAGCTTACCTCACATGAGGTGTAAGGGTCAATCACAACTACCGTTGTACAATTATAGGTATATAGGTATAATGAAATATTAACGTAATAAGTCAAGTGTACTTTTGACAAATTAAGTTTTGCCTGAAGGTTAACGTAATTATTTAAAATAAAGTATATATTCATTATATCAACAGTTATTCTGTTATCTGCTGTTCACTTTTGTTTATTAAATAAACTGTTTATAAGAAACAAATATATTTACTACTACATTTAATATTATTTAGTATTATTAATATACTGAAGCGGTTTTGTATTTTAATCAGTTTTACTAAACGGTTAAGCTCTCAGTCAAAGCTCAATCTATCCAAAATGTTATGAAATTTAATATTAAATATAATTATTATAAAAGATCGAATAAACTGACCTTGATAATAATATTCACAAACTTAAGCTAAGGGTATTTTTTCCAAAGCAATTGGCATTGCCCGAAATGCATAAATATTATATTTGAACGAAGTTTTCAACAGCGACAAACAAAACCAAACATGGATCTTCAATATCTTTTCATTAACTGAATAAGAACAAAGAAAGATTAAGAAATTTCCCTCCAAAACATTCATATGACCTAATTTAACAAATCCAAGCTAAATGAACTAACTTTATAATAGGTATAGCCTAAGGCAAATAATTAATAAAACGCAATACAGGATAAAATAAAATTACTGAAATACTGTTTACTAGCAATAAGAAAACGCAATTAGAAACTTCTAGATTTTAACACCAATTCTCCATAAGGATCAAACGATTTCCATATAGGGTGAGGCATGATATGTCTCAGATTTTGCTGATTTTCATTTTATAAGTTGAAATTGACCATTGGATCACAAAATAATGATTGTTTGTTATGATTTGACTTTGGTTGCCATGGTAACTGTGGTAGCCATTATGTGCCGATTAAAATACAGTGAAAAGGGCGATATTCAAATCCCAATTTTTCAGGGGAAAATCAATTCATATTCAATAGAATTTTTTTATTTGCTTAATTCAATATCTCATTCACAATATTCAAAACAGTTACAACACTTTCAATATATGTGTGATCAGACTAAGACTATTGAACATGTCAAGAAATAGGGCATTATTCTCTATAATTTTTGGTAAAAAAATACTACCATTTTTGCCACTTTTCTGACTGCACCAATCACAAATACTCATCATGAATATAATTACATATAGTGATGATTAATATTAAAAACATTTTAAAATCTCAATGGGGTAAGCAAAACTGTCTTTAGAAAACACAGTTAAAGTTGGTTACTATGGTAATAAAACAAAAATGTCAATTTTTCGATATTTAAATATATGTATGACCATACTTCTAATATGAGCCAAGATAACAATTGTTGTCATCATATGTACCTAAAATGGATCATTTCAACATAGTTTGACCTTAGAAAACTTTCAAGGTCACTTGTGTTGTTCTCAAGGTCACTTAAAATTGATTTTGCTTCGAGATTTTCATATTTTAAAGCTCAATTTTTAGTTGACCTTGACCTTGAGACATTGTACCCTGAAATTATTTCAGTGTCATTTTAAGTTTATAGGATGTCTATTAAAAATAATAATTAAGGATGATTTAATTTAACCCTAAGAAATAGTAGTTTCGTGGAAAATATTGAACAATACAGAAATGGCTTTTTTTCACAAGTTACAATGGTAACCATTTTTGACAGTGTTTTCTAAAGACATCTTTTGTTACCCCATTGAGATGTTTACAAGTTTTGAATGTTAATCATCAATTTATGTAATTATATTCATCATGAGTATTTGTGATTGGTGCATTTTCTGAAAATGGAGTCAGAAAAGTGGCAAAAATGGAAATTTTTTGGTAAAAAAAAATTCCAGAGAAAATCCATGATTACTTGACATATTTGAAAGCCTCGTTCTGACTACACATTTATGTTTAGTCTTGAAACTGTTTTGAATATTGTCAATGAGGTATTGTTTTAAGCAAATACAATTTTATATTGATTATGCATTGATTTTTTAATAACAAATTAGGAATTGAATATAGGATATTTCGCAGTATGAGTAATGATAAAAAAATGACGGCCTCGGTTACCATAGCAACCGTGGTCAATCATAACAAACAGTCATCATTTTTGTGATCCAATGGTCAATTGCAACTTATGAAATGAAAATCAGCAAAATCTGAGACATGTCATGTCCCAGTTATTTTGGTGCTTAGGGATAATTGGTCTTAATTACCGAATACATAATCTAAAATAAAACTACCGAAAAATATAATAATATAAAATCCACTGTGCTACACAATTTTTTTCATTTACTGAAACTTGGTAAAATGACATAATCTCGAACGAGTCAATAGAAACTTCAAAACGACCAAAAACCGTTTAGACAAGACAGGGATTTAAAAAGAAAAGGGGAAGGGGTTATAGTCAATGTTAAACATTTTAAATGTGTTAGAAGATTTGACGTTGAATCAGATGATTAAGAAGTTATTTCGATTGAAACGAAGATAAAAATATAAGAATGTAGTATATGGGATAAAACTCCATTGATAACATTGTTAATCTTGTTGATTGTGACAATGTTATAATCACAGGAGACTTTAACGATAATCAATTATTAACGAAAACTATCAAACCTTTACAGTCCAGGTATCATCAGTGTGACTATGATGGGCACTTTCTATCACAATCAAAGGCGACAAAGTAGTCATAGTCATCGTCACTATACATCACCTTTGTTAAATGATGTATCAATAAATGGCCGACTACCGTTTGTTACAAAACCACTAAGACTTCATCATATTCGCACTAAATTGTACTCTGTTCCACGCAAAACACTAAATTCTCTTTATAAAGAATGTCTCCAGTCATTTTTAACAGAACCTTCGTCCACTTTGTATAGACTAGTAGCTATTATTTTAGAAATTGGAAAACACAGATTGTTTAAACCGATTAACACACATAAAGATGAAGAAGTACCTCGTTTCTTTTCTTTAATTACTTTTAGCTAACAAAAGGATGGATGCTATCAATCTTAGTAATATCTTGCATCATAAGTCTGTTACTTCCAAAATTCCATTTAAAACAAATCCATTCCCATCCTATTTTATGCCTATACTGCCCCCCCCCCCCCCATCCGACTACTCTTGCCACAATTCCTCAATCATATATAATCATTCAAGTCACGTGATAACTGGAGATCTTAACATTGTTGATAATGAAAGACTCGGCAATATTTGTCCAAAGAACCAACATATCGTGATTGTCAAAACAAGAAGACCAGGAGGTTGATACCTTGTCTGAGCGGGTAAAGGCCTTGAGGTCATGGATTCAAATAAGAATAATTCGCTTACGAAGGTGTAAGAGTACTAAAGCATCACCAATCTTCAGAAATCTTAAAACTTTGTCCGACATTCATGATAAATATGTTGTTGTGCCAGCAGATAAGCCCCTAACAACATTTTTTTATTTGCAAAAACATTACATATAGTGTTGAATTAATGAGTTAGGAATGGACAGTTCACTTGGCAATCCTACCTACACATTCATTGCTTTTCCAAAAGAGGAAATTGTTGAAAATCACAAATCGGTGTTGGCATCCTTTTTTCTCAAGATCAATGTTGAAGATTGTGATCTCCCCTTCTTGTATTGGATACCAAAACTTCACAAAAATCCACACAAACAACTTTTCATAGCAGGATCGTCTAAGTGTACCACTAAAATACTATCCCTTCTCCTGAACACTGTTTTAACAACAATAAAAACGGGACTTCAAAAATACAGTCACACTCTCTACTCCAGTAGTGGCATTAATGAAATGTGGATATTAAAAAATTCAAAAGACATGGTAGATATCTTGAAGTCTGGATCTCGTTTTCAACGTTACATCATTAAAGCATTTGATTTGTCGACACACCTCATATGCAGCTTAAAACCAGTCTTAAATATCTTATTAAACGTTGCTTCTCAAGAAAAACGGAAAGAGACGATATAAATACCTTGTAATTAGCCATAACAGAACTTACTTCGTCATCAATGACTCTAAATCAAATAATAAATATACCGAAAATCAAATCTGTCAAAAGTTAGATTTTCTTCTCGACATGTTTGAAGGACACGTTTTTAAACAGACTGTTGTTATTCCAATAAGTACTAACTAACTGTGCTCCTCTCCTCGCCGACCTGTTTTTGTACTCTTATGAGGCTGAGTTCCTAGAAATCCTTCTAAAAAGAAAGAAAAGACCTTCAATTTTAGATTCCGCTATATTGAAGATGTTTTATACCTCAACAATGCTAAACTTGGTGAGTGACTATCTGAATTCAGTTTACCCTAGCGAGCGTGATGACTTCTACTTTCCAATAGTCAACTTCCCCTTCATCGACAACAACATTCCAGCAGCTCCAGCGTATTGTGTGTACATTTCACAACTTATACGTTATTCTAGATCCTGCAATCAGTATTTCTACACCGATCACTGTTGTTGACTACTAAACAACTCAAACATGGGTTTGTGTGCCTAGGTTGATATTATCGCTCCAGAAGTTCTATGGTCGTCACCGTGACTTAATTGGCCGTTATGGAAAATCAATCTCTCTAAAACGATCGGAAATTTTCGCTAGCTCATAGGTAGTGTTTCCTATTCCTGGATTTGACTTTTTCCTAGGCATGACAATGAGTAGCACGACGGGTGTCTAATTAGAGGCAGGCACTGTCACTCGAGCAGAGCACATGAGTGGACCCATAGTTTTTATTGGGTTCGGGGTACTCTCTTTCTGTGTTTGTATTTTGGGTTTTTTGTGTCGCGTTGTGTATGTTTGTCTAATTCCGGATATGTATCAGTCCCTTGACTTTTGGCTCATGTTGTTCGGTCGATGTTTTTTTTTTGTTGCCATTTTTTTTTCATAGATAATAACTACATATTATAATTAGAGACTGTTTTTAGGACAATATACTTAAAAACGTTTATTGTAATGATTAGAAATGTTATCACGTAATCGCAACAAGACATTTACTAGACCAAGCTATATAATATAATAGAATGTAATACATGCAATTGGCAATTTAAATATACTCAACAACAGGAAGCCCTCAACAAGGTATATTCACCTTGCTTGGCGGTGGAATAGTATATTTTCTGGCTAATAAATCCTGATAGCGACCTATATCAAAGTCATCAATTGTATAATATTAAAACAAAATATACCTTATATAAATTAAGAAAACGATTACATTATAGAAACACTTAAATTCATCTAAATGTTAATTGTGAATTTGCAGCCACTTAACGTGTTACAAAATAGATGCTTAGTACTTATATAAAACAAATACCAATACACACAGTTATATACGTAATACAGTTTTTAATATCATATGTTCGATACGTTCGATACACCTGATATGAAATAAAAAAACCTATTTATATGTATGTAAAAAACTAGCTACTAAAAAGATTTCATGTGCTGTCTTAGGAATACTGATAATTCTTTATAAGGGAACGGTGCAAGTTGAAAAAGTATTATTTATTTTACTCTGCTTGGATTATTACGATAATCTGATGGTACATGCATATATTTTGTTTGAAAATCTTTAAAATCTTTAATTTGTGGAAAATGCATTCAAATATATAATGAAACCCAACCAATTTTTATATTTACAATGATTAAAAACTCAGTATTTCTTTGAAGTACCTGCCGTCTACGTTTTTCAGCGGTACAATTAATATAACAAGATCTAAATTTTGATAATGATTCTATCCCTGCATTAAATCTGATCAAATATGGTTCTAACATAATCTAATTTTAAATATTTATTACAATTCTCCATGAGTTTTTATTTCCGAGAATCAGCGCTGAATAAAGTGATCACTACGAGTCTGTTTCATAATAATAGGATCTATCGGGAATTATTGCAAATATACCTCAAGCCACACTCATTCGAAATATATTTTACATAATTATGATATTCATTTAAATTTATGTGGATTGTTTACATGTAGTTTCAGCATTTTTCTATACAGAATAGAGGACAGTAATTTTTTAAAGAAGGTTCTTCTAAAACAATACCATCCTGTGGTTTACAGCGCTTTCTATAGGAGATCGTCGCAGCTCCCCACATACCATGAACTTGCGGTGCTGGTACGTACCTTATATAGTTTTTTTACAGAACTGTCAATGATTTTTGTTCAGTAGTCTTATTTTCAAAACCCGAGACCTTGGATGAGTACAATAACATTAGTTCCACTAGTGCGTCTTAACGTTTTAATTGTAGGTCTACAGGCATATTTTCATTTTGAACTTTCTTATACAAGACATACAACAATTTCTAAGCTTGCTCGTACAAAAACTACTTCAAAATTTGTTAAATGTTTATTGTGCATCGCATTATAAAATTAGCCCTCTATTTTATTTATAAATTAACAATCACCGTGCTGTATTACATGTATCATGGATAAACTCTCAATGTCATTCAGTCCATCTAATACAACGTCATTTTGATCGTCACGAACATAATTGAAAAAGTTAGCTGTTTAATTGCTGTACCATTGTACATGCAGTTGATTTGGATGATAAGTAGTGTTAGAAGTATTTATAGAAAATGACAAAGTAAAATCAATTAAACAGTGACAATGAGAATAACCTAGGCAACATATAGTATGTATGCCCCGTCACACTCATTTGGCTTTCATGGATCCTACTCTCAGCCATAGTGTCAACATTTGCCAACATTCACCAATCTTTTGTTTTTATTCCACCAATCGGACACCATTTATGTATTCAGTTGAACCGGAAAATAAAATCTGTCATACACTTAATGCAATTCGGTTAAATATTGTTTCCAACTTCAAGAGTATACACAATCTTTGGTCATTAACCGGCTCATAACCGCGGTTTAACCTACATATTCAATTCATTCATATAATACAGAAGCAATATCTCCTTTGCACAATATGCTTTTATCGTGCCTAGCCGACATCCATATCACCAACTTTGGCCAACTCGTTCACTTTTGAGCTTAAGCCACTGACTGGCTTGTACCCGGCGTAGGTATACATGTACCCATTATATATTCTTAGATCAGGGAAAAATGTGTCCTGTCACATACGATATCATACATCTATCAAAGAACATTCCAAACTCTTTTATCGTGCCTAGATCGCCAAATTTGGGTGCTGACCACTATTATCATATTACAGTCATTTTATTTTCAGATGTAAGCTTGCTGAATGCCTGGATTATAAGACTAATATATGTTACATATGCTGATATCTGGATTCTAAGACTAATATATGTTACAGATGCAACAAATTAATTTCTTTAAATGAGTTAAATTCGCCAAAAAAAATTCTATATGTTATCTGATTGCTTTCTGTTGCTATCGATTTCATGTTCACAATTATTATTGTAAACTTCCTTGTATGAAAATTTATAACTAATATTTGGAGTTACACGTGAATGACATGCTCTTAAAGCACTGTTAAAACAAACAATCGACTTTTATATTTTAATACTAAAGCAAAAAATAAACAAACAATATCTTTTGTTAGACTATTTAGTCAATTGTTTTGTACTAAGTTTGAACCACATGTTAGAGACAGCATTTTAGTTTACTTAAATATATGTTAATATGCACGTATAACAATTTCTATGCTTTTTTCAGGTTTGACTGTAAACAAATATAAAGAGGAAAATACAAAGAATACAGATTCAATTATGGCATAAGACTTGTCGCCTGGTTAAACAGGTTTTTTTAAATAAGGGTTAGATGTTATCCATTTCAGTGAATTGTTCCTTTTATTAATGTATTGTTTTCGAAATTTTTTCTTAACCCTTAGTATACACAATATTTATATATATGTAAGAAGGCTATTGTTGTAGACGGATTCAACCTGCCATGCCTTTAACCACTACTAACCTTGAGTGACATATTTGTAATCTAGGAGATATACAGTTGTAGAAGTTTTGTCACCATCAGCGGCGAGAAACAATCAAATTCATACTGAGCGCAGATACATCGATACTGTTATATGTTAAATTATTATTTTCCACTCTTGTGTTGTTAGATTTAATGCTGAATTGATATTTAAGGGTAATACAATTCATACTTCAGTGTTTTACTGTAACAAAAGTAGTTGGTCTGGTGCATATGGAACATAGAATTATCCACAAAAGTATCCTTTTTCTGTCTAACAGAGCTGAACATTCTGGCTACTCCAATCTTCTAAATTATAGGACGTTAGTTTGTTTGAGTAAGTCAATGTCATATTAAATAAGAACATAAAATCGTAAGATGCTGATAATCACGCATCATTTATTTAGTAAAACTGGGTCTTACTTGCATGCCATTGGATGACGAACTTTTTTTTAACATGTGGATATTGTCACATAGTTAATATTACTTCTCATAATTTGTCTATAATTAAAACGGCAATTTAACCTGCTTGGCCGACGCTGAAAGGACTACATTTAAATTATCCGACAATTTTACGCGTCATAGTAAGTCAATTTAATGTGATACAAGAGTGTTGTAAACCTTTTTTAACATTGGTAGAGAGACATAAAGATTAATGGGAAAAAAGTTTCTGATGGCAGATAGATCGTACTTTGATATTGTGGTGTTACTCCAATACAGATAGTTGTTGCTTCCGCACAATTTAATTGTCAATTAAATAACATATGAGCACATATTTCAATGTCATACATTTACATGTATTTAAACTAGTTTTGTATTTATGGTATAAAAAATAATAAGTAACATAAATCAAGTTAAAGAAAACATTTAATTATTTTATCAGTTTTACTGTTCTAAAGTGTTCAGTTTACAAATTCATATTAACGCCCTTGACATAGTTTTAAAAGATGTTGCGCATGCACAAAAAAAATTATATGCAGTATTTCCTGGTTCTGTTTCATTGACTAAATTAAATATATTCTTGGATTAAATTGTTAGAAGGAGTATCTAACTTTAGTAAATTTGTCAATTAAAATTTGGTAAGTATGTATGTAGTAAGATAAATTCTTAAAAATGATTAGGATAGCTGAAGTTCAAGGTTATTTCGTCTGCTTATTTAAAATGCAAAATAAAATACAAAAAGTGGACAACACAGTTATAAAAGCTCGGGTATTAAAATATTTAAGGGATTAAAATGTGTACTTATTAATAAATTGAGATATCTAACGGTTAAAAATTCCGAAGGTTCGAAGAATGTTAGTGTCGAAAGCCAGGTGTTTTAAAATACCAATCTCAGGCAATATGTTTTTAAATTCATTTTCTTGTCAAAGGAAATAACTTTCCGGTGTTTATAGCACGTCGACGTTAGACAGTGATTTATGACACTGATTGCATCTCCAGTTGTAATAACAAAGCATTGATGGATTACAGTTATGTCGGCCAGGTTGTACGACCAATTATATTTTTTTTATAATTCAATAGTCACATTCCATATAACGAACATTCTTTCGGCTATGAAGCTTCGTAGTAACTTTTTCCAAGAACAAAAACAAATTATAGAACAGTCATCGATCAATAGATCCAGCTTCAACACATGCTAGTGATATACACAGGTATCACGACGCTGCCATTAATAAAGCAGAATAAGGTCGCCCTTCAGGAACACCTGATATCAACTTTTTGTTCAGGAAGTGCGTGTAACCGATTTATATTTCCGTTTTTGTATGTATCTCTTGTGTAAGTAACGCTCCTTATCACCGAATTTACTTTGTATTCAATGAATTTACATTTTGCTAAATACTTCAGCAACGTTATAATGCTGTAAATTTGAAGTAGAGAACTTCATCAGCTCTTTTGAATTCAGAACAAATTATAAAACTACATAATGGACCCACTATCATACATATGATGTCATAGTATTAATCTGTTTATGTAGTACATATAAATACCAACTGGTAAATAAACAAGTTACCGTTATTCGGTTTATTTTTGTTGTAGTTAAGTTTTGGCTTATTTGGCGCTTTCGCTGAAGGAGCCAAAATCAAACACCAAAATAAAGCATGCTCCAATATTTGACATGCCAAAATAGTTGACCTGTTAGTTAATATCGTAAAGTCTATAGCTTAAAATATCGGCAATACACAAGTGTGTGTAAAGGAAAATTACAGGTATACATTTGTATCCATATTTCCTTATTTTCTTTAAAACTGTTAAGAAAACACAATGTATGAATTTCTTTTCATACATTATTATGTCCGGCTTATCATTTACTAATTAGACTTATAATTGATTAGAAAAATAACACCCCATCGCCATTCAGTCAAGATATACTGCTGGAATTCAAACAGATTAAAATTTAAATCCATGATTGTTCATTACTGACAAAATATAATAATTAACATTTGGCCTATATGATATGTGTGGTAATTAATTAATGTCATAAAATTTAATGAACACAGTTTAGGCGTCAGTGTTGGATCTCAAAGTGGATAGACGCCGTCGCCACAAATTATATACCAATCATATATATTAATTTTGCTCACTACTGCAATTTAAACAGAGCAAATATCGAAGGTGTCAAAATTTAATACATCAGTTGGATGAAACACCAAAATTAAACACACCAAAATAAAACACACAGCTTTTGAGAGAAAAACGCCAAAATATCCTGACGCTAACACAACCCGATTTACGGTATAAGTTGGATTGTGGTTGCCTCTGGTTGATTTAGTTTTCACGGAGATATATCCTAGCCGGTATAAAACATTTACGCATTGTCTACATTTGTTGCATGGCTTTTGTTTGCCTTGCATGTCTTTTATTTGGCTACCACGGAAAGATTTGCACCGCTGGTATCATCATCCAGGGTAATATGGACGATCACATGAGTTTTGCTTTAGTTTCAGCTCCTTTTTCACGACGATTGATACTTATGTGATGATTATAAATGATTCAATATAATGCTTTTAGTTAGTATTAAACACGGTACATTCTCAAGACTTATATAGCATCTGTTTTCTGGAGTCTTCGACGTAGGTACAAAGCGAGGTGTAAAATATGTTGCATGGCAGCATTAGGAGAAAATGTTTTTTTGATATCACATGACATATTAAATTTGTTATTTTTGTCAATTTTGCCTTTGTAGGACGACATGGTCATGGATTGTATGTATGTTGCAGTTATTGTAATGTTCGTTATTGCTCAAGATAGTGTGGCTATAGCTTGCCCAACACAATGTAATTGTTGGACATCATCTGCAGACTGTGACGGAATAGGTTTGACTTCCATTCCTACTGGTTTTCCTATAAGTATTAAACTCTTGTAAGTATCGATATAATATGTTGATCAAATGTTAGTTTCCTGTAGACTGCTTGCTAGAATTGTTATTATAGGTCCAATGCAGAAAATTTGTGGGGACTTCGGTAGCCGCGGTGCTAAGATAGTATTGATCAAGTGCTTGTTAAAACTGAGGGTATGGGTTATTATCTCACTGCGGGCAGTATGTTATCGACTCAAATCTTCATTGAAAAGGGTTGCCAATTTGTCTAACGAATGTCATGGATTTTCTCCGGGTACTATGTCTCATAATAAAATCGGAGCTATATAGCTGACAAATTGCTGAAATTGGCATTAACCACTTTTCAATCAAACAAGCCAACATTATATGTGTAGTGTGCTTTAGATGTGTTGTGCTGGATCAAGTATCTTCTTACTACATTTAGTTTTATCTTTACTTAGAAATCTAAACTGTTATAAATATAACAACCGCGAAATATCCATATTAATAAGTACTAAAATAAAAACAATGGGTATACACGACAAGTACACAGTTAAGAAGAAACAAATTAAAACAACAACCGGTAGTTACATTGGTTACTGAGAAATATTTATCTGACAATCAGTAGCAATATTATTTTGTTTCGTGTTTGAATATGAACATTATATTTTGGAAATATCGACAGATTAGTTGAGTTGAAAATTGACTCCCAATTGTTAAATAGTAGCATATATGATGAAGAAAATGACTAAAATGTATAAGCAACCGTAATGGAACAGGGACAAGGTTATAATCAGAAGGAAGAGAACAGAGCCACAATTCTAGTAAATAATCAACACTCAAATGAATATGTATTGTTATAGGTGGATGTATATTGAAAATTTAAAATGAACATACTTAGAAACAGCAGGCAGATTTCGTACTTTTTATTAATTTTAATATGTAATTATCTATAGCACTTCTATCAATTTGTTTGCGTTGCTGTGGATATCTGGCCACATTTTAATAGATTAATTCATAACTTACACATTATGCTAGAGCCTGCGATCAGCATTTTGATTTCTAGACCGGTCATTGACTACTAATCTACTTATACAAGGGTTTGTTGGACATACGGTAAAAATATCCGTTCAAATGCGCTTAGGTCGTTAGGATGACTTAATTGATCGTTATTGGAAATCAAAGTCTCAAAGACGATCGTATACATTCGTTGAATTATTGGTCGTCTTTTAGTTTCCTGGATGTGATTTTTACCCTTGTCAGTCCGTTCATCAGTCCATAACAAAAATTTCCGTCGCAGTTTCCTAAGCAACTTTAGCATGTAGAAGCCTTGTATTTAGCATATTGTTTTATTATACATTGTCATATGGTTTAAAGCGATTTCATGCTCATTGTCATATACTTCATGTTTACCGAAACATTGTGGTGGGGTATCACTGGTGAGAATTACCTCACAGATACACTTGTTTTTGTTTAGTCTTGTATATGTTTGTTTAAATCCTTGACTTTAAGCTCAAGTTTCTTAGTCGGTTTTCTTTTTCAAATTTATGTCAATATATATCTCATCAAAGTATCATGTGTTGTTTTCCAGCAGATTGTACTTTTTGAGTAACAAGTATAATTGTTCCTTGTGCTAATCTTTGTGTGCATTTGAAGTTAATAGTTAATATGAACAAATTCTAATTTAAATTCTAAAGACAAAATTCGTTAAATTTAAAGCGATTTGAATGCATTTATTCAATATTAATTTCAATCATAATTTACAAATCAATTACTACAGTTGCTGTTTTGAGACAAGATCTCAAAACAATGGATAAAATAAACATAACGTCTCTACTTGCAAACTTAAACAGTATCTGATTAAAATATTTAGACAATATTAATGCATTGACCTTATATAAGACAATGCAGGATAAGAGTAGAAATTGGGGAAATGCGAGACTATGCATTGGATTTTTTTTCCTTCTGTGCCGTGTCCTTCTATATTTTTGATGTACATTGATATTATGTTAATCCTATTTTTTAAAATAGTACATAATTTGATAATTTCAAACATTGGTTTTTAAACGCAACTGGTATGAATACTATTGTCAGAATCACACGATGTTAAAATTAATTTGTTAAACCTTCTGAAAGAAATAAGCTACTTAACAAACGTTTTGACGTAAATCCATATCTGATCGAGACTGGAGTGAAATAGTTCATAAAAACGTTCGTCGTTATGAGAATCATGAACACTGTATTTGTCTATGTTAGATAACTTTTGCCACACAAAAAGAGGTATTAACATAAAAATAGGTAATTTTAGAAAACCAGTGGTAGACATATTTTTAAACTAATTTCGTATTTCTTTTGCAGAAGCTTACAACGTAACAGTCTGACCTCAATTGAAAACGGAAAATTTACTGGTTTTGTTAATCTTATCACTTTGTAAGTGCTTCCCTTACTGAAATGTAAAAGTTAATAAATCGTCCCTGCTATTGCTGATATTACTTAAATACACACCAAAAGTAATATAACTGTTGTATCACAAACGACAAATAGCTTCTAGGACATGTTTTGCACACATAACTATTTATTATAACTGCTAAAATGAATTGATTTAAAGAATCAAAACATATATAATCATTGTCCACATGAAAATATAACTTGCTTCATTTCCCCATCAACATTGCTGTATTCGTTTTCAAGTAAAAGACAACATAGATGCAGGTCCAAATAGTAGGTACAATCTTCTAGACTATGCCATTGTTAGCGGGCTATATATAAGTAAAATCACAATCAATAGATAAATGCGAGCAGTGGAGTGTTGAATCTTGTACAGACTATTCCTAGTACACACAAATGAACCGGCATACGCACTGTTACAAAAAATTAACTGGACTTGCCTTCAGGCCATTTAGGCTAAAATGCACAGATATCAAGGAACGCTCCGGTCTAATTAGATAACATGCTACTCCTATGGAACACAGATTTGAGAACAAATTGAGAAGTGATAACAATTTAAGAAGTTGTTAATAGAGTCATCAGAGGATGTCCTTGCACCGAAGTAGGCTACATTAGGATACGTTCGATAAGAACAAAGAAAAGATCGACTGGTTGAAAGGAAAGAAATGGTTTAACAGCAAACAAGGAAGATCGCTTTAAACTGCAAATGATAGTATCAGAGACAGCGCAGCAACACACACGACAACTGTTAACACCACAGTTATAACAAGTCGAGAGTTCTGCTAAAACCAACACTTTTAAACAGTTTAACGGTTTAACAAACAGCCATGCACCACGTCGCTTTTGTCTGCATTTTCCAAAGAAAAAGGCAGTATAACAAAATACTAAAATAATCATTTTCCAGTGTTAGAAATGCACTATGGAATCTTGACCTATTATCTGTATTAGAAGAGATCTCTAAGATTAAATCCTACAACGCAATTATAATAGACGGCTTATCTTTCATTTTTTTCAACACTTTGCTCTATAGTTGATATCTTTTTACATTTGCAACTTCTTGAAACAAGGTTTATTAATATAATTTGTTGTGTTCTTCTTAATCTGAACACGTGCCTACACTTCAGAGCGTGACTTGGAAACGTGTGTGCGCCATAAGTATATGAATGAATTGCCTTTAAAAATTGTATATACGCTGAATTCCAAACATTGACCAGCTGATACTTTAGACTGTGCATACCGATGGCTGAGCTCTGATGGTGAACAGGTCATCCGCATCAATTTACCGACACTTATAGATAATTTGCATCTACAAGTTTAAAATTGTCTAGTTATCTATGTAGTTATATTTATATATTTATCACAGAGAAAACGAAGGTTGTGAGAATTCAATGTATGATTATCAAGGCTTCTATGACAGGCCACTTATCGCGCATCGTTTGCATTCATATACCTGGTGATTTTCTATATCGCGTACTAGCTGAGATCCAAATTAAGTAGGACTATAAAAGAAATTGACAATCATAGTAGTTTGTAATTTGTCAACTCTAAATGACAAAAATAAATTGCCGTTTGCGAAGATCGATGGCAATTAACTGATAAATGAAATTAAGTAAATCCTTACCGAAATTAGTCTTTTTTTTAAATATTACATTGCAATTTGTTTAAGTAAATATAATATGGTGTTCGGTCTGAAGTCATCCAACCAGTCATTAAACAACAACAAAAAATAAAGCGAAGATCAAATTTGAGAACTTAAATTTTCCCACCACCTGCTGCACGCAGAACAATATGTGTCACACATGAACGTTTTGATTTGTGTTTTATTACTACATGTGCTGGTCTTATCTTGCATAGTTTAAAAATACAAATGAAACTGTAAATGTAGCCTTTTTAAGCTTAAATCTTTTATTATGAAGGATAATGGAAAAGTTGACAACATGCACGCCTTGGTTAGTAAAGAGCAGTCTATAAACAAGCGTCTTTCAAATAAATCTGGGTTTGCTTCGACGGCTTAAAATGTTTATTCGTACTGATATTCCAAACAAATCTATATAAATATGTTTCTAAAAAATCTGTTATAGATCCTTCCCAAAAAAGGTGTACAATTAAGCCGTTTAACTTTATTGTAAAACTAAATTTTAGCACACATTAACTTTGTTTTTTTTTTGTTTTACAGATATTTATTTAGTAACAATTTAACAACAATTGAAGGTGGAGCATTTGCAGATCTTCGAAAGTAAAAATTTTTGTGAGCTCTTATTTTGTTATGTAATTACTTTGTAATTACTTAAAATGTACAAATAATAGGAAAACATTACCTATAATGTTTCAGAATAACTTTCAAACATGATATAATACATGTTGTTGCATATTATTGAACACATTGTCTAATATTTCAGTGGAAATTTTTCAGTTTTATTCAAGAAAAAAACAAGTTAACACACCACATCAATTGCTGACATTGAACTTATTGATGTCAGTCCAACTAACCTCAGTCCAACTAACCGTTACGTTTCAGTATTCGATATACTGTCAGGTTTGTGCATCAAAACGAATTGAATCATAACTGCACTAATTAAATTGCCACGGTACGTAGTGCCAACAGTATAAATCAATCGTAAACAATCAATACATCAATTGCCGATCTTTTCTCCGTGTGTACCAGTTAAAAATATTGTAAAAAACATATCTCTATATATTTAAACAAATACAGACAACTTTCATACTCTTTTCCATAAAAAGCATGGTATTTGTTTCAATATTGTACAACGAAAATAACTCGTTTGGTTCAATATAAATAACTAGAACTACATGACATATTTTGAATTTGAGTTATTAGACTGGAGACTCATCGATAACGGCCATCAACGAATTACCTAGGTAATCCGACGTGCTGTGGTTGTTTGCAAAGGGTTTGACTCCACTTATATTATAGTAATCTTCGTAAAACTTCGCATAGCAATTAATGTTACCCTATAAAACCCCCATATAAACTTAAGTTGAGTTAAATTTCTATGCAAAATGAGGTTATTAAATTCTAGGTAACAAAAATATTTGAATCAAATGCATTTAAGCCTATAGGGGAGATATAGTTTACCCAATTTTGTCAGTAAATCTATCTAAATCCCCGGTCATTATTTTTGTGAAACATTCGAACATACAGATTTAAGTTAAATTCCAGCTTTAGATATACATGTACATTCATCCATGAGTTTATTAAAAAAAATAATGTCCCAATAACTTGAATTTTCAAGGCGATGTAGATTGTGATTTTTTTGTAATTCATTGAAAGAGAACTTAGATCTGAAAAAAACTGCTGACTAATGAGTGTCGTCTGTACCTACGAACATATGTATTTTTGCACGATTTATTATCCAGTTCTTTGCATTTTCCTCTTGTATTAGGTATACCAAGTTTGACAACATTTGGTAATAATAAAAGATCCCCGCCTTTCTTATATTTCGTATTGTCATTTAACAATGCCACAATCCTTTCAAAACTAGGAAAGAGCTAAAAATGTCATATCTAGATTTTTTACGTTTAGCTTACGTTATTATTCTTGCCTTTACAATCGATTTAGCAAGATTTTTAACATACTTTGTTACGATTTCCTATTTCAGGCATTGTTAGTACGATAAGTTAGACTTGGTAATTTATCCTTTCGTCCAAAACTCTCGCAACAAGGAGTTTGCATTAGTGTATCATGCATTGAGGATATAAATAGTACGTAATGACCCCAATCTTCTTTTGTTCTTAGAGACAAATATGCTTATCGTTTGTAATATTTCGGCGAAGCCTTTTATCATGCCTGAAACTCTCATAGTGGTAGGTAGTAATACCAGTCTGATGTGGTTTTCTTTTTAATATTTTCCATGATTAAAATTAAGTTAAGATTCCTAAACACTGCGCATTTGGTACGGTACACCATACACTATATCTTAAAATAAACCCAGTGTTTTGCAGCAACCGAGGGCCTAAATATCAAACAAATAATATTCTGTAGCACCTCTAGTGAAATTATCTGTCACCATTGCAATATATGTGATCCATTTTATAAAATAATAACATAAGCAAGAATATCAAATATAACATGTTGTCCATTGGTTAAACGACAGCATAATTGTATATTTCTGGTTTGTAAGGTAATTTTTGTCAAATTTATTGTGTCACAATTTGTGCAATCTGCACATCGTCTTTGAACAACAATGTTGTAATTGACTAAATAAAATCTCTGTTCAACCGATCAATTGAGCGTTAAAATTAAAGATGCCTGATAATTAGTCCTGATATAACTGCTCTAAAACTAGGTCTATACATAGGCAAGGTAAAATGAACTGTAAACTTGTTTCCTTGTACGTTTAACACATTCGCTAAAAATATTCCATTTATTATTGCAGTGTTCACTAAATCATTATTAAACTTTCAATAATATAAGCAAGTACCGAGAAACGAGCGTTCATCTTTAACATTGACATTCATCATGGTTTCACTGTTTCTATTGTTGACACAATGTCGGTACATTTCTTGAAATGTCTACATTCTCTTGTAGAAAGTGATATTTCTTAAAAATTGAATTTAATCATCGGCTGATCCGTTATAATATGGACTACAAATTTGTTTAAAAGAACTACAATATCATCAAGATATTTCAATGGTTAAAAAGCTAAGACATAGTCTACAAGTCGTCCAAAGTTAGCCCACCTTTAACCAAAAGATATCCTTTATTACCAATCGGTATGTCCAAAGTACTGACTATGTTTATCACCGAGGGCGTCAATTACAATACTGGACAGGAAATGAATGTTCTCTACTGTAACATCATTGAGTTTTACTGTATTGATTAGATTCTAGCAACATCGGCCTTTGAGGAGCAGGAGGGTTAACTAGGGATGAAAGGGTCATTAATTATCAGTAATTTATGGGCTTTTGCATCCATACCCTTTCTATTTGTATACATCTTGTGCAATTTTGATAGGTTTTACATCATTGGTTTTAATTTAATGCTTGGCAATTTTAATAAGCATAAGTATATGGTATATTTTACCAACACTTCAGCCTGTTTTAAGGGCACGTTTTGAACCACAGCACACTGGGTGTGGTTATGAATATCTCTAACTTTAAATACAGACAAAATACTCAGAAGTCTATATACATATATACTGGTTGAAGCTAATTATGTCACGCGTAAACTTCCTAAGACGCTAATTCACTAACACAGTTTAAATAAATTTTAATTTTTTTAAATTTTTTATTAACATTTGTGAATAACAATAACCGATACATTTGATGAATGACTTTGTATTGTGGATAAAGTCCTTTTCACAGTGAAATTTCAGACTCATTTTTACTTCAACACATTTTGCTAGATCTCATGGGTTATGAGCTTACACACATAGCTAAGGTCTATAACAAACAATAACAAAATCAAGTGACATCCTAACGGAACGTTTATTAAAATATAACACATTGACTGCGTTAGATAATATAAGATTATTACATGACATTTGTGATATCATATGCATTATTAGCCCAAGGTTTGATATTGGCCCAAGAGCCGCAGGCAAATATCAACCGAAAGCTAATAATGTATCTAAATCTTATCTGGTACCGCTATACAAATGCCCCGAATGAGTGTTATGTCATTTAGATTATATTTTCAGATCACTCACGGTTTTTTTTTTTGTGTGAAAGTTTTCATTGACTTAAAATAATCCAAAGTATGCATTCGTATTATGCATATCGTCTGCTTTATCGTTCGACGTCATATTTGTAAACAATTCCGGTAATTTCCGATCATTTACGGAAAGGCATGTGATAACACTTACGGAAAAGTGTGTAATAACGTTCGGAAGCAGTTAATAACATTTTGATATCAGCCCGCTTTGCCAATCAGTTAAATATCAAATTTTTAGCCCATTTATTCCTTGTATCATACAGTAAAAAATATAAGTTATTTACAATAAGTATATGATAATAGCTATTTTATTATAACTGGTGGTTTCTAATGAAAACAAATAATGATAATACCAATATATAAGTTCAATTTTGAGAACTCGGAATGTTACTTAGAACCCTGACAAAAACGCAAAGTCTGTCACATTTAAACGTATTGATTTGTTTTATTACAGTTTTTTCGTTGTATGATGTACAGATTGATAGGATATGTATATCTTATAATCTAAATATTGACCAGACATGTTTTCTTGCTTTTATCTTAAACTGTTTTATGACACATAGTGTTAAAGTAGACAAACACATTAATCTTGTTAATAAATGATATTCTGGGACAAAAAGACATGTCTGGCTATAAAACCGTTGTTTGAAGGGTTTATTTTATATCTTTATTCAACAATAACTGTACCTGCACGGGTTTAAGGACCTGTGACAGGACTTTGACCAAACTGGCTTTATCTTTAAGACTTATCTCAAGTTATTGTAAAACTAAATACTAACCTGAAGTTAACTTTCTGCGCGTTACAGGTATTTGCACAAGAATAAGTTGACTTCGATTGAAAGTGGGACTTTTAGAAGTTTAGCAAATCTTGAAGAGCTGTAAGTTGTTTTTTTTTCTAATTTTGTATATAAATTATTGTGTACAAATATTCTGTAGACTCATTTTTAACCTACAATCGTCCTGTCGATGCATCAGAAGTGCGATAACTGTATTATTAGTTTGTGATATACACCAAGTTACCGATTAATCTAAAATTCTGACGTCACAACTCATTACATATTATTACAATATTATCATTATAATACTATTTTTATGTTATCACATATTGCACAGTTAGTAAATTTAAGGACACCTTTTAAAAATTAATACCAACAAGTCAACATTGATTCCAATAAAGAACTATCTTTTTAATTCAGATAAAAGAAAAGTGAGAACTTTCTTAAAGCTCTTAATCCGATTAAAAGACAAGATGACATGTTGATTGATTGTTTGTTTGTTTGAATGGTGTTTTAACGCCACTTTCAGCAATTTTTCAGCTATTTCATGGCGTCCAGTTTTTATTGGGGGAGGAAGCCGGAGTACCCGGAGAGAACCCCCGACCTGCGGTAGGAAAACTGGCAATCCTTGTCAATTAAGATTGGAGTCGAGTACACCCTGCCTGCAGTGAGAATCGAACCCGCAATCTCAGTGTTGACAGACCACGTGATCAATAGTAGACGAACTACCTTGATCAATCGGCCACCGAGGCCCCCGACATGTTGATTGAAATGAGCAACAAATTGCATTAGTACCATATGGTCAGTTATAATGCACTTTCTACTAAGTGCAATTTAATAATCAATTATAACTTTTTAAAAAGATAACCACTGTGTTTATTTAAATGTTATTGACTTACACGTGTGTCGCATTTGCTAGGCCATTGACATTATAGCTTGTTTTACTTTTGTTTTACTAAACAAGGATATTACTAATATAACAATTGTGGCATTTTTGGAAAACAGATACAGGTTATATTGCGTGCATCCAACGGTTTTGTGTTTATTAGTAAAGAAGAGTAGATCTGTCAGAATTGGTTGTATAGTAAGGACTAAATACTTTATATTTATATTTTGTGTTTTACAGGTATTTACACAATAACTATTTGACGTCGATCGGAGGTGGAATATTTGAAGGACTAGCAAACCTTATAGATTTGTAAGTTTAAATTTTATTGTTATAATTTATAAAATATTCTACACAATGCAGTAATTGATGACAAAACAAAAAAGTCTACATGGTCTAGTTTACAAGAATTACTATGGAAAACGCATTTCATTAATTGGTTTTAACTGAAAGAGTGAACAGTGATAATGTCTTTGCAAAAATAATAACCACCTTATTTCGAATCAGGCAACTCGCTTTTACTTATTCTTGATTGCAATCAATAGCAAGACAATCATTTATTCCTCGGCATATATCATTATTCTACTTTTGAAAACTTATTCGTTTTATGTTCATAACAAATTCATGAAACAAGCTATGAAAGGTTATAACCAATTTGAAAACAAAGCATGGTTACCTTATCCCCCACTATGTAAATGTGAAATTAGTTTTTTGAAAAATCTCAGGAAATAAGTTTTACATTTCTAGATTTATTGATATTGCTTATAAAATACATATTAACATGTTTCAATTCCTATCAATATAGTTGCTACATTTGTCTGCTTTGGATTGACTTGACTGTATAGTCTTTTTATCAGAATCTATTTTAGGATAAACGTTTATGTTACTTTATGCGCATAAGTAATGAACGAGAAAATACGAAAAAACGCATAACGTTTAATGGTTCGCCTATTTATTTACGTATGTACTGTACTTTTCTATGGACAACTTTGCAATGAGAACTGCTTATCAATATATTTTATATAAAAGTATTAGTTCATAAATATTTGTACATTTAATAGTGAAAATCGATGCATATGAACCTTAACGATATGTGTGTTTCAAGCATAGAGCAAAGAAATTCCCTCTTGTATGTATATCATAGCATTACGCCTTGCGATTTGCTCTTAACCCTGGAATTAAGAAAATACGTCTTTTTAGCATAATTTGACCCGTGAAATGTATCTACGTATTATCTTCCTCTCGGCTTACCAGTTGTTAATGCACTCGAATGACGTAGCCAATAATTCAATAATGCTGCATTAGGGGATATAATTACGAAAACATTATAAGGACAAGTCTGAGAAATTAAGAATAAATAATTGTCAATTGTAAAACGGAAAGAGACGATATGAATACCTGGTAAAAGTCATAAAAAACATACTTCGTCATCACTGACTATCAATCTAGTACAAAATATACTGAATACCAAATCTGTCATATGTTAGATTTTCTGATTGACAACATATTCGTCTTGGTTGGAGGATACACTTTTACTGAAAATAATTTGTCAATGAATTTTCTTGAAATTCGGAATATAGTTATCGAAATTCAAAATGACAAATAATTGTTTCAAAGCTTATTTTCGAGGTGTTGAGAACTGGAATTGCAAATTTTCTAATAGATTATAAAGAGAAGATGATAAAAAGCACTAAACCATTTGATTACCAAACTGAAGGAAAGAAAAATATGAGTCTCAGAGTTAAATTTGTGTCGATTGAAAAATACCTGTTCAAAACGTGCTAAAAATGGTATTTTAGTTCAGAAATGTTAAAAATGTAATTTCATTATTTTTGCCAATACCAAACTCATTTATGCGAAAACTTGATATTTCAACTATTAATAAATTGAAGTATTTATATAAATAGACTACTTTCATTATTATTAAAAACTTTATGGAAAGTAAGAGTTGATCATGACAGAAAGTATTATTAAACGTACCATAAATGTGATATATTTGGAAATTTTCCCAAAATTGGCGGATGGTGTCCTGCATCCTGCATCCCTTTAAACGAATCGATTGAAGTTTTTACAAACCATATAAGAATTATAAATATATCAATGCCCGATTAGAAAAATAATTGAGTTAGTATTTGCTGATGTTACACAGCGTGTAATGCACACTATCAGTGTTGATGTTATTACATCATTCGTTATCATGTTGACGTCAATTGTTATATTTTGCCAATACCGAACTCATTTATTCGAAAACTTGCTATTTCAACTATTAATAAATTGAAGTTATAATATAGGTATACGTACGACTTTCATTATTATTTTTAATTTTATGGAAAGTAGGAGTTTATAATGAAAGAAATTGTTATTAAACTTACCATAAATGTGATCTATACTTTGAAATGTTCACAAAAATGGCGTATGGTGTCCTGCACCCCCTTAAACCAATCGATTGAAGTTTTTACAAACCATATATTAAGAAATATGTCAATGCCAGATGAGAAATCTACTTGAGTTAGTATTTGCTGATGTTACACTATCTTTGTTGATGTCATTACATCTTTCGTGATGATGTTGACGTCAATTGTTATATCAAGCTTGATCATCAAGATTTGCTAGAAGACAAAAAACCTATATACCGTATATAGACTTGTTATAAGAAAGACAGATAAAACTATGAACAGAATAAACTAAACAATAAAGCTCGCAACCCTTAAAAACAAACTGGAAAGATGAGAACCCGGGCCACATATAAATGTACGCGAATTTTAAAAGGTGAAAAATCAAATATATTGAACTATATTAAGTCAAGTGATATCTTTGTTTGTCTTAATATTGGCCAGGATAAATTTTAGTTAACTAATAAAACACTTCACCCGAAACGTTCGATAAATATTTCTTTTATTATATTTTGCTCTCATTTTTTGGACACCTTATCAATTTAAATCTATTAAGTAAGATTAACAAGGGTTAATCGTCGTTGCATGTGTATTTCTCATGCATGGTATAGGTATTCCCTATTTAAACATTTTTGTGTCTTATTCAAACGTTGTACGATAATGGTGGTTGTTTTGTGTGTATGATGTTTGACACGTTGTTCTCTGAGAAGAACTATTGCTTTATTTAAAGTCATCTTAGACGAATGTCGCAGCTGTTTTAAGATGACATAAATTCAACAATCTTAATGTTGCTCTCTGAACGTACTCGGGCAGGTGTTGCTAGGCAATTTGGTTGCATCATAAACACTCTTCTGTATGAATGCGCTACTACCAATAAATCACGCTCGTGACGCAACAGATCTTGGACGTCTGTGCATAACCACACGTCGCCATGACAACCATATTCGGATTATGCCCCTTTGTAAGTGTTTCCAGACGTCAAGTTTATCAGACAGGTCAATTCCGGCATTACTCCGATCAGTTCAAGGACAGTGCGTAACAGATTACAAGAGCGCAAAACGTCCAAAAAGATCAGATAAATGCACTATATTACACTATATTACAACTGCGTCATCAAATGGCTCGACTTTCATGAGCAGTCGACGACCGCAATAGAGCACGTCAGCTTTAAGGCGAACGTTGCGCTGATCCATGTGTTACTCAACATCAGTCATTCGAAATGTTCATGGTCAGTGTTATGGTTTGGGGAGGCATAACAGCAACCGGTCGAACCCCTCTAAAAGTTATTAAAAAATTTGACAGCTGAGGAATTTAGGAACGAAATTATTTAAAGAGCATGTCATGCCATTTTTATAGAACCATGGTCCACGCGTGAACTTTCAACAAGATAACACAAGCCACATGTTGCACTTATTGACGGAATATTCTTTGAAATACAACATGCCGCGACTGATTTTCAGAATTTTGTAATTACATACTGATGATTTTAAACTTTAACTGCATCAGCATTTGGGGGGGGGGCAAATGTTTCTAACCTTTAATCTGCCCCTTTCAAGAAATGATTTGCCATCTTTGACCAATGACTGATCTATTATGTATTTATTTATAGTTTTAATGTTTCAGTTTTATGTTAAATTTGTTCTTTGCATTTATAAGCTCAAACAGTCATGTGTTAGTAAAATGTATAAGAGACATGAACATAAGTGTAAGAGTCCTGATATATTTTTAAAAGTTTGGAAAAACATCTGAGACAATCGAAATACAAGCTTTAAACATTTGTATAATTAACATTAGAAACAATGATTCATTGTTTGTGAGTGACGTCGTTATAATAAAAAAGATGACTAGACACAATTGTATTACAACTATTGGACAAAATTTTGTCGTAAATCAGTTTTAATTTTTAGTCTACTCGTCATTGAAAGAGTTTACGAATAAAGAATACATAAGACGTTTATGTAAGACATTACTTCTGACTGTCTTAAAAGAAAACAGATCATTATATATTTTAACGAATTATTGTTTTTTGGAAAATGTTTATAGTGTCTATGAAATCACTGATAACTTTTAGTTATGCTTTTAAAGGAAATACATTGTTCTTCTATGGATTTTTTTACTATGACTTTTAATAAATCACCAGAAAACATTAAATGATGACTAAATTATTATTAACGTAATTTTGACTTGCATCTACATTTTGCTGACTGTATAGATTATTAGATTAAAAGTAAATACATACATGCAATAATCCCTTTTTACAAGATAGAGTACATATCTAAACGAAGAAGGTTATTTGTCTATGGTTAAAGTTCATATAATATCTTCAAATGTAACGTATAATAAAAAAATACAAATCTTTAATTACATTTTACTATGACCATCTAATACTACAATCCTCAAGCTAAACTTAATTTAAACGTACAACAAACTTAACGTAATATAGCAACAAACTTTTTTTTAATCCAACTATATATTAAATGGACTGCAACATGCCTTTAAAACATGTATATAACCAGACAATTTATGAACTGCATTGTAACGCGCGCACATATTCTTTGAAATGCTAATGAAAGTTCAGTTGTATGATCTTCATCCATCCTTCTTTTTACTTTTGTTCCATAAATGCTCAATATGGTTCAGATCTTGATTCAGAACCAGTCAATCCATAACATTGATATTATTCTGCTGTAAGGGACTTTTTGCGCTCTGGATGTACACCGACGTGAATTATCATGTTGTAATGTCTGATTTTGATAACGTGCAAAATTAAATATGGGGTCTCAAGACAGTCGGTGTCTCGGGTAGCTCTTACACCATTGCCTTTTTTTGTCCTTTCTAAGTTTCCGTAATATAATTGGAACAAGTTTTATATGTAACCCAATTCCACTATATACCATGATACTTGGACAACCCAAGAGTCGGGATACAACTGCCTTCAAATGTTTTCCATTCTCTCCTCGCTCTCTAGTTCTTACACCTGTTGTTGTCTGCAGTTACGGCTTTTATCAGTAAAAGATGTCGTTAAGCCACTGCCGATTACATCAATGTTGTTGCTGCAGACCCCATTGAGCTATCAATTTTGTTTTTTAGAACAGTTCGCCTGGTCGGACAACAAAATCTGATGTTTCTGGCATCTTATACGACGACCATTCTCAGCACTGATGTGTTCCGACAGTATGCCGTACATTTTCAGTAGCTGTAGTGATCTTATTCTTGCGATGCTGACTAACAATACCTATGTTATGTTGAGTTCTTCCACTTCTTGTCCGGTTTAAAATGATGTTTGTTGTATTGAAACGTAGTTGAAATCGTTGACTCTAACTGTAGGGGATTTTCCAGCATGCAGTCTAATAATGGTTTGCTTCCCTGGTTTAGTCTAAATCAGGGCACATCATCTATATCAAAACGTACACGGAAAATCATTAAATCTGCAGCTTCTTTTATTCCCATACGTAGTACACAAATTACAACATCATGTCCAACTGTGTATCGCTAGGTTAACTAATGAAAGGAGTAAAGTACAGATGTTCTTTAACATCAGTGGAAATAAAATTCCAGTAAATATTTAAATAAATGTTATTTACGATAACTTTGTTTCGCAAAAAACTTGCATATCAAGAAAAAAATCAAATATTATAGTTTGAAATTTTACAAATTGTCTACAAATAAGAAACTTCTTTTGCAGTTCAGTATATAGTACTTAACTAACGTGCTAATGGTTTTAATTAGTTATAAACTCGTGCGTATGTTTAAGATTGGTAAATGTGGATAATATTTAATATTACAGCGAAATAACGACGAAGTGGAAAAGTCGCAGACTCTGAATTATGTAATGCGCTAATCGGTTTTATGGGGTTTATTTTATTGTATCTGTTTATTGCAAATGTTATGCTAGATTTATACTGTAATTGTGGAGCGTGTAATTTATGTATTTGGTTGCTTTATTTCCAAGGAAACAAAATCAAAACGACATACAAATCGTCTTTGCAACTCATTGCTTCCAAATTCCGTTTATACGTTTAGGGATAACACGTGTCTTGGGTAGATTATAAAAACATCTGTTTTGGTTTGCGTGGTATATGAGAGAAAAAACCTAACACGAAATATGTAGAAAACAATATCAACTAGGCAATTTGTTAATTTAATTAAGCATTCACACAGAGTAAACAAGCAAAGAAACTCCTTCGTTTTCAAGACATTGACATTAAACAGTTATTTAATTTTTGGCACTTCCAAAACTGCCATTATCTATTTAATTTACCTGGAGGAAAATAAAAGATTCGCTGTCCTACAGTTTTATATTAAATGGAAACTCAGATTAGATCACTATTACCAAAATGTTAGCTTCAGCCGAATGGGAATCTTATTTGATTTTGAAGCAGATGATCTAAACAGATTTGTTTTATTACTCAATATTAAATTTGTATGCGTAAAGTGATTTAGGTTCAGATAACGTTTTTCCGTGAAGGTCTATTTTAACTACGATATGATGATATGTATAAGATGTATATGCTGCTAAAATTTGTAAATTTTCATGTTTTAGACTGCTATGTTAGATTTTCTATATCATTTGTCAAAAATATGAAACTTTTGCCTTCAATCCAGCACTGTTGCAGCATTGTTGAATTGTTATACCTTTAGCCATGCTTTAAATTTGTGGAACATTTCCGGTCAACTAATCCACGAGATATTAACAGAAAATGCATCGTACGATTTTTCAATCACCGTAAAATGTTTCGAATCATTAATTGACGATAACAAAAACTATTACATCATTAACTTTATGTGCAAATGCTTTAAGATTCTTTCAATTATATGTGAGTTACAGATATAAAACAACGCCCCAATTTGAATTCGAAAATTAAATAAAAATTGTTAAAGATGCATGCAAAACAACAAATTGTGTTCGTGGCCCCGATCCACATATATTGATGAATATCTTAGAGCATTATAAATGTGATGAATAAGAAATGATTTTATGACGTTGTAGGCTGTTGCTGTTATCTAGTAGCTTGATAAATTACCGTTGTGTAGTCCCTGTTAAGTACAAGAGAACCAAAGGCGCGATGTGTCAATTATGTAGAAGCATTAACAATCCCGTTTTTCTTTGTACTTTTAACAATCATAATTCATATTACTTATAGTTTTACCATCGCTCAAGTTCACGGTTTTAAATTTAATTTATAAAAAACATTACTGAAACCGTATACAAATTTAAATCACATTTAAACATATTTACGCATGTTTGTACTTGTTAAATTTTGTTTCAGATTTCGATTATACATGTTCTATTTCAAAAACAATTGCATGTATAAACTACAATTGACTTGGGACTAGTAGTCCATAAACTTTATCGAATAAATAGGAATCTTGTGAACCAAGTTTAAATTGTACAAGTCTGGCATAGTTTACTAAATGGAGATAAGTTAAATCAAATATGTAGACATCTCCGAAATTCAGGTCCCTTTAAGTAAATCAATTGATACGCCTTCAATGAGACGTAACTTTACTTCAAACCGCGTAAAGACAACGCCGACAAAATCGTTACAACGTGAAGTCCTAGCCCTAACATTAACAATAAATACAACGTTTCTATATCAATTCGTAGGGCCTTGGGGACTAAATATTGCCATGGACAAAACACACACGGTGTTATTTCCGTTTACTAACTGCCACAGCCTGCTACTGACTTATTTCAAAGTTTTAACTGGAATATTTGTTATTTTATCCTAAACATATTACTAATTATTAATAATAATTGGTTGACGTTCATTTAAAAGTTACTTGTGAAGTTGTTGAAGAGTTACCAGACGCCATCAATACTTATAAATTCATGCACTGATTATTTAATTTAATTTTCGGTCTAGACACACAGTCTGTTTTACACACTCGATCTTTATATCTGTAATGAATAAACGTTGGATTTGATGAAACCACACATAACACGATAATTAATTTTTTTAATTACCACGTCTTACGTTTTTTATGAGCTTTTGATATTAATTTAATCTTCCTTAACAATGAAGAACATCTAATTATTGTTGTATTTATTTGTTATCACTATCATTTAAGAAATTCGGTGTCTATTTGAAGGATCCAACATGATTTTGTCGTGTTGCTATTTTATTGTTCTTTGGCAACTTGAACATTTTTGACAATAAATCAGAATATGACAGTGACACAATCCTATATTTATGGATTCGTGCAATATGAAATCTAACCTCAAACGTTTAAAATATCATGTGAAACATAAATTCAAAATATATCATATCAAATGACGAGTTAATTAAAATGTTTCACCACAACGGTAGCCTCCAATCAACATCCGGTAATAATTACAAATACACAAGGCCACCCATTGTTAATGTAAAAGAATAAAAAATAAACTGAAAAAATTGGAGAAATTGACAACATGTAATGACCAGTCTAGAAATATTTTCACAGTCAAGACGTTATTGAAAAATGTAATATAAACTATCTATTCACTCTCTGTTCTTTCAGGTATTTGTACGATAATATGTTAACTTCAGTTGGAAATGGGTCATTTACAGATCTGCAAAATCTAAGAAAGCTGTAAGTTGTTTTAAATTATCTTAATGGTTTTTTTACGTACAAAGGTTCTGTAAACGTGTAAAGCATTGTCCGGCGTAGAACGTACATGTACTAATAATTAGGTAAAGTCGGATAATTAAGGAGTGGCAACCATTAACATTGCGTTATCTAAGACCTGGTAGAAGTGCAAGCATTTATCAAACATGAACAAACTATTGTCTTCTGCCCTGTATTATGTAGATTACGTGAGAACCCTATAAATCCCTATAATTTTTATGGTCGCCACAATATATTGGCTGATCTTTATGGGTTATCTGTAATACTGATGGTGGCAGATATTCTTGGGTATATTATTAAACAATATTACTCACTGAATCTAACATGTGTTCAAAATAAAAAAAAATATTCTGTATTTGATGCCACTCGAATACAAAAGGGCAAAATCGAATACACCATCGATGTAGCTTTTATTTAATTAAATAAACACATGCATGATTTCAAAATGTCGACATGAAATAGCAGTACCGTTTAATTTTTACTTACAAAGTGGATAGGCACAGAAAAAATACATAAACGAGGCATAAACTAAGGTGATTTCACCAGAAGTATTTATATTGATTAAAGCTACCTTTTAAATTCTGCTTTCGTTCAACAATAATGCCTTTGTCCGTTATATCGATAGAAAAACAAATTGTAAACTATTTTCGTAATGCAGACCAAGCTATATAAAAATAAAACCTCCACATAAGCTGTTCTGACTACATATTTGTTTTCGAGGTAAATATTTATAAAGTGTTAAAGAATGCTCTTTTCAAATGATTCTTTATTAAATTGTTATATAATACAAAATACTTCATTTCGTAGAGCTGTGTAAAAAAAGTGTTTTGTATAAATTTATGAAATATTAAAACATCGAGTTAAATGGGAGAATTTCATTTAATTATTAGTTTATTAGTTTATTACATGTTTTCATTGTATACTTTTATTATAACTGTTGTTGTTCAGATGAAAGTTCAAATTTTGCATCACGCATTAAGTATTGTTATAAATTTTATTTATACATGTACAGCGGCTTTCAAAAAACATCCAAGACTTAATATTGCAAAATTATGACCATGATATTATGTACCTAGTTCACTTCTTATTAGCCAAAGGGCAGTGGTTTTCACAGTGTACTCCGGTTTCCTCCTCCTCCTCCAGGATCGCTTAAAATGTCTAAACGTAACGTTAAAGCCGTGGCACAGGAGAATAGGCCGATAGTACCAGTGTAGACTACAGGACGGTATTTCAGTAGACCGGGTAAACGGTCCTGATAACCTACTGAACCCTTACTTTTTCTAGACGAGAAATCGAGTCTAGCACTGACTTCGATGAATCGGCAAGTAACGTCTTGCCCTTTTGTGAATCCTTCTTATTTTAGCTATTCTATTACAGTAATGTCCTTTCAAACAATTCTATTAAATGTATGTATGAAAGTCAGGTTCCTTAAAGGATTTGCAAAGAATGCGGTGGATGAAGGGCAAAGCATCGTCGGAAACCCAAGTCAGAGTCGCGTTCTCGCTTTGCTACCACTTGCCGACCGTTGGCACACTTGTAGATATTTTATTGTTTTCGTGAATATTTAATGTCCAATTTTGATTGGTGGCTCGTACTTACGACGAAGCTTGACAACTAATATAAAAAAGACATAACATACATAGTTTCAGTTAATAATTTTTTTGTCCAATAAACTTCGTTCCAATTGGCTAATTAAATTTAATGCATATTCATGAAAATGAAAAATATGTACAGGTGTGCCCAGGTAAGTGGTAGCAAAACGAGAACGCGACCGGACGTGGGCTTCCGTCGATATGGGCAAAGCTTCCTAAGCTTTAAGGAGGCGACATGTTTGTCGTGGGTGGCAACCCGTTATGGTGGAGGAAGGGATCATGGTGGATGAGAGATCACTCTCTGCTGCATCTATTAGTGCGGATGAAGGGTTTAAGATTTTCAACACACCACTTTGGCCCTGACTTCAACTAGACGGGGGCCGGATGGACCCGCTTTGGACAATCGCTGGTTACGCCGAGCCCTTGTCGTAATTCTTCTTTTCACTTGAACATATCTTGTCAATCCTGGTACCAACGTTGTTCAGTTACAGGCTGTTTAGAAGGCGGTGGCTCATGGGTCAATCAAGTAGTGGTTGTTTCGCCAGTTAATTCGGGCATTTCTTGGCGGGTGGGTGTCAAGAGTGGTGAACCTCATTCTTCTCATCATGGCTTCAAAAAACACCCACTTTAATACAAAAAGGTCCAAAAAAGAGAAAACATGACTTTCCTCTTAAAGACTTAGTTGTTTAAGAAAATTTGCCTAAATATAGTATTATCTAGTAAAGGCGCAACTAAATCTTTGGCAAAGGTATATCCTTTTATCATGGGAAAAGCTATTAAAGGTTGTGCATGAGACGTTAAAAACCTCACCAAAACCTACCCCAAAATACTGGATCTCAAAGCATATCCCCCAGAAGATTAGTTTTAAAAAACCAACCTAATTTTGCCTATTTGCAAACCATAACTAAATCAATTTCCAGTGCAAAAATCTAGAAGATTACAATAAACCATTTACTTTGGAATAACTAAACACTTCTCTGAATAAACCTCACGATAAAACGTGTGGTCCAGATGATATCTATTATTAACTGCTCAAACATCTGCCACAATCTTCTCTCCAGTGCTTTCTTAATCTTCTTAACAACATTTGGGAAACGGGTGACTTACCATCTATTTGGAAAACGGCCGCAGCTGTGCCTATTCCAAAGCAAGTAAAAATAGAACTTGGAAGCGTCTTACTATCGTTCTATAGTCCTTACAATCTGTCTCTTCAAAACCACGGAGGATGATCAATGATCGCCTTGTCTGGTTTTGAAAATCAAACAACCTTCTGTCTAATGTCCAATGTGGAATTAGACAAGGGCGAAATACCCTAGATCTTTTGGTGCGTTTTAAAACCTAAATTAGAAAGGCATTAGCCAAAAATGAACATAATTTGTCGATCGTTTTCGCTCTAGAAAAAGCTTACGACACAACAGGGAAATATGGCATTTTAAAGGATCCTTTTGATATGGAGTTGAAAGGTAGACTTCCTTCATTTCAAATTTATTGTCTGATAGCGAATTTAAAGTTCGGTTAAATTCATTTCTGTCTGACCCATTTGAACAAGAAATGGGTGTTTCTCAAGGGAGCGTCACTTCTGTTACTTTATTCAGCAATAAAAGTAATAGTCTTGCTCAAGTCTTGAAAGATAATATTGATGGTTCTAAGTTGACGATTTTCTCATTTGTTTTCGAGGAAAAAACATGAATAATAATAAACGTCAACTACAGTTATGTTTAAGTAGAAATTGAAAATGGGCTATGTAGAATGGTTTCAAGTTCTCCACTGCCAAAACTGTTGGCATGCATGTTTGTAACATAGGAAGAAAATGCATTTAGATCCCGAACTGTCTTACATATATAGCAATCCTATGAAATTGTGAAAGAAACTACTTTTGATTTTTTTAATATTCGTTTGGAAGCTCACGTTTTTTCCCATAACAAATTGTTACAAATAAATGCCTAAGGGCATTAGATATTTAAAAAGTCGTAGCCAGCACCGACTTTGGTGCTGAGTGTGATGTTTTACTTAATCTATATAGATCGCTGGTTCAATCTAAATTGCATTATGGTTGTTTTATTTATGGTTCGGCTCGCATTTGTCAAAATCCTTGACACGGTTCATCATCAGGGGTTGCCACTATGCCTTTAAGCCTTTCGAACCACACCTATATAGAGCTTGTATGTTAAAAGCAGGAGAGCCTTGTTTGTTTGTTTGATTGGTGTTTTAACGCCACTTTCAGCAATTTTTCAGCTATATCATGGCGTCCAGTTTTTAATGGGGAGGAAGCCGGAGTACACGGAGAAAACCCCAGACTTTTTTTCCAGTAGGAAAACTGGCAATCCTTGTCAATTAATATTGGAGTCGAGTACACCCTGTCTGCAGTGAGAATCAAACCGCAATCTCAGTGTTGACAGACCACGTGATCAAAAGTAGACGAAGTACCTTGACCACTAGGCCACCGAGGCCCCAGCCTTATTTGTATAAAGAAGAATAAAACTCGCTTTGCAATACACCAATATAAAGATATATCCTGGCAACCCTGCCCATGACTGTGTTTTCAAACGTCTATACCAAAGTATTTTCGAAAAGCATCCATTATTTATGATTTACGAAAACATAGAAAGTCAGACACAAACCCCGGAATAATAATACAACATTTTGAAGAAATTAAATCTTGTTACACTGACTATGGTGCTATTTATACAGATGGGTCAAAAGACGATGATAAAGTTGGCTCGGCCGATGAGCGTGTTGAAACTTGTCGTCTCCTGTCTTCCTCATGCGCATTTACTGCCATGAAAATAGCTGCTTCGTCAAACGAGTTCAAATTTATTATCTGGTCAGATTCCCTCTTGTGTCTACCTTCTATTCAAAATGAATTGAATATTATGCAACGATACAATGACGGTGTTTTTGTCAAAATTGTAGACTCAGTTTTATAAATTTTTCCATCTTTTAGTGAAGAATAATATTATTCCTTCTCCCAATTAAGAATATCTCAAGCATTTAGAGTTAAACGCCACTGATGAGTCTTGAATAGAAGAAACGTGCGTCGGGCGTAATAAATGTGTCACTTTCGTAATTTTATTGTGTTTTTATTTTTCAGGGAATTACAGAGTAATTCGTTGACAGAAATTGACACTGGAATATTTGATGGTTTAAAATCTCTGAAAACTTTGTAAGATATTTTTCTAGCATTAGAGTCAATATCAGGTCTGTTAAATATATTGATTATTGTATTAATGAATGAACAAATCAAAATGCTATTAGATTTCCTTATTAACAAATGAGGGAGGGGATAGAGAGAACTGTTTTACAATGTTTTTAATCGTGACAATCCCATATATATATATATATATATATATATATATATATATTAATACGTATTGGTTACGAAAATTCCATCGACACACGCTAGTACACATGTACTATGTCTATGTCTAAGATTCACCCCGGTTAATGAAGCTATATTTTATATATAGCGGATTTGGCCGAGGGGTCTAGACCGCTGGACATAGTGCAGGCGAATTGGTGCCACAGTGTCACAACGGTGTGAGTTCGAATCCCGCCGAGGGAAAGCAAAAATTTGACAGTGTTAAAAATCTAATTCAAACAGTGTTGGGCTTAATTTGTAGACGTATATATAAATATTTGATATTAACCCTGTATTTCTGATGTTTCAGAAATCCGCTGGATAGATATATTATATGGTCGTCACAATACTTAGACGTTTGTATATAATTTACTTACTGTGACTGCATGACAAGTAACTTTGTCATCATATATAATATATACAAAAATGCTGAATTAGATTACTGTCAGATTAATACGTATTGGTTACGAAAATTCCATCGTCACACGAAAGTACACATGTACTATGTCTATGTCTAAGATTCACCCCGGTTAATGAAGCTATATTTTATATATAGCGGATTTGGCCGAGGGGTCTAGACCGTTGGACATAGTTCAGGCGAATTGGTGCCACAGTGTCACAACGGTGTGAGTTCGAATCCCGCTGAGGGAAAGCAAAAATTTGACAGTGTTAAAAATCTAATTCAAACAGTGTTGGGCTTAATTTGTAGACGTATATATAAATATTTGATATTAACCCTGTATTTCTGATGTTTCAGAAATCCGCTGGATAGATATATTATATGGTTGTCACAATACTTAGACGTTTGTATATAATTTACTTACTGTGACTGCATGACAAGTAACTTTGTCATCCTATATAATATATACAAAATGCTGAATTCGATTACTGTCAGATTAATACGTATTGGTTACGAAAATTCCATCGTCACACGCTAGTACACATGTACTATGTCTATGTCTAAGATTCACCCCGGTTAATGAAGCTATATTTTATATATAGCGGATTTGGCCGAGGGGTCTAGACCGCTGGACATAGTGCAGGCGAATTGGTGCCACAGTGTCACAACGGTGTGAGTTCGAATCCCGCTGAGGGAAAGCAAAAATTTGACAGTGTTAAAAATCTAATTCAAACAGTGTTGGGCTTAATTTGTAGGCGTATATATAAATATTTGATATTAACCCTGTATTTCTGATGTTTCAGAAATCCGCTGGATAGATATATTATATGGTTGTCACAATACTTAGACGTTTGTATATAATTTACTTACTGTGACTGCATGACAAGTAACTTTGTCATCATATATAATATATACAAAAATGCTGAATTAGATTTCTGTCAGATTAATACGTATTGGTTACGAAAATTCCATCGTCACACGCTAGTACACATGTACTATGTCTATGTCTAAGATTCACCCCGGTTAATGAAGCTATATTTTATATATATCGGATTTGGCCGAGGGGTCTAGACCGCTGGACATAGTGCAGGCGAATTGGTGCCACAGTGTCACAACGGTGTGAGTTCGAATCCCGCTGAGGGAAAGCAAAAATTTGACAGTGTTAAAAATCTAATTCAAACAGTGTTGGGCTTAATTTGTAGACGTATATATATATATATATATATATATATAATATAGCTTCATTTTAAAGTTTTATAGTGTAAAACTTTGTTTTCGCTTTAATTATGTATCTAGATGTTGTTGTACATATTTTTAAACGAATATATTATTATTTTAGTCTGTACAGCATCGTTATCTACCGTAACGATCCAACATCCCTTACGAACAATTGTTGACTATTTCTTTATATATACGTCTACAAATTAAGCCCAACACTGTTAGAATTAGATTTTTAACACTGTCAAATTTTAGTTCTCCCTCAGCGGGATTCGAACTCACACCGTTGTGACACTGTGACACCAATTCGCCTGCACTATGTCCAGCAGTCTAGCGTGTGACGATGGAATTTTCGTAACCAATACGTATTAATTTGACAGTAATCTAATTCAGCATTTTTGTATATATTATATAGGATGACAAAGTTACTTGTCATACAGTCACAGTAAGTAAATTATATACAAACGTCTAAGTATTGTGACAACCATATAATATATCTATCCAGCAGATTTCTGAAACATCAGAAATACAGGGTTAATATCAAATGTTTATGTATACGTTTACAAATTAAGCCCAACACTGTTTGAATTAGATTTTTAACACTGTCAATTTTTTTTAATATGACCAAATGACTAGTAACTTTGTCATCCTATATAATATATACAAAAATGCTGAATTAGATTACTGTCGGATTAATACGTATTGGTTACGAAAATTCCATCGTCACACGCTAGTACACATGTACTATGTCCATGTCTACGATTCACCCCGGTTAATGGAGCTATATTTTTATATAGAGGATTTGGCCGAGGGGTCTAGACCGCTGGACATAGTGCAGGCGAATTGGTGCCACAGTGTCACAACGGTGTGAGTTCGAATCCCGCTGAGGGAAAGCAAAAATTTGACAGTGTTAAAAATCTAATTCAAACAGTGTTGGGCTTAATTTGTAGACGTATATATATATATATATATATATAATATAGCTTCATTTTAAAGTTTTATAGTGTAAAACTTTGTTTTCGCTTTAATTATGTATCTAGATGTTGTTGTACATATTTTTAAACGAATATATTATTATTTTAGTCTGTACAGCATCGTTATCTACCGTAACGATCCAACATCCCTTACGAACAATTGTTGACTATTTCTTTATATATACGTCTACAAATTAAGCCCAACACTGTTAGAATTAGATTTTTAACACTGTCAAATTTTAGTTCTCCCTCAGCGGGATTCGAACTCACACCGTTGTGACACTGTGACACCAATTCGCCTGCACTATGTCCAGCAGTCTAGCGTGTGACGATGGAATTTTCGTAACCAATACGTATTAATTTGACAGTAATCTAATTCAGCATTTTTGTATATATTATATAGGATGACAAAGTTACTTGTCATACAGTCACAGTAAGTAAATTATATACAAACGTCTAAGTATTGTGACAACCATATAATATATCTATCCAGCAGATTTCTGAAACATCAGAAATACAGGGTTAATATCAAATGTTTATGTATACGTTTACAAATTAAGCCCAACACTGTTTGAATTAGATTTTTAACACTGTCAATTTTTTTTAATATGACCAAATGACTAGTAACTTTGTCATCCTATATAATATATACAAAAATGCTGAATTAGATTACTGTCGGATTAATACGTATTGGTTACGAAAATTCCATCGTCACACGCTAGTACACATGTACTATGTCCATGTCTACGATTCACCCCGGTTAATGGAGCTATACTTTTATATAGAGGATTTGGCCGAGGGGTCTAGACCGCTGGACATAGTGCAGGCGAATTGGTGCCACAGTGTCACAACGGTGTGAGTTCGAATCCCGCTGAGGGAAAGCCAAAAAATTTGACAGTGTTAAAAATCTAATTCAAACAGGGGTTGGCTTAATTTGTAGACGTATATATATATATATATATATATATATATACGCAAGTCTAGAAGATTATGCAACGATACAAATAACGGTGTTTCTTGTGAAAAATTTAGACAAAGACTGACCTACGAATGGCCTTAGTCATTGAATGTCAATATAAATAAATGACGTAAACAAGTCATAACATATTGATCTTATAAACTTTCTCATTTCCAACTTAACCCAAAATAGTTGCTTCCCAGTCCGCCAGCCGCGGATGTGCCTTGCTGTAACTTGGCTTTGCTAAAATATTCCAACAAGATGTAATCAAAATTACCAAGGTGACCAATTCATTACGCCAGACGAGCGTTTCGTCTCCTTAAGACTCATCAGTGGCGTTTAACTCTAAATGCTTAAAGTATTTTTTCATGTTGTGATGGAGTAAGATAAGTCCACTGGGATCGTGTAAAAACACAATACAGGTAGTTCAAAATATTAAATAAAAAGTCTAAAGAGTCTACCAACCGGTAAGCTTATTTTGTACCGGATCGACAAACATGACGATACAGCATAAACAAAAAATAATATACAAGTCCAGAAGATTATGCAACGATACAATTAACGGTGTTTCTTGTCAAAAATTTAGACAAAGACTGACCAACGAAAGGCCTTAGGCATTGAATGTCAATATAAATAAATGACGTAAACAAGTCATAACATATTCATCTTAAACTTTCTCATTTCCAACTTAACCCAAAATAGTTGCTTCCCAGTCCGCCAGCCGCGTGCTGTTACATGGCTTTGCTAAAATATCAAAATTAAAATCAAAATTACCAAGGTGAAAAATTCATTACGCCAGACGCGCGTTTCGTCTACTTAAGACTCATCAGTGGCGTTTAACTCTAAATGCTTAAATATATATAATTTAATACAGCACGAACGCTTTGTCAGTTTGTCAGCATCATAGCTCTACTTATTATTATTTCCACATATCCACAATAAGTCGTTTTTCATCTTCAGCTGGAAGAACGTGAGTTAAATATAAACTACTGTTTTTAATTACACATGGCATCAAAGTAAGCCTTTGTAATCAAACGGACTAGATTCTAAAGTATACACAATATCTTTTATTATTAAAAGTGTTACCTTTTTATATCAATTTTACATGATACTGTCCGGACATGTTTTAAAACTCCTATAAAAACCATGACTTTTGTGTAATTTGCGTGTTTATTACAAGAATAGAAGATCAAAATCATATATAATTCAGTGAAAATATTTTTTTAAGGACAGGATAAACAATTAATGTATGTACAATTTAAAATCGTGAAAAGACATATTGTTTCTGATACACACTTTTAGCCAATAGTGTGAATACATGAAGGTGTTATGTTGTTTGTATGTGCAATTACCAGTGTGATTAATGTTAATATAAACATTACCACGCCATTGTATAATTTGTATATGAACTCTTTACTGCATATATAAATATATAAATGTTAAATGAAATATTTTACCTCACAAAATACGTTGGATTAACAAAGCATACACTCATTAAAATTATAAAAATACCTTTTATTTAATTTTTAATATGTGCGCAATTGGTAATATGTTTCCGAAATATATTAAGAGTTTTCATAATTTTCTCCTCAACGATATAAATAATTACGTACATAGCAAACAAATCTTCAATATTAAGTTTTCAAATTATTATATTTTTTATCGATTAGTTTTGGTGTTATGATTTTAATAAACCACACACGATTCAATTTTCATTTTTCGTATACTTGGCATTTCGACAACGCGCAGATAAAATAAATCGACGTACCGCACAACCGGCCGGTCTTTCCGAAAAAACATACATATATAAAGTAAAAGTTAAAAGTGGTTAAAAGTGTCAGTCGAAAGGTTAGCAAGTTGACAAAGTGGACATAAATTTCCAAAGTAAAAAAAAATCCAGTGGACAAGCTTGTCACGTGAGAAAATTGTCAAAAGAAAACAAATTGTCCAGTGAACAGAAATTGTCAAAAGAACACACGTCCAAAGGATATAAAATGTCAAAAAATGACAAATGGACAGAAATATATTGTACAAAAAATGTCAAAGGAACAGCGCAAGTTAAATTTAGTTGTCAAAATCTCAGCTCAAAAGAGTCAAACTCTGCTCAAGTTAACTGAAAGTAGTCAGAACCTCTGCTATACAAGTTAACTAACATGTTATGTTAGGACTGTACCGAACTGTATTTACCGGGAGCATAATCTACGAATCACCATGCGTCAAATACGGAAAACTCTCTCATTTGAGGATTTTTTTAATTGTAATATTAAAAACCTTCCAGCGTTAATACAGTTGGTAAAGAGTTTGGAGACAAATAAAATTTTTTTACATTTTGAAAATGATTAAACTCATCGTCGAATATACTGGCTGATATATCCTCCGCTACACATTGTTCCATACATTTTAAGTGGTAGTCGAAATTTTGTATCCGATGTTTTACCCTCCGTCTTTTCGCTTCTGTTCGTTGATTTATTGTTTGTTATTTATTTTTATCCTGAATGCTATTTCTTACTGGACGTTAAGCCAATATTTAATCAAATAATAAGTTTATTATTTAATTAGCCTGAAATTAGAATTTTATTTGCAGGGATTTAAGAAGTAATTCATTGACATCAATAGCCAGCGGAACATTCAATGCTCTGGAATCCCTGGAAACTTTGTAAGTTGTTTTAATCCTGTACAACGGAAAAAATTATGTATGTGATAAAATAATTGTAATGTATCGTTTCGTATCAGGCCTTCTCATTGCACGTATGAACTGCATGTAAAATATCTGTCTTATTTACCAGAAAGTACGGTTAATTTTGTTATTAATCTCCGGAATGCATACAATAAAAATTTGACAGTAGTTGAGAATATAACATAACATATTTTGTAAATCTGGAAGAGTTCTCAGTTATTTCTGTTCAATTGAATAACAAAGTTAGATATGTGATACAACTAGATTTATATTTCCTATAAATATAAATTATGTCGATGGTATTTTAGTAGGAAGTGATACATTATTAAAACAGGCATAAGTTTACATATATTAATATTGTTTTGCAGTTTTATAAGGTTTGCAAACATAAATCATAAACTTTCCTAAATTTTGTTATTTTTAGAGATTTACAGAGAAATAAGTTGACAATAATAGGCAGTAAAATATTTACTGGTCTGAAAACACTAAAAACTTTGTAAGTTATTCTTATAGCTTCGAAAACATACAAAATAAGGCGTGTGATACTATTCGGTTTTTTGTTAATGTTATGTTATTTAATTACTTTGTGCAGAAAGTGTATAATTAGCGTAAGCGTCGCAGAGGAAAAAAACCGTACTGGATGAACACATTTTCAAATGTGCTAGAAATGTGTGTTACCAAAGACAGGGCGCAGGGTAGATGGAGAGAAATGTTATGTTTTCATGTTGACAATCCCATTATAATTTAAATTGAATCTTAATTTGAAGATGACATATTTAATTCATTATTATTGAATCAACAGTCTTTCAACTTAAATAATAAGTGCGATCAAATCCACCGTTGTTCGTTTGTCATTAAATGCTGAAAGCATGTGTGTTAAATACCACAGTTTGTGAAACACATTGCCGAAAACTTCAATCTAGTTTATTATACGGACGGGATTCTTAATTGTCCACTATATCTTCTAGTATTCAAAAAATTTACCTCCATAATTCAATTTGTAATTTTCCCGACCTACATCGAGATAAGGAGTTACGTAGAGGTAGTAGATACGTTTGTAGGAACGTAAACTTAGTCACATGAAGAAGCGCTGTTTTAATCACCTTTCGTATGCAATTTGGGTATCCAATGCACGGATGGCAAATAAATTTCCTTTGCAGTTGAGGGAAAGTACTTTCGAACCAGGAAAATGAAATTAATTATATGTATATAAATTAATGAATATGGGAATGACTATAGTTTTTGTTCGTTACAAACTCTTAGCCTATAGTTCGTATACTTGCAGATGTTTATCATTTATCGTTACCGTTACTATTTATGGTTAAGATAATAATTACCACAGAATTGTATGTGGTATTCTTATTGCATATAATAAATTTATGTAAAATATATGTGTACCTCATAAAATAAGTGGGATTGTAAAGCACACAACAATCTTAAAATTACGAATAGAAGAAATTACACTTAATTTTGTGTTCATTATATGCGATAGATACATTAACAGCGTAAATTAAGATGAAACACATGAAAATAAAATATATATTTATATAATACACTATATTTATTGGGAACAAATAATCAGGAAACGATGAGCCAATGACAGATAAAATTGTTATTAAACAAAAGAGGGGACCAGATATATAACACAAAACCAAACAATTGATTAACAGGAACTCCACTCTAATTTAATACCGTTGTTACTTTACAGGAATTTGGGAAATAATATATTGACGTCACTTGACCGTTACGCATTTTGTGATCTACAAGCACTGAAGACTTTGTAAGTTGTTCGGTGTTTTTGGCTTGAATATCACACAAATTAGGCATGCGATCCAAACCGTTTTGTCGTTTTCGTATCTGAACGTCTTATTGCATATACATTGAATATGTTTGTGTAAACTACCTTTGTACATAATATGCAAAGCAAGTCGAATTCGCGAAGAATCGGCTAATTTTAATCGTCATTAATCATAATATTGTTTTATTATCTATTATTTATACATTAACAAAGTAAAAATCAATTAAAGATGAAACATTTATATCAAGATAGTTTATGTATTTACTGGGACAAACCTGTAATGGATCCAGTGCTGGATCTAACTAATGGCCGAGAGAGTTCATATGATCCTTGGGGGATTGTCAGTGATTATAATGCGGAACGTAGTGGATAACGTTATTGGAGAGTGGATAGTTCCATACAGATAAGACCCTTTTAGTGATATCAAAAACGAATAGACTCATTGTAGAAGCCACACAAGAAAAAGAATCAAATATAAGTGAAGGACAGAAACAACTTGATCAGACAAAAGAGGAGACAATAACAAACAAACACAAATTGTGTAACACGTTCTCCACTCAAAACTGAAGGTGGGATCATGTCATTCGAAAGATAAGCAACTCCTGATTCAAGGGTGGTATACGAATATATTATCCGGTCCTACCCATTACTCTATAGTTTTCCAATATCAGTTAAAATTGTGTCCAGTTTTCACGTTGTTTCATTGTTTGTTAACTTCTCGTGCTGAATAGAGCTAAATTATTGGTGGCGGCATGTTTGGCAAACATTCATTCAATAGTTTATTTTTTACTAAGGCATACATTTACAATATTTATGTGTTTTGTGTGTCATTCATACTTTTTGATATAGACAATGCAAACGGGAAATATACAATAAATGGAATTCTGCTGTTACTTTCAGGAATTTAAGAAGTAATAAATTGACATCTAGGGCCTTTTGGTCAATTAGATGTATTACAGAACTGGAAACTGTGTAAGTTGTTTTTGCCTGTTGTAGGAACATATAATAAGTCAAAGTGATGTAGTTATATGTATTGTTTCGTGTCTTGCCTACTTATTGCATGAAATAATGGTGCAAGAAATGTTCTTACTCTTAAGGAGGTGGCATCTGAAAAACACTAAAGAAATTAAGTCTGAAATTACATGTTATTTTATTTTTAATATTTCAAATCTATAAAAAATAACAATTTGACATCAGTAAAAACTATAATATTAAAGGCTGTGTATATCTGGAGGATTTCTGAAATTTGTTGAATTAGAAAAAGTAGAATGTCACACATGTTCCTATGTATATTTTGTACAAATATAAATATGGGCGTACAACATTATTTATCCTTGTTGCAGGCATGCATTTAATATATCAATAGTGTTTTTGGTTTAAGAAGATATATGGTTTGCAAACGCAAATAGTAAACTTTTCCTAATTGTCCTAATATTTTTAGATACTTACAAGAAAATGAGTTGACACAATTTAACACTTTTGACGTTGCCGTTCTGCATAAATTGAAAACATTGTAAGTTATTTTTTCATGTTGAACACGGACAAATTTAGCGATATGGTGGTAGGTTTTTTTGTATGTTTGATTTTGATTTTGTCATTTAATAATCAAATAACGTTTTTTCATAAGATAAGAACAATAAACACTTTTATAATATTTTCTGTTAAACTCGAGGAAAAACAATCATGGAATAACCAACTACCACTAGAGCCATAATAAATTAAAAATTCGCTTTAATTTCGTCAAACTTTATTTTGATTTTCCCTACAAAACAATAACATGAGTGTAAAAAGCTTGTTACTTCAATTGGTAAAATATCGGCCGCACTATAAGTAGCAACGCCCTTGTTGTGTATTGCCAAAGTGGCGGGATCTACGGGCTTATTCAGGCCATGCGTTCAAAGGTTGCAAGTTTTGGAAACAATCAATTAATCATTTATTTAAGTAATTTAGCCATAAATTTAGATGTATTTGATGTAGTTTTGTATTTTTAACGATAGTTCTGGCATATTGGAATACGATACAGAGATACCAAACGTGAAATATGAAATACATTTAAGTTGTTACTTTCAGGGATTTAAGCAGTAATAAATTAATATCAATTGTCGGAGACAAATTTGAAGTTTGGTATGCTTTGGAAACTTTGTAAGTTGACTTTTCTACAGCCAAAAGTAGGCAAGTGATACAAATAATGTGCATGTAATATTTCTAACTTATCCTGCTGTATTAAAATGCATTTATATATATTTATGTTAGACCTCATGTTATATATAATGTGTCTGAGTGTACCTAATAAACTGTTAAACTGTTAATGTGACCTTTTTAAAATTGTTATTCTTATATTTATACAGTAACATCTTAAAATAAAATAAAGTTAAAATATCACGTTACAGTTTTTGTTTTTAAATCTGAAAGAGTTCTAAACTACTTGTCATGACTTGAACAATAAAAAATGCTTGGAATGCAATAAAATGGATATTTATTTCTTAAATGTTAAATGGGATTTTAATGGGATAGATTAAGAAATTATATATTTTTATAATAAATTAATACGTAACAATATTGTGATGTGAATATAGTTTAAAGGATAAGGTTTTGCAAACGTTAATCATAAACTAAATGTAGATGCGCTATTTTCAGATCTTTACAAGGGAATATGTTGACATCAATTCACAAGGGAACATTTAAAAATTTGAAAACACTGGATACATTGTAAGTTCCTTTTCTGCCTAGAACAGAAGATATAATTAGCATGTTATACTACTTTTATATACACGTCGTTTTGATTTTGATTTGAAAATAAACTTATTAGTTGAACCCATTAAATGATTGTTTTAACTAATGGCTTTGGAATAGGTAGATAAAACCGTTTGCCATTTACTTAAGGACGATTATACGTCAAAGTGATTTAACATATTGCGGTTTGTCGGCAAAGCAGCTCTTGTTATATTTTAAGGGAGATAAAAACCACAATAATTCGTTTTTCATGAACATATGATAAAACGTGGTTTAAATATAAAACCATATTTTCCAAATTCTCAATGCTACAAAGTTAAAATATTTTCTTATACGAACGACAATTGTAAAGAATGCACTATATTGTCTATGATTTAGAAACGTACCTTCTTATTTCAATAGCTTTATTCTGCCTGACATTTTGTTTCACCCCTTCCTTAGGTCTGAATTAAATCAAATATTTGATAAATTAGTTTGCGTTAATTTTGAAATTTTGGGGTATTGTTTATCAAGGTTTGTACATAACTAACAGATACATTTGATAAAGGTACTTTATATATCTGATAAAGACTTTTTTTACAGTCAAATGTAAGACTCATCTTAACTTTAACAAATGATTTTTGCGAGATTTCTAGCCTTATCATCTTCCTACACATACCCAAGGTCTATAACATTCACAAGTCCAGAAAACAAAATCCAGTGAAATACCAACTGAACTTTTACTAAAATATGACAGTAACTAGTTTAGGTAAAGTGATTATTACAGTCTTAGGTCGTTTGTCATGGAAACAAATAATGATAATACTAATATCCAAGGTCTATTTTGAGAATTTAATTACAAGCTTGACAAAAACTGTCTGTCAAATTTAAACGTGTTTATTTGTATCATTACTATCTTTTCGTTGTATGCTGTACAGATTGAAGGATATATACCACAATCTTAATATAGATCGGACATAATTTCTTGCTTTTAACTTAAACTGATCATCATGACGCATTGTGTTAAAGCAGACAACATATTAACCTTTATATTAAGTAAATTCTACTCGAGAAAAAGACATGTATGAGCATGTCTATTAAACCGTTGTTTGAAGGGTTTATTTTCTATAACTATTCAAGAGGTAGTGTACTAGTTCTGTGTCAGGACTTGTCAAATGGCTTTATAAGAATAATTTGTATAGTTACGGTGAAATTACATCTAACTCGCAGTTTATATTTAACAGGCATTTAGCAGATAACATGTTGACGTCGCTTGAAAGTGGATCTTTTAGTAGTCAAGCAAATCTTGGAAATCTGTATGTTGATTTTCTGTTGTTTTAATTACTTATTGTGTCTAAAGATTCTGTAAAACCTATCCTGCAATCATCCTATCGAAGCAGCATAAATCCGATGACTGTATATATTTTTGTGAAATACAGCCAGTGAATGATTTATACCAGACTCCGACGTCCCAATTGATTATATATTGTAAAATGGATTGCAGGATACAATATAATAATACAAATAATTCAGGTGTATTGATTTGACATAAAAAGAATATACATGTAAGGACTCGGCATGAAACGGAAGAAAGACTCGGCACAAGCTCGCCTTTTCACCGTTCGTAACCCTCGTCTTTATACTGTTTTTATGTCAAATAAGTACACTCATATATCTATATTTATAAAGTGGACAAGGAGAACGTTCATGTAGCAAACAATACATCATTTGTTCAACTTTTCAAATTTGCCTTCCACTAACAAAATCTTGAAAGTTTGTAATGGCTGGAAATAAAGATTCTGTAGCTGCGACTATAAGTTATTACCTATCCACTGCCGCCTGTGTAGCGTACTAGAGCTCTGTTACTGGATGATTCGCTTCCAGTACTTGCTTTGTATAAATCAGTGCATCATTCGTAGTCCTACGTTTGTATTAGTTTCAAGAAAATTATTATAGGATTAAACACTGGGTTTTAGGAATTTATCAATGTGTAAACTCCGGCGACTCACTCACAAACTAAATAATGTCCGAAGGACTTTATGTCAAGTTTGTGAGGGAGTCGCCGGATTTTACAGATTGATAATTTCCTAAAACACTGTGTTTAATCCTTATAATTCTGTGAAATAATCGTTACGATTTTTAAAACAGCAAAAACAGTTACAGAAACCAATCTAGACCTCAAAACGTACCTAGGCCGGAAAGCGTAGGGATATGCAAAACATAGTACCAAAGGAATCGCGGTTATGTAGATATTGATGGGAAAAAAATAACAAAATGAACACTAAATTGTATTTATTTTATATTTTATTCGAAATCTCAATCGATTTAATAGGAAATCATTGGGGCAGATAAAACATTGTCCCCTCTCCCTGACACTACGCTAGGAGGACGTCATCTTGTTTACATTGGATACTGAAAGTAGTCCGCTCGCAGGAAATATCGATATATAAATTATCTGAGAAGACGCCATTTAAGTGTTTTTTATCCAATCAAAGCACTTAATATAAATAAATTACAGCATGAATAGAATTATTAGAAAATAAAGTGTTCAAAATATTTGAATAAATACACCCTTTTTTTATAATTTGTTATAAACGTATGGTAATGGTGTGCATGAATAAAGCCAACAAAAAGTCACTTCGCTTTAATTTAAACAATTCATCCTTTTTTATTCTTTTAAAATATTACTGTTTCTGAAGATACTTAAATGACACATTTTTGATCGGACTGATTAAACTGGGGACAAATTAAGGATTCATACTTTAAGCTGCGAGATTATATTATATTGCCCTGTGTAATCTATTCACTTTGGTCGCCATTCATACATATTCTGCTACAATGCTCGCAGCTTAAATCAGATCACTTCATCGGATGAATATATATATATTTCTTCTTCATTTTTAGGAACAAAACGAATAATGCAGACCGCTTTTACTGATTACAGAGTTAATTTCACACTTCTGTATTTGTTCCTTTGACCAAAAACTGCAGAAAGATTAATAGGTTCTATCACTATTTTTTTCAAAACATTTATACATAGAAAATAACTCATTTGTGTGTTATGCTTATAAAATAAGCGTGTTCGGAGCTATGAACTGTTATCATCAAAATGGTGTATGGTTAAATACCGGTTAGATATTAACATAAGATCTTCATGGTTGATCATTTTTGACCTGCATCATGGTCAAAGTCACAACGTAAGAGGTCAAGGTCAATCCTATCTTTAGAACTTAAGCTTTTTATGTATATAAAATGGTTAATATTTTGTTTTTATGCTAATAATATTTTTTCTGTACTTTGTTTATTATGAAAAGCAGTTCAGTTTCAATATAACGAAGATCAAGGTCAAGGTCGTAATGTTTTTCCATTTGACCTTTCCTATTTCAAATGATATCTTAACAGTTTTTCTTCAAAATTTATTAATTTCTAACGGTGGATGTTTTCCAAGTACAAATAATGTTCTCTCTGTTGCAATAATTGCAAAGCCTATCATTTGTTTGGTAGAACCAATGAACTTAATTTATTCTTTCAAGTTGCCATTTCCCATTATACATTTTGTTTCGAGACATGTTGTAAAGATATTTTGTACCATGCATGTATTAAACATTATGTATTAGACAATATGCTTTGCACACTGAATAATTTTTCTTTACGGAGTTATTTCCCCTGTCACAAAATGTTTGTGTGTAGATAAACTTTAAAACCGTAAAGATATTCATTGCAGCCATCGTTAATCAATCACAGTGTAAATCGTTTCTTAACAACTTGTTCTAACTGTCCGAAGTGCATATTTGCATTTCACCAGAAACGAAAGTAAATGGATACAATTTCTGGTTGAACTTTTGTCCATTTAAGTCGTATGCCAGAGGCCTCGTGTTATAAGTCGAAGTGTAAAATTCCTATGAAACAATGTGAAAACGTTTTCAAATGGTCGTCGACATGTTACGTTTATAGAAATCCATGTCTTCCAGAAATAAACAATCACAACGACTAACGATCGTGCATCATGCTATAAACGTGCACACAGTACGAGTGCCTCACCGAAAAGAGACTAGAAACCGTAATATCATAAACCAAAGTCACATGATTCGAAATAATTAGAACGTTCTAGAAACAATAGAAAAGAAACCCGGGGGATAAGAGATTTTCACTCTCTGGGGCATCTTGTTTACTTAACGTCAGTTTAAGTTAATGTGGAAAGGCCCGCAAAACGCTTTGATATTTTATGTCAGATATCGGTTACCCATTGCGCTTTCGAAATTCACACTGACTGACCGCATCCTTTTTCCATATTGAGTTTTCTCCTCTTTTACTTAAAAGCTTGTTACTTCTTCTTAACCAATAAAGAGGGCAACACAAAACCTTGACGAACATGTGTCCTATACCCTTGCGGGTCCTACGACATCCTATAGGAGGTGGCTCCCTGTAAAGAAAAGTACTAAATGCAGTTCGAACAATCAAGAACCAAAAGGGATAGAGACCTGGGGTCTTCGCCATAAACACACTTGACCTTTGACCTTGAAATTGGACACAAGTTCAAAGGGTCAAGGTCATGTTCTAAATTTTAACTTTTGATTGTTACCACTACTTTTTTGAAACGATGAAAGAAAGATAAACACTTATTAACAGGAAAATGTTTGCCTTATCAAAACTTAACTTACATTTGAAGCGAAAATATTAGACTTCATTTTATAACAGTTTTCTACCATTAAGACAAGTGATTATTTATTATCACACGTAACTTATTATTTATTGAGAGTAGAGGCATGGGGTCTTCACCATATACCCTCATGACCTTTGACATTGAAATAGACACCAGGTCAAATGTCAAGCAAAGTTATTAATGTTGAAATTTGCTTTTTATTGTTACTTCTTTTAAACGTAAGAAATAAATAGAAATGTATATGCAGGAAAATGTTGATCTTGTAAAGAAGTAACCTTGTTGCATTTAGAGGGAATGATTTAACTTAATGTTATACGAGTTATCTCCCATTAAGTCAACTAATTATTAGTTTTACATATATAACTAATTAACTACTAATAGTTCTAAATTTTGACATTTCCTGGTTGTCGCTACTCCTTTGACACAGTAAAAGATAGATAAACACTTATAATGTGAAGCTATTCGTCATAGTAAAGCACAAATTTGTCACAATTAAAGTAAAGTAATTTGAATTCATTTGATATTAGTTATCTCCCATAAATACAATTTAGTTTTAGTTTTTCATTTATAACTTATGAACTATCGTTAGTAGAAGCATCGGGTCTTCACTATCGACCCTCGTGACCTGTGAACAAAAAAAAATGAACACTAGGTCACAGGTCAAGTTAACGTTCTACCTGTTGAAATTTGCTTGTTATTGTTAATTCTTTCAAACCATAAGATAAATAGAAAATTTTTTCAAGGAAAGTGTTGGCCTTGTAAAGGCGTGACTTTGTTACATTAGAAGAAAAGGATTTGACTTAATCCTATACGAGTTATCTCCCCTTAAATCAAGTAATTGTTAGTTTTACATACAAAACTCTTTAGCTAATGATAATACAGTCATGGAGTGTTTACCAAAGACCATTACGAAAGTTGACCTTGAATATGTGACAGTTCGTGGGAAATTTCGTTAACATTTTATTCTTAAAATGCCAATCTTCTAGCAAAAGGTAGACAAAGAATAAAAACATATTTAAGTTAAAACATGTCAACTTGTAATGCATACAATCTTTGACTTCCCTCACAACCAAACAAATGATATGTCCTAATTTTTGACATTTGGTAATTATTAAGATATTAAAATAACTTTTTGTATGATGTTTTATATGTAATACGATTAAAGTTAGAATTGTCGCAACACATTTAAATTATTTTTAATTTCATCACGTAGCACAAAATTAAAATTAACGTGGAAAATACCTCAAATGTTCAACAGAACAATTGATCTTTAAATATTATTATTTTTGCCATGTTTTCTTCTACCATGATTATAAATGTTGTTTCGCAACATGTCATAAAGACATTTTGTACTATTATCGTATGAGGCATTACGATTTCGTATTTAACTGTGGCACACCGAATACTTGTCCTTTACCGAGTTATTACCCTTGTCATAAAAAAAAACTTGTGTGCAGATAAGCTTTGTAGCTGCAAAAGATTCACAATGAAAGTGTTCTAAAATGGTCAGCTATTGATTTCAACAATTTGTGACATATCGTGCACCACAACTCCTGGCACAAATTATTACCCTTTATTAATTGCAAATATATTTTGTATTATTGTAACACATGAACCATAGGAGATAGAGACTTAGAGTTTCACTGTTGGTCGTCATTGACCTTGACCTTGAAAAAGGTCAATAGATGCGAAATTGAAACCTTTAACAAGATGTTGAACTTAGTAAGGTCCTGAAATGTGATTTTTAAATTGACTTTTAATAAGAGTTATCTCCCCTATACCAATGCAATTGCAATATATCACTATATCTTAGTAGCTATTACATATATTTGCATGAGAATTTAACCTTTGGTCATCCTTGACCTTTAAAATGGACACAAAGTAAAACGTGACGTTCTAGATATTGACAATTTCTTTTCATCCCTATTCCTTTGAAACGGTAAAAGATGGTCAATACCTTATTAGGGTAAAATGTCGGCCTCAAAAAACGCAACTTTTTTCGATTTGGCCGGAAATGATTTTACTTCCTTTCATCGGAGTTATCTCCCATTTAAACCATTTAATATTTTGTTTTTCATTGATAACTTATCAACTATTAATAGAGTCATGGGGTCTTTACCGAAGACCATTTTTGCCCTTGACTTTGAAAACGGATACAAAGTCAAAGGTCAATGTCATCTAATACATTTTGGTATTTATGATAAATAGTCATATCTTCATAACTATAAGATATCCTGATATCTTCGCTGTTGGTCCATTTTTGACCTTTAGCATGGTCGATTTCAAAATGAAAAAAGTCAAGGTCAAATTTTATTTTTATAGAAATTCTGCTTGTTAATGTACATAAAATGGTAAGCATTATAAATGGTTTTTTGTCATAAAGCAGAGATTTTGTTTTCTCGGAAGCAGAAACTTTGACTTTAGATTCGGACCGGTTTCAGTTATCGTTAACTGATAGCTGGTTACTAAATGGTAATAGATCTTCTTGGGTAAATTAACCCATCCTTACCATTTTGTAATTTAACACGCTTAGTAACATGAAGTGTTTTATTAAAGATGGTTTTCTCCGTTTGAGTTTTGTAATTTAAAATCATTTCACAATTATTTTGTATTTTTTTTTATTAGTATGGTATCAAATAATTGTAAAACAACAATTCAATATAAGACACGTGAACATTTATATAGTATTTATTAGAAGCACCATATCTAAGAATTAATAATTAATCACTGAATCTAATAAAAATGTGTTTAATTATTTTTACTTAATATTTGAATTTCTCTTTACATAACTAATAACGAGATTCAATAGACATGTATTCAAAGCTTTTATAAATCCGAATGAGTACTAAAATATTTCTTGTGACTAAACAAAATCCAAGTTAGGCGTGTTATACAATTAAATTTATATTTGGATAATATTAATTACTCCCACATATTTTAGCAAGGTTAGAAAAATTACAGGCACTAATTTGCACGTATTTATATTGTTTTGTACTTTTTACATTTTTGCGACGGTTTGGAAAAAAGATATAGGCATCGCAAACCTAAAAGATAAACTGCACTTATGTTTTTATTTTCAGACAATTACAAAGCAATATGTTGACAGCAATTGACAATGGAACATTTATTGGTCTGAAAACTCTCAAAAGATTGTAAGTTATTTCTCTATCGTAAACTACAGTCAAACTTAGACATGCGATGCCACTTTTACGCAAAGTTTTGTTATCTAATTACTATGTTGAAAAATGGTATGATCAATGTAAGCGTCGAAAATGGAAATAAAATGCATTGAAAGAACATATTTAAGGAGTGTTAGAGATTTTTATTAACAACAGAGGGAGGTGAATAGAGAGAATCATGTACTACAATAAAACTCTTTTGACGAACATTTGTGTACGAGAATGTAAGGTCGCAATCAGCGATGTGGACATCGAAATAAAAGAATGCCAAAGCGATTTAAATCACTTGCATACAACATTGTTTTTTTATCAGAAACTACTTGTAATTGTGTTGCTTATATCTGCAACTTATACAAAAAACAAAATGACATCAATACTTTCTGACATATTAGTAAAACAATGTAGACTCGAAACATATAAAGAAATTTGTTGTTATTTTCAGGAATTTAAGCAATAATAAATTGACATCGATTGCAAATGGAACGTTTAATGGTCTGGAAGCACTGGAAGCGCTGTGAGTTTTTTTTCGGCTTAGACAACAGCCACAATTATGCAGTTTGTTTGTTTTGTTTCTGATTGCTGCATATATAGATTTTGTGAAAAATATCTTATTGCCTGAAACAGAAGTAGAAGTTTTAAAGCATTTATATTTCAAATTAGAAATTTCTGAGATTTATTCAGTAGCAACTTGACAAAAAGTGAAAATAGCAATCCGTAAGACTTCTACACTATTTTCGATTTTTTGAACAACAGACGGAAATATCATGTGATACATTCCAGAGTATGTGAAATCTCACGGAGAAGAAATACCAACTGCCTAGAGCACAATATCTTGCATCAATATCATTTTTCATTACAGGCATAAATTTACACATATAGACAAACGTATGCGATTAAATAGTTTGATTTGTTTTGTGTGAGGTGTAATAGATATCGCATATATAAATCTTTAAAACACACGTATATTTTTAAAGTACACAAGATTTTTAATAATACATTACATCTTGTGTGATCCGGTGTGGGACCCGGGACAAGAGAATAGGGACACAACTTCAACACCTTGCAGTACGAGGCTGTGTGTTGGACGGGACTTCGGTAAGGCGGGTAAACGGTTCTGGTAACCTCATGAACCCTTACTTCTTCTAGACGGGGATTCGAGTTAGCCCTGACTTAGGTGAATTGGCATGTCACGTCTTGCCCTTTGTCAATCCTTCTCATTTTAGTTTCTTCTATTAAATTATTTTTCCTTGAAACTATTCAATGAAATGTATTTACCATTTGATAGACAGCCTCAACGGATTTGCAAAGAAGGCGTAGACGGAAGTGCAAAGCTTCCTCAGCTTTATAGAGGTCACATGTTTGCCGTGTGTTGCAACTCATGATGGTGAAGGGGGTTGATCCTGGTGGTTGATTGACAACTTTTTAAAGCATCCATTATTTCGGATGTATAGGTTTAGATTTTCAATCGGCTGGTCATGTCGAGCCCTTAACAAGCTTGTCGTTTCTCTTTTTATCACTTGATCGTTTAGAAATTCTTCCGTTTGAGTATACCACCCTTGAAACAGTCGGTGCTTTCTGCTGGCGGTACGCAGAGTCTAACAATCGCCCCTGTAAGTCTTCGGAGGCGGGTGAGGGACAGGGGTGGTAAACTGCATTCCTCTCATCGTATCTGCTTAAACATTCACTCAAACAGGTTCCAACAAAAACGCAAAAAATTGGCTCACCGCTTGAAGAAATAGTGGATTAAAACCACTGTTCAGGATTTATTGTTTCGTCTAGTAAAGATCATAGTTAACAAATATCAAAAGTCTCTCCCTTCATTTTTGGAAATATGATACAAGGTTGTGCAGGAGATTGACGAAAATCAGCAAAATGAAATATGTTTGTATTTTCAAAGAATGCAACAAAAAAAACCACTGAAACTCACCAAAAAAAGTTGATTGGAAAATCAAGTCAAAGAATCATTTATTACCTCGACGATGACCTCGCCGAACTGAAATCTGCACAGAATTGCAACCTCTGGGTGCTACAAATGTGAAAAGATTTATTGCCAACAGACAAGGTGTTCAGTTTTAACAGGTTAAACTGAACACCTTCCTTTTAAATAATAAACACTCCCATTGTCCCCAATCAATCAAAATAGGTCTCTATAACATTAAAGTCAGCGTATTTCCAACCATGTGCACTGTTTTAAATGGCTAAAATTTGGACATGGAAAAGGACAGTGTAAAGGAACACTCCTAAGTTTTAGATGTGCAGAAGCTGGACATCAAGACTTCACCTGCACTTAACTCAAAAAATGTAATAACTGTGGTGAATCCCACATGTCATCCTCTATAGACTGTTAACACAAGAAAAAAGGACATCCAAAATTGAAAACCGGAAAAAACATAAGCTACTCTGAGGATCGTCGTCAGTACAGTTCGGCGAATAATACATCATCTGTTGCAACTTCATATGCCAGTGTGACCAAACGCGGCTATGTTACATCTGAAACGCAAACCTTGATGACTTATTGGCCTATTGGCAAGTAAGAACCAGAACAACTACCAGTTGAAATCACTGACAAAATCGTTTCATTCCAGCCATCTTCATCTCAAACGTTTACCTCTTCGACACCAATTCAAAGTGAAACATAAACTACTTCTTAAAGCAGCCCAAAAATAATTCAAATATGGATTCTTAAAACGTATCAGAAAAAATCTAAACCAATGAAGCTAAAAATAACGATCGTATTCCAAAATCTATTAGGGTCCGGGTCATGGTCCAAAATAGTTTGAACACCATGTATGACGAGACCATTTTTGGTGAAGAAATGGATGGATAAATTGTTCTCACGTCCGAGATGGATAAGGGAGAATCCAACGTAAGATCAGCATCTCGCCCATTTAAAGGACATAATCCTCTATTGGGGAGTAAAACATTTATTGACAAAGGCAAGAAAATTGAGGGCTTGATGTCGCTTAAAGACCATTTTCAACGACGGTTTCAATACATATATACATACGAGTGATATTTAAAAAAATCATTATTTTCTAATTTATAAGTCCTGAATAAAGCTGAAATATTGCATGCTGGACATAAAGGAACAATCAGACAATCAATCAACGTTTTGCGTGCGTGTTAATTTATGATATTTTTACAGTGACACCTTTTCATCGAAGGAAATCATCACATTAAAAGTTTTCTACGAAGTTAGGCATCTGATAAACAATATTGACATAAATTTAGTTTTGAATAAATATAAAGATTTCTATGCGATTTATGAAATAATTCATGGCTGCCCATATTTTATTTATTATTTAAATTTGGGATAGGCATTATTTTTGTGAATATTTGGTCACAAGCGTTAGCCCAAAAAATATATGCAGCCATAAATTATTTCGACTCTGATATGAACATATAGAATTTTTCAATTTTCCGCCTACATAGGTAAAGGTTTTTTTGGCCGCTCCAATTTCCGAGATGCTCCCTTGCTACAATTTTTTTATTTTAAAGAGAAATTAAATAAACGTGTAATATTTCGTACAAAGTATGAAAAACAAGATGTAAAACCGAATTAAAACCGATGTGAAATATGTATTAACCTTAACAATATAATTTAACATTTGTAATAAAACATAAGCATTAAATTTTCCGTTGTCACATCTTACAAAAAGGCCGTAGAGTTAGGATTAAGGTAAGCCCTTGTCTACAATGAAATGTTTTACCAGTAATATTATCGCCTTTAAAGAGGTTCATGTTCATAGCATAGGGTTGCGAATTGGCAGGCAGTTTTTGACACATGTGCAGATGTAACCCTACAACGGAATTCGGGAACAAATTGTGGATGTCAAAGATTCGTAACAGAAATAGACTGGGACGTACTGCCAGTTGCCAGTTATATGTTTTGTGGCAAAAAAAAGGTCAAAATAAATGAGCATAAAATGTAAGAGGGACGATATTTTATTGCATATTTGAACACGAGTTTGTTTCCATTTTTTTCTATTTTGTTTCCGTGAACAAAAGTCAAATGAGGCATATCATTCTACTTTAAAGCGATGGCTTTATTAACAACAGATTAAGGTAAGAATACGTTCAGTCACGGTTTAATTATTACCGTAAAAGACCATTCCAAGCTGTCAACACTGCTCTACATCATCTTCGCATAGGCTATGTTGTGGATTTGTTCGTCATTCCTGTTGTAACATTTGATTAAGTTATCGATGTTCTGAGGAGGTGGTTGACGCTAGAGCACATGTTTGCCCAGCTTGGCCCACCAATGTTGAATCGCATACAAATCTGTTGAATAGGAAGCATAGGAGCACCATGTTTTCTCTGCTTAAGGGAGTCCTGTGATAAACACCCAATTTGAAGCCATTTGACTGTTGGAACAATTCCATCTGTAGGTCAATTACGTGCATTACATGAGGTTGGACAATGTTGTCACAGTACCTTTGAGCCGTTTTATTGGCTGGGATGTGCACCAGTTTTATTTTAAGGTTATTAATGATCGCCGCTCACATCATGACTCTTCCGTCTCTGGTACGGAAAAACGTTTATTCCTGCGCCGGCATACGATTCGCGTTTCACATTCTTATAGCAGAAAAGGACGTTTGACACAGCCTACCGCGCTCAGGACGTATTCGTGATGTATGTTTAAATTTATAGAATAACAATGAACCTATTTAACTCTTACAAACACAGAAAAGGCGCTAGACAAGACGTTTGAGAAGCCTACGTAGCTTAAAAACAGTTGGGACAGCAAACGGCGCTAGCAAGACGTTTGCTTAAGACTACGGACCTAGATTGGAAGTTTTAAACAGACATAGGCGCTATTAAGGGCGAATGATATAGCCTACGGCGCTAGCATGAAGTTATTTCAGCCCAATACAGAACTATGACGGGTATGAAAAGATTCGATTAACAACTTTATGTTCAAACTGTTACGTTTAATCTTCAAGTTTTGATGTTATAAAATTACAAAGTAAAAGTTATGGAGTTACACAACTTTTACTCTGACTTGACATTAGGTATAGATTAGAGGAATTCAAATCGGACATGTTTATTGAGGAAATAAAAAAAATAGTCATATTTGAGGAATCGGTCATGTTTGTGTAATCGTACGTTTTTCTGAGTACTGCATTTGTTTTTGGTCTGGATGATATAGTGCTGTGACTTAATATAATCAGCATCGTAACACAGTATCTTTTTTAATGATTTCAGAGACTTGAGTGATAATAATCTCGTGTGCGACTGCAACATTTGGCCTTTATACGTTTGGCTTTCATCAAGGAACTTGTCAGTCAACATAGAATGCAATAACGGAGCAAAGCTTGAAAATCTGAATACATACGAAAGATCATATTGCATATGTATGTATTTTTATAATTAAAACGAATATTGTTTCAGTATTTATTTTATAATATCAACCAATAAACCTTAATTCGACAGGACGAACGATGATGTATTCCATTATACAATCTTTGAATCATGCTGACTTTTAACTTTTAAAACAAAAAAGACTATTCTTGTGAGCCAGAAAACGACTACTGTACTGCAATTTGCTTTATGTTTAATGCAGTAAATAATTTTGACTTAATATTTTATTTTAAGATTAAGTATTGAATTAAGTATGCTCTAATATCAGATTAAGTAAAGCTGGGTTGTATTTCCGGTGTTATCTGTCAACTGTCGCACATAACATTACCTTTCACAATAACTTAATTAATTTAAACTTTGTGTAAATCTGCCTTGCTATATATTGGATGTCATAAGCATATGTCCCTTATAGTCTCAACACCAGAAACTACAGTCACAGTAACAGCACAAAATACGATCAAAGTATCAGCTGAGACAGATTACAAAGTAATCAGTTTCTCTGTAGCATTGTCCTTGCTCATTTTGACAGTATCCGTATTAGTATATAAAGGTATGTTAAATTTTGACAGTATACGCATTGAATTATCTGTAAAATCATGTTACTAGGCGATTTCTTCAATTATTAACCTCTCTAGCGTTGTGCAAAATAGTCACATTAAATGCAAGCCAAACAAATAGTTGAACAATCAATGGTAACTATAAATGGTAGCATATACATGTAATTTATTATTGAATTTATTTTTACTTGAACATATCAAGTCATATTGTAACCACACACTAACATGAAACCATAAATAACCAGAGATGTTATGCATATTCATTATTTATTTAAGTTAATGAGTTTACATGTACCTAGTTTTGTTCTGAGTGCTTCTGATTATTCTTTATCGCCTTGGTATTCTGCTAAGTTTTGCATTTTGTGTTTTACAGGACGTTTCTGTTGTAAACAGCACATATATGAACATAGCAGGTAAAACATACATTTTGGCATAAACAATTACTAATACATATAACCAAAATTCTTTACAAATCATGTTATGAAGTGAAAAACAAACAAAAAATATTGTTTGGCGTTCAATAAAAATACTGATATGATACCACTAGATTTGAACAATCTATAATTCAATTGGCCATAAATATATATGGCTTATTATTGTGTGTTTACAGTTGTTACAGATCTAAGATAAAAATTCTTCATAATATTAAAAGTTACACGTCTACTTTTAGTATGGCTCTTTAGTGTTAGCCCTTAATAGTGTATATTATTTAATAATCTGTATCCCCCAAAACCACTGTTTGCTATATTTTATAGTCGACTTTTATAGTCGAACCTTGCTTGTATATCCCTTATGCTAACCTGGAATTCTAACTCAACTGAATACAATAGGATGGTAATATTTATAGAACCAAAGAGTTATAATTAGCATAAATTCCTAACAAATAAACAGAAACATACTTTTGCAATCTATTTTCAGTTGTTAGTTCTAGTAATAAAAGTCAATTAAAAGTGAAATAATTAAAACAGCTTTACTTTATTAAATTACCAGCATGCATAGAGAATTATAAACAGCATATATTGTGGCCTCACATTTAAGTTTTGTGTCTGCAAAAACTGGCTATCTGAGCTATCAAGACAAGTTTTGGCCTCATTTAGGCTTCAGAGCATAAGACGAACAATCTACCCCGGACCATAGTGGAAGACGTGTTTCCAAAGCGTCACGCTCTCTGCAAAAATAAAGATCTCATTTGTAGATTTCAAAAAGAGTTGGCTTATTGTAACCGCTAACATAGGTTAAAATTTCCCACCCCTATCAATTACTTTTTCAGTGTTTCTTTGGACCCTTGTCATCGATGTATTGCTTGTTAACTTGTTCTTGTCCTGAATAGAGCTGAACTATTGCTCCCTATATGTTAGGCAAACATCAAATCAATCAATCTACCTCATTTATCATTGATGGTTTGATGATTGCATGTTGTAATGACCATCTCTTTTCTACTTTCCTAATAAATTGGAACATGCTGTTCTAGCAGAGTAGGATATTTTTTCATTCTGAACTGAAATAGCCATTTTCTACCTTACCTGTTATATAATTTAAGGTTCTCAGTGCTAGAACTCTATAGTAACTACTGATATCGCTAGACACTCGGAATGCAACACTTACCATTTCTTTCGCATAAACGTTTGGTATTAAAATATACAAATACAAAAGTTAACAGCAGCCTTCATTCTAAATGCAATAAGTAGTTTAAGAAACACTTTTATAATTGATGTTTCTACTTTTAATATCCATTAATAGCAAAGACATCTTGAATCAAAGTTATGAATCTTAAGTGGATTACTCACCGCTTTGCTTTGAAACTGGAGCATGGGACAAAACTACCTTATAAGGGTCTCTTGGATTTTTCGAAACTGATGCGCGGATAGGTTAAGGCAAGTTTATTAATTTATTTGACGCATTGAAATCTACCGACAACAGACATTCCCATGGTTACAGCGTTTTGATTGGTCAATTGGTTTTATGTTGGGAGAAGATGACAACTCTCAATAAAGGTTCCTAGGTATTCAAATTATACATTGTTGTTTATTCGCTAGAGTCAGATAGATAAAAAAACTGTTTTGTATTTAGTATAATTTCGTTGACTTGTGGAGCATTCTGTATAACATAAACTACATGAACTCACGCAGCTTCCGGTAACGTCAACGTGAAACAAATTCTTGCATTGCCATTTAACGTGCTAGTGAGAACCAGCTAACTTTAAAAATTACCCTAAGCCATACGAAGCTTCATCAAAGACACGACAAGTAAGGTATGTACAAGAAATAGTAACTGTTTGTTACCGTTATAATTATTGTACTCAAATTCTTTAAGAGATGCAGTTTTTCTACCGCAGTTCGGGGGTTTTCTCCAGGTACTCCGGCTTCCTCCCCCAATAAAAACTGGACGTCATGATATAGCTGACAAATTGCTGAATGTGGCGTTAAACACCATCAAACAAAACCAAACAACAACTTTAAGAGATGTCGCTTTAACCTTCTCGGGGAATGAGTGATGACAGTGTATAACCTGTCTTGACTACTACCTATTTCGACCAAAACTGTTTATCAACACGTTACAACCCCGTATTGGAACTATCTGTATGCGAGGTTAATGAAATAGATTTTGAACAATATCTATAGGCGTGCTTGCAATTCTTATACCCGTTCCCCCTCCACCCCCACAACAAAACTTCACACAATAAGTCAATATACTCAAACCAAGTAACTTTTAACTAAAACTTAATTATGCACAATTCCATATAAGTACATTGTCATTAAAATGTTCATGCTAAAACATTAAACAGAAATACTAGTTTTATAATATGTTGCTCAAAAAGTAAGTAAAAAAAAAGCATTTGGTTTGGAGGTTGATATTAAGTAAAATAAATTAAAAATATCACATTCATTTGTTGAAACATGGTCAATTCATCAGTTACAAACTCAGTTTTAGAAAGAAAGAATTAAAGATTTGATAGATATAGTTTAAGACGTGATGGTTCATTAAAGATATGTATGCTGACTCCAAAAACATTAGATTATGATTCATTTATTTTAGAAAATGCTTTTAATGTCTGACATATTTGATTTATATTACTCATTTAAACCCACATAATTTTAAATGGTCAAGATTTAACCCTTTGGGTTTTTTATTATAAAATAATTGTTAGTATTTAACAATATTTTAATACTCTTATATTTATTCATAAATGTACATATGGGTCCAGAATATAATATAAAACTAAATCCCTCTTTATTTAGTATTAACATTAACTTTTTATCAATGTTATTACCCAGATTCCCAAATTTTAAAATTTATGATTTTAATAATAAATTGGATATTTTAATTATACATTTATAACATTATATTCAAAGTTGGTTGTTTGTTTATTGTAGGGTTAAGCAATTAAGAAGATAGATATGAATTCCAGTCTATTTCAGCATTTTCTGGCAGTGTCATGGATTTAAAATTTTTGGTAACACTGATACGTTTACTTATACAGAAAATCTTATGGAGCATGTTGATTGGCAGTTAATATGGATAATTAGAAGTCATGTGGTCTATTTCATAGTGCACTTTGCTACAAAAGACACAGCTGATGTATTTAAAATCTGATGGAAAGAAGAGATACATAACACATATGTAGAACTAAATAGACAACATTTCAAGTAATTCTGGAACAATATTTTCTCCAAGTGTCATGGAATTTGAATTTGTGCTGAAAATGATTAATACAGTTTACATACACTTAAACAGAAAATCTTAGTGAGCATATGTTGCTTGGAATATATTATGGAAAATTATAAGTAATGTGACCTGTTTCATAATGGACTTTGCCACACAAGATGCAGCTGATACTCCAAGATGTATTTAAGATTTAATCGAACAAATTGTAACATGCAGCATATAAGTATTTAGAACTAAATTTACTTATTAATTACAAAATCCAACAGTTATAGTGCATGTAATCTTTAATAATTAAAGGAAATGTGAATACATGTATTTTTATTTTATTATTATAAAGGTCTTTCTCCTTTCCAAGGGAAAGACCTTACTGTATTTGTTATGATTATTATTTTTTTTCTGCCGCAAATGTCAAAAAGTGTCTTGACGTATTGCTTTGAAACCTAGCACACTTAACCGACACTATATGGGCTCGACCTGACTCACTCTGCTAAACCGATCTATTTTTAGAGACGGAGAAACTCCCTGTTTACGCGATTTTGACGCGAAGTTTGTCGAAAACATCAAAGTTGTTCGATTTGCACAAAACTTGGTTTCCAAGTAAATATAAGGGTCCTAATAACACATGTCGGATCAATATTTTGGTCGGTCCACCATTTTCAAAATGGCCGCCATTTAAATTTTGTTTTCAATATATTACAATAACCAAAAAAAAAATTGAAGCAGACAATCGATCAGAAAAATGTTCCTCTCATTGAGATCTACATTTGATATAAGGGTCGAAAACTGTGCGACAAACCGTTTTCGAGGTTATGGCCCTTGGCAGGTTTCGGCTAAATTTTGTATTCAATATAACTCAAAAACCATACAAAATGAAAGCAGAAAATATATCAGAAAAATGTTTCCCTCATTGAAATCTACATTTGATATAAGGGTTGAAAACTGTGCGAGAAACCGTTTTCGAGGTTATGGCCCTTGACAGGTTTCGGCTAAATTTTGTTTTCAATACAACTCAAAAGCCATAAAAAATTGAAGCAGACAATATATCAGAAAAATGTTCCTCTCATTGTGATGTAAGAGCCGAAAACTGTGCGACAAACCGTTTTCGAGGTTATGGCCCTAGACACGCTTCGGCTTATCATTTTTTGGCTTATAACTTTAAAACCGTCAGAAATAATATAACATTTGGTTTTTGTGACGATCATAACAAGCCCTTAGATTTAAGACCAAAGTCGAATGGTTACAGGTAGCCATTTTCAAAATCGTCGACACCGTAAACAGTTTTTATAAAATAACACTTTAACCGTACAAAATTGAAGCGTACAATACATGGGAAACTGAATCGGGATCACTAACAGAATTCAAATATATATTTTATGACCGGAAGTGACATTTTAAGTCCTTAGCAACCATACATTTTCTCACTTGGTACCACTTGCTTTGTACACAAAAACCATAGCAACTGACTGTAAAGTCATTAGCAACCATATACCTATATAACACTAACAAAATGCAGGGAAAGACCTTACATCTGTTCTCGGAACAAATGCGTTTTAATTCTTCATATAATTCCTTTGACAGGAGACAAAATTCATACAATTCATGTCAAATTTAGAATGTAATTTCTTATATAAATTTGTTAGTTCATGTACACATGAGAATTTGCAGTAAACAATGTCTGAGACCAGGAAGGAAAATTTTAATAAATTTTATTGCTTGGATAATAATAGTCCATGGGCTGAAACCATTTATATATTTATATGTTGATACTATGACTACACTTAACTCTATTTTTAAGAAGATCTAGGAAAAGTAGTCAAATGTGATACATTGCATAAGCACATAGCATTACACCCCCTTTTTATAATGTTTAGATTGTGAACAGATACAAAATTGACAAATATTACCTAAATGACCAAATTCTCAATGCAAATATCAAATTAAAATTCAGCCATTGATGATGATTATTTACATTTATAACAAATATGGATAAACACTGCCCATGGCTTCAGAGAGCACCTCACATGTTGCTTTAGCCAACAGAAATGCAGTTGCAGTTTACTGGAACTTATTGTTTTGTTTGCATTCAGTTACTTAGTTGCTTTGATATTTTCCTTTTGCATAAAAATATCAAAAAGGAACTTGTTTGTGGGGAGGGGGGTTACTTAGATCAGGTTTTGTTTATCTAGGAGTAACATATTGTAAGATTGTTTTTCAAAGTAAGATAGAATGCATGGGGAAATTGTGAACATTAGAACCTTTTTTGTTCTGGCCAAGAACAAAAATATTTGTTAAACACACAGCTTAAAGGAGGACATAACTTGTGTGGTGGTATGCATAATTTGCTTTATGAGTCTAGTTTTTGGTCTTTTATAAAGAAAAGAAAAGAAGTGCAATAAATTACAGTCTTAATACAGCCATGATCTAGATAATTGCTACTTTATATATAAGACATTTGAATCTTATATACTGCACTAAAAAGGTACAAAATAACATAAAGAGCTATAATTTATTGTTTTGCTTCTCTAATAAGAAGGTGCAATTCAGGGTAAAACAAGGGACCAACACAGCATGGCTCAGTATTCAGTGTACAGTAATTAGCAAAGGTACTAAACTATTGTATTAGGGAGTTCTTGTTCAGTCAGATCGTACTTGTATTGATAAGACCATGTACTGTTATATGGTATGGAAAATGTTACTGTGAAGCAGCAAAACTTGCCTGCTCCCAAACCCACCCAGTGTCTCGGGGATACAACTAAGTTTTGCAAGACATTTATCGAAATATCAACCATAGCGGCATAGGTACTCCTTACGGTTCTTGATAATTGGATAAATCCATAATAGCACCCCCATAATAAATTGCATCATTAACCTTGTGTGCTAAGGGTTATTGTTCAATATAAGTATTCATGACGTAAATTGTACCATGTAAATATTTTTTTCATTTATAAGAACAAGAAATATGGTAATCTGTCTGCGCTTTCGTAATCATTCGAAACTTGACGTCGATAACGTCATTGCCGTTTTTAGGCCGTTACGGAACTGGTGTAGTCACTCTAGCGTTTTAATATTCAATCGCCATATAAGGAAAGAAGTTTAAAATCGGTTATACGTTGCACTAGCGCATATTGAAGGTGAGGTCAAATCTAAATAAACTTTTACAGGTAGGCAGAGGGTGTTGACTGTTTATTCAATCTCGCTGCACTAGATTGTCTAATGCATATTTTTCAAATGTTCGAACATGCTATCCTTAATGTAAAAGGGGGGTATTGTATACAATTGGAAAGATGTCTTGAATAAAAGAACTATGGATGTATCATAGTAATAGCAGATGGTTACGCTTTGGTATTTAGTTCTGAACACAACAATACCAGGTTTTGAACAAATTGAATAGATCTACTTGGTGCACTGGACGCATTTTGGGACCCACAACTTGTTCCATTCACAAGTCACGTGACAGTAAAGAGAAAAATACGACAAATCTTATTTCACAAGAGGTTGTTTGGGCGACACCATTACATGTTAAAAATATATTAATACTTTTAAAACGTTGTGGTTTTGTATGTGTAGTACGGTTTTTTTGTTGATACCCTGTTATATATCATTTTACATCCATATAACTCCGTGGTTGCCTTAACACAGCCGCGTGTTTATAACCCTAGACATTATACCTAATACAATAGAGAAATATAATGTAATTTAACGGTAAAATGTAATGATTTAACACAGTCATCAATGATTTATTTCAATTTAATAGACCAAGTAACGAAACTCATGAGTATGAAGAATATGCATCTGGAGTTTATGAATACATAGATGAAAATGAGCTACACTATGTGGAACCAAATCCAGTATCAGTTTATGCATATGCATACGAGGAGAGAAGTCACGACTATGTGGATCTTGACTCGCCACCAGATTCATTGGAATATGACGGGTATGACGACCCTCTATTTAAATTACCTATTGTCACAAATAGGTGTTCTGCTCCTGAAAATAAACAAGACTTGGAAATAAAATCAACTCCAGTCGCAGTTGAGGTTGACGGATATGACGACGCTCTATCAAAACTGCCTCAAACAATAAATGATGTTGCTTACGGCAACCAAGAAGAAGCAACCTCAAATCCAGACATAGCGAAAGTAGAAGAAGTTGACAAGTATGACCACGCTTTATCTAAATTACCTCAAGCCTTGCATGCGGTTGCTGCTGCTGACAATACACAAGACTTGGAACCAAAATTAATTCTAGGCGCAGTTGTTGTTGACGGGTATGACGACGATATATCTAAATTACCTCAAACAATAAATGATGCTACTGACAGCGGCCAAAACTCTGTGAAGAAGTAAAGTTAAATCCGTGCGTACTGAAAGTAGTGAAAATGGACGCGTATGACGGCGCAGAATCCAAATTAACTCGTACCAGGGATTGTTCTTCGGGCAGTGATCATGACTATGTAAAAAATGATTCACCTACATAGGCAGTAAAAGTTGGCCATTATGATGAAGCTTTACCAAAGTTACATTGAATGCGGCAGCAGAAAAAAATATCCATGAGTACTTTTACATTTTTCATTGTCACTGTTTTATTATAACGCTTAATTTACCCGAACATATACCATAACTGTCAATACGCCTAACCTAGAGCAAGAAACAATTAGCCGCACTCATTGTCTATTCAAAAACTAAAAAAATTGTCAATAAATAAATATGTTTTTTTTCATGCGAATAAAGATTGCTATATCAGAGTAATGTATCATAATAGATATACCGTTTTCATTCTCTTTCAATTACATTGACACATTTTTTATTAATTTTTATAATACTATATAGACAATTCCTCACTTGATTGAGCCACTACAATTTTTATACTAACTATATTAACTTCTTTTACAAAGCCCCAACATGGTATACCTGATTTTTTCTTTTACTAAGAATTAAAGGCTTAAAACTATTATTTAAAAACAACATGTTTAAAGTCTAAGTATAATTAATTGGCAGAAAACCTTTGTTGTTCACTTACATGACTGAAAGACTATGGCTAATGTATTTAATGAAGTTAATAACAATATACCGAACACCGAACGTGGTGTTTATCTTTATACTTTCAGCTTGAGTTGAATATTTCAATATCCATCTAGCTAGTTAGCATTTACAATTATGAACACATATTAACTACTGTTTCCGGTATAGTTATATATTATCAAATTAAACTACGTAATAATTCTGGAGTTCGTTTCAACAATTCTCCCTGAATTGAAAACTCAATCACTTTAAGAATTGTGGATTCTGCGTAAGTAGTAATTTGAGAATTCCCCATACTAACACAAATTTGTCCGTTGTATTAAATATGTTTTAATGTATAAAATTCATATAAGTGTAAACTAGAAAGTATAAAAACTCATTTGAATGGTGTATTACTTTGTTTTTCGCGTTTTGGTTCCGCATTTAAATATCATTGCTATATATTCAATCGTAATTTCTGTTTTTATATTAAATTTTTGACATGTATCATCCTATTCTCCATATGATTTATATACCGATATTTGTTTAATTCATTTTTTCCCATAAGAAACGATTCCAGCGCTGCATTTCGGTCAATTTATTTTCTGTAACTGTACGTTTTAGTAGAAACATTTATTTACATAAAGAATTGTATAGCCATTTTCATTATGAATCTTGTGTATTAAAACCTATATATGTGTGTATGTTCAGTTTAATACCTGATTTTTTATAAAATATAACTCATTCTTTTCTTTCAATGAGTAAAGGTTAAAACAACAATAGCTTAAAATGTTGTAAAATGCTACAAAGTAACCTTTGGAATTTGTTTGAACACATTGTTATTTACATTTTTGTGCGTTTTTATCAAAGTAAACAACATTCTTTTGTATTATATATCGTATTTCTTTTATTACCTTTGTCATTTGACATTAATAACATGGATCATTTTTTGTGACAGTTTTGTAAATATCAAGATTATGCAAATATTTTCATGTAATTATATCAGATGTGGATAACAAGCACCATTAAAAACTGGTCTGCTTTTGGTTTAGTTACATTATATAAGTAAACACTTTTTGTTTAAAACCTCTTTTGAAAGAAATGGACTGTAATATGTTATTTAAAATAAATTTGAACGGAACAAAGTGTATCAGCCCATTCTATTATTTGTGTTTATGTAAACGTTTTGATATTAATATTTTGTTATTTAAGTATCGTTTTCAAAATGGAATTTTTCAGCAATATTTTATTTATTAACTTATTTCTAGAAAATTTAATTGTTCAAGTCAAACTTTATGTATCAATCAGAAAATGACAAAAAAAAACAATTTGAAAACGTGCATGATTTTCAGTATCACCTATTAGTCACAGTCCGGTGCTTACATTTAGTCGTTATTTGGTAGTAGTTGTATACATTTACTGCCCTGATATTGTAAACACGTTTTTGTTATTCCTAGTATTAACGTGTAGATGTTCTTAATCAAATTTATTGTAATCTTTCAACTTTTTTTTAACGGCTCTTAAACTGTATACCTAATTATACCTTGAATTTATTGCATTTGTAAGTCTGGATTAGACGAAACACGTGTCTTGCGTAGTAATTTAAAATATATGTATATATTGTGTACTTCTAACAAGTATATTCGACGACTGATTTACAACAAGTGTACCTATTGTGACACTGAAATGCCTTATATGTCGATAGTAGAAACATGTTTTGGTTACCTTAAGATCTATGGCTTTATCACATGTATCACGAATAATTGTATCACGAATGAAAACACTTGTGTTGCAAATTTAACAAACACGCATTGCTTTATATAAAAGTTTTTCATACTGATCTTTTTAATGATCTGGTTCACTAACTCCACATAAAATTGTTGATCATAATTAAGATGTATAAATAAACAATTTTCACTTTTTTCTATGATAATATTTTGTGTGAAATACCAAGCAATCGAAACAGTATCTGTAAAGCATAAGAAATAAAACAAAAGGATATTTAAAATAGTGTTTTATGCTGATAGATGTTGAAAAATGAATTTTAAGATATACATCTTCATTTTTAAATGTCATGTAAAATTCACAAAAAATTATTCTTTCAAAAAAATTCTTTGTGAAACACGTCAACTAATTCCTTGAAAACAGTTTTCTAGAACGTGGTCGTTAAAGAATCAAAATCATTTGCTTTAAACTTTAAGTTTCTTTGATAATTACCCCATATTTATTTTTGTATCGCATAATTATAAAAAATGAAGATATTTTTAAGAAAAGCATAAAAAGAGCAATCGATTTGTGAAGTTTTGAATAACATATCGTTCTGTTTTTTTATATTTAGATAAAAATTATATCGATTTGGTATTCCATTCAAAGATATCAACATGTTTAGGTTAAGAAAGCATGCATTTTGTCTATTGAAAGCATTTATACTTGAAATATATATATTTTCAATATATTTGCTTACTGAATGCATTTTAATAGATTTATTAAGAAACACATTATTTGTAGTCAATTGATAAAACAAAATATTAACCTAATTAGCAGATGCTTAATACAAAAAATGATAATTATATTTGTTCCAATGGTCATGGCATATTTATCGTATATGGCCGATTTTAAGGTATATGAAAACTATTGTATTTAACATTTACTGGACAAAACGTTAAGGATCATATTATAGAAATTGTTTCATTCATAACAAATTAAAATAATTGAGTCTCAAAGTTAAGGTGAGTGAGCCTTTATTGTTTAGACAGTCCTTCAAGTCAGAATGAAAAATCGCACATAACGCTAGTACAAGGTTCAGAGTTTATCTAACTTAGATTGATTTTATGTCTTAAGTAAGCTACTAATAATCTTAAAGAAGTTAGAGGCAATCCACCCATTCTTCTATTAATACAGAAGTAAACTACTGAAGGTTTGTCGTAGATGCCGTTCGGATAAAATCTTGTTCAATACGGTTCTAGTCTGGTGGAATACTTTGCCGTTCATTCAATTGATCGTTTTACACCGATATGCCTATTATATTTCCTGCGATAACATTCAAATCAACATTTTTCGGCTATACTGTGTCCTGCCTTAACCCCTACAAAACGGTCGCATTAAGTAACACAGCACACCGCATAACGGTCGCCTTTCGGAACAAAACGCGCCTGCTTCGATCTGAAATGCGTACACGAGAGCATTGGTTGTTTGAACAAATTGAAGGTATTGTTTTATATTAGTTTAAGTTACAAAATATGGCTGAAGTTTATTTCGTGCAGAACCGTTCATTGTTTTAAAGAGAAAACTGCAATCATTTGTCAAAATACAGACCCATCCCCTTTTGTAATTTTGTGTTATTGTGTACGGCCATAAATTTATGAGAATTTAACTTGTCAAAATGTAAACTTTCTTTGTAATAAATCTACTAAGTAAATGTTATACTCTGCTGAAAATTCCATAATGAAAATTAACCGTAAGTCCTTCATGACTTCTTTAAATATTGATTACGATAAAGAGCCTGAAGAATTACCACACCAATACTGTATTCCAAAATTACATGAAAATACTCACAAGGAATGATATCTAGCCGCCTCATCTACGTGCTCTACCAAAGAGTTGTCGAACGGTTAACTAAGATATTGTCTGCAATGAACGAACAGCAAAAAAATTGGTGAAACTGCTTATTTGCAAGTAATATTATTCATATGTGGATTCTTAAAAAATCAAAACAACTTCAGGATCGATGTCTAAAATGTCATCTGTTAGAACATTCGATTTTTCAACTCTTTATACTACCCTGCCGCACACAAACTAAAATCCCGTCAAGGAAATATACATAAAGCTTTCGATACACATATGCCTTCAAATATGTAGTTTTAGGCTACAACAATATTTTTCTTCTAAAGAACTTAAAGGCAAATTATGCTACCTCGATAAACAAATTTTCTGATCGACAACTTATTGGTAACTTTTGGAGGATACGTTTTCAGCAGGCAAAATCTGAATTCCAATGGGTTTCAGCTGTCCTTTGAAGCTAAGTTATTTGATTTTACATGGTGTCCTTTCAATAAACAAACCACAAGCTGCTGAGTGGCCTCAGTAATATATTCATCAGAACTGAAATTTAATGAAAACCACAGAAACAGCTTCATCTACACCAATTTCAGACGTACACATCGAATATCACACTAACGGTCATCTTAACACTATATATTACGACAAACGAGAGTCGATTTTAATTTCAAAATTATAAATTTTCCTCACTTATGAAGCAGTATTCTCGCTTCTCCTGCATACGGTGTCTATTTTTCTCAATTCATCAGAGTATATTGATATTTGCAAACGTCAGCAATTTCGTCGTTTATAAGCCAAGGTTACAAGGGAAACACGATTCGTCTGCGCCTTTAATAAGTTTTACTAAAGATACCACTTCCTTGTCGAAAAATATCTCGTTCGCAAAAATGGTTGCAGACCGATTTACCAATTTTTTAATTCGGTGTACACGAATTGTGCTACAATGATCTGTTGTGTGTACCTGTTACGCAATTTTGGTACATGTATATGATATCCATTCATTTAATCATCAAACCATCTCATATACTACAGTAATGGAAGCGGAAGGTTGGTCATGATGTGTAGATGATATCTATTACCACAATCTTCACTTCAATGCTAAATAAATATTCTTAACATTTGGAAAACAAGTGACCTACCATCTATTTGAAAAATGATTACTGTTGTGCCAATTCAAAAACCAGGAAGAGTCTAACTATAAGCCTATAGCCCTCACACGTTGTCTTTTCAAAAGCATAAAAATGATCATAAACGATCGCTTTGTCTGTTTTTTTTCAGAATTAAACTACAATGTTTTACATATCCAATGTCGATTAGACATGGTCGTATTACTATCAATTAGTTTTTGCACTGTACAAAAATATATTCGGAGCGCTTTTGCAAAAATCGCAATGTTGTGTTTATCTTTAGATTGGGTTAGAAAACGCTTATAACAAAACATGGAAATACGATATTTAAAAAAAATCCGTTTGATATCATGTTGTAAGGCAACATTTTATCTGATATAATTTACTTACTGTGACTGTATGACAAGTAAATTTGTCATCCTATATAATATGTATAAAAATGGTGAATTAGATTACTGTCAGATTGATACGTATTGTTTACGAAAATTCCATCGTCACACGCTAGTACTATGTCTATGTCTACGATTCACCCCGGTTAATGAAGCTATATTTTATAGCAGATTTGGCCGAGGGGTCTAGACCACTGGACTTAGTGCAGGCGAATTGGTGCCACAGTGTAACAAGGGTGTGAGTTCGAATCCCGCTAACGGAAGGCAAAAATTTGACAGTGTTAAAAATCTAATTCAAACAGCTATATCATGGCGTCGAGTTTTATTTGGGGAAGAAACCGGACTACCTGGAGAGAACAGCGACCTTCGGTCGGAAAACTGGCAATCCTTGTCAAGTAAGGTTGGAGTTGAGTACGCCCTTCCCGCAGTGAGACCTGAACCCGCAATCTCAGTGTTGACTGTCTAAGTGATCAATAGTAGATGAACTACCATAACCACTCGGCTACCATGCCCATTAAACAGGCTGAAAGAGAGATGTCTAACAGAAAGCACACTCGAACTAACCGAGAATGGGACGAAAACGCGAAAAACGTGTACAGAGTATGCATATTTTGACCACATGTAAGACTTCCCTGTATAACAAACGTGGAAAGAAAATACCTCAACAACCAGCTACGATAGAAGACATCATCTAAAAGGGGCCGTAGAGAGAGGCAACAAAGTGGACAACTTATAACTCATTGATGACGGAGAACAAAAAGGAATACTTGAATTCAGCAATATCTTCAACTTGACCCAACTTTCCGCAGCCCTTACAGTTTATGGTGAACTTAACATGACATCGTAGATGGTGCCATTCACCCGCTTGTTTATGCGTTACTTCCTGTACCTATACCCGATTCTTCACATTACTAAAAGACTTCTGCCAGCTACACCATTTACGACTCAGCCCAGAGACAATCTTCTTAGGCAATGAGACAACCGTTTACAATGCAGAACATATAGTGTTTCCAGGTATCATCAAGAAAATGCTGCTTCTTTCACTACACTTATGGAGAAAAACCCAAGAGTGCGGACTTCAAGTACAATACAGCAACAATGAAGATATCAACAGACTTGTGCGACGTGCTGCAATACTCCCGATAATACCAACGGAAGAAGTTGAAGGCGTGTGGTTCTCAGAGCTGGAAGACGTGAATGACGCAGACACAGACATCAACACAAAGAGGGTCACCGACTACGTCACAGAGCACTGGGTAGAAAGAAACCGACATCTTTGCAACAATTACCACACCGTAGGACCGTGAACCGCAAATAACTTAGAAGAATGGCAATCCAAGATACAGAAAGTTGTTAAAGTGCCACACCCCAATATATACCATTTAGTTGAGCTCTTACAGTCTAAGAAGCTCTCTCAAGATGCCAGATGCTCTAGTACAATTTCGGTGGAAAACGAGTCACCAGAAAGAGCAAATACAGAAAAAATTGAAGATGGAGACCTTAACACATACACACCCACATACACTAACATAAAACAATGAAATATCAAACAACAAAATTAAAAAAAATAGACAAATTATATATACACTTCTACGAGTCATCTGTCCTTATTTCTATTAATCGGCGTCTGTATTGATCTTTCCTTGAATACCTAAATACTTATACTAGTAAGTTATTTATAGCTCTAAATCTCTGTAAAAACGTGCTGCAAAATATTTGACGCGTCTTACTTGTTAACATTTCGATAATCCAAGACAAAAAGACATCTGTATAGATTACTTATTGTTCATTTGTAGCTATGCTTACGTAATGTTCCGAGAAAGAATACAGAAAAATTATTAAGTAGTCAAAACTGTTGAACATACTGATTCAATTATCACAGCTTACATTGAGACGCATAGACATCTAAAATGTATTCAAGTAAAAATTATAATGAATACTAATTTGCTTTTATGAATTTAACTGTTCCGTCATGCCTCAGTTGGCCGTTACGGAATATCTGTGTCACAAATGACCACTCATTTGCTCCATTTGCTTCCTTCTTATCGGATTATATCAACGTCCGGATATGACGCATTACAATATTTTAATACGGTATGAGTGATACGACAGGTGTCACGCGCAGAAGTTTCTTACTCTTTCGGAGTATTTGTACCAACCGCCTGTTTGAGTGGGATTCGGATAATTAATTTTAGGTTTGTGCTGTCTGATGTTTTTTTAAGTTGTTGTCTCATCAGGATAAAACCTATTATTTCATAGTCATAGTGGACTTTGCAACAGACAAAAATGCAATTGATTTGCATGTGTTTTAAATGTATGGGGAATAATTATATGCAGCATAAAAGAAAATCAGAACTTTGACTTAACTTTAAATAATGTTGTATTGTCAACCCTTATAGCTTCGGCAAACATCATAATTCTTCATCTGAATCAATTGTCATGAGATAAAATTCAATGCATGTTAAATTTATAATTTCTAATATAAATAGATTTATATTATGGTCAACAGGAATTTAAAGCATATACATTAGTCATTCGTATTGGACATTTTGTAAGTAAGCAGTCTCAAAATTTTTTCAGAACGTTGCAGTAGAATTTCATTGGATAAATGACGTTGTTTATGGCATGCATATATACATATTTTCTTAAGATAATACGGTATGTGTTTTGCATGTGTGCAGTTTGTAATACACTTTTATTTTGGGGTACCATCTTTCAATCACTTTGATGTGTAAGTAGGCGTTATAAAAGAAAAAAAAAGAAAATGCTTGTTTATACAAAGTCTATAATTAACTGCATTTTCAAAAGATAGGGGAATGTAGTCGCATGTGGTGCTACACAACCTTTTATAACCTTTTATATTCTGTTCAGATCGTCCCCTGTTGATAATTATTTACATTTATATCAACTTTTGGCTAAAAACTGTGGACAAGTGGATATTAAGAAAGAGTCGTGCAAATACAACAACAGAAAAAAATTAAGCAGTGAAATGGACAAATTGATATTGTGTAATTTAATAGTTTCTGACCTGCAAGTATAAATACCAGTTGGGATGTGCTTGGTCATTCCAAATTTTATATATTAAAAAAAATTTCCAGGTGTCACCTTGGAATATTTTTTCAAAATTAAAAAGCAATGTTGTATAAAGATAAAGTAGAGAATTGGATAACTTTAAATCTATTTTATCTTGTTTTGACCGGGATGAAAAATTGTTTAAAAAAAATCCTTAACCCGCTCCCATACACAAACAACTCAATCATGGCTGACATAAAATAGAATTATGTCTGACGAGTTATTTCTCTAAAACTAACAGTTTTTTTAGCATTTTGATACTGATTAGTCCGAAGTCTGGGGTTTTTGCTGATTACTACAGCTTCCTACCCAGGACATACTGGACGCCATCTTACAGCTTCAACATTGCTGAAACCGAAAGTGGCGTTAAATCCCGCTCAAACAAACAAATAATGAATAATTGTGGATTCATACACATATTTTAGGACAGTATTTTTTGTTATTTGTTTAAGGATCGATTTCGTTTATTTGATATTGATGTAATGTTATATTTAATATACGTCTGACGTGCTTTTCGAATATTCAAACCTTATCAGAGGCGCTCTACCCAAAATGTTGAAAATGTCAAATACTCTATGAATATGAAGAGCATACAATATAAAGCCAATATATGCTTAACTGAAAACCAAATTAGGACTAAGATCAACGTATACCTGGGGTAGAAAGAACCTTAGGGTTTTGACAATTTTAAAATGTACACGGACAATTTCATAGCTTTGCTACATTCTTTAACACAAAAGTAAAGATGCCGAAGTGGGTTAACATCGGGGAATTATAACTCCACCAGCAGCGCTTGCCATCACGGATGTTAGAAATAAAAAATACAACACAGTTCCAGGCAATACATTTTGCTACACCTGACGCCCGTTTCTTGATAAAAGTATGAGTTGGCTGTTTAAGGTTTTCATTCACAGCAGTTTTTATATTCAATAAAGGTTAAATTGGCAGGTATTTTGATTTTAGCTGTACACAATCGTCTGAAACTGATGGTTTGTTGAAACTCTGAAATGTGTTAATTGTTACTAAAAATAGATTGCGTGACCAATTTCATTTTTAAATTTTGCAAACTACAGTAAACATTATAGCGCAAAATCATACTTTACTACGCCAGACGCACGTTTCGTCTAATCAAGAACCATCAGTGGGCCTCAAACCCAAACAATATTTAAAAACCAAATCATTAAGATGTTGTAAAGCATTTATCATCGAAATTGCCAAACATTAATATGAAATATAGCCATCTATAACTGGATTATCTACATAGTCCAATAATGAGACTAGAACATAGTACGTTCGTTTCCAGCTTGGCGGCTCTAACATAGGAGTCTGTAGCTAAATTGGGATGTTCGATATCAGTGAGATAATTGTAGAAATTGGAGATTCTCTGTATTGCAAGCATAAATAAAAACGTTATATATATACGTCTGCCCAGGATATTATAGAGAGTTTGTTAGTACTGCTGGTTTCATCACTGTAAATGTATGTATATGCTATGCTATGTAAGTCTTTTATTGTAGTATTACCATTTCAGGTATGTACAGTATCATTTTCTGTGGTGTCGACCAAACAATCGTAAAAAATTGATGTTGGTTTCAAGAATTATGTATAGATGCAGTGAATATAATATATGTTAATTCTTTGCCTGTGTAATAGAGATGTGGCTTAAATATCATCAGCACAATGTGTACCTTTTAATAATTTCAGAGATTTGGGTAATAATAATCGTGTGTGCGACTGCAGAATTTGGTCACTGTACGATTGGCTCTCATCAAGAGAATTGATACGGCCGTTGTTAATCGATGTGGAATGCATTGACGGAACAAATCTTTAAAATCTGAATATATCCAAAAGAACAAGTTGTACGTGTGAGTATTTATAAATGAAACAAATTTGAATATGTTACCATTATTTATGTTTTTGCCCATGTAATGAAATTTAATTTGACGAAACGTGCATTTAGTGTATAAAAACTATGTAACATTTGCATCTTTGATTACTTGTAATTATTAATAAGTAATTTTATTAAAATTTAATATATAGCATAAATAGTATTATCATGAGCTAGAAAATTATTTCTACGCGTTAATTTTCGTTTTAAGTTATTAAGGCTAGCATAAATATCGATCCCAGTCTGCGAAATGTTTACAAAATACAAATATAAAGAGGCCAACTGTTTTGCTGTTTCTGTTTAAAAATAATAAATTAAATACGGTTGAGCTGATATAATCATATTTTATCAAGATCACTTATATCGAAATCATATCGGACGTGAGTGGAGACATAAAAATCGGAAAACGCGTAAAAATACGGATCAATATTGCACATTGACGACAGAAGCATATTACGTTGTAAGCAACGTACTAGTTATATACATTTTTGTTATCGTTGTAAAATTCATCCAATTATAAGCTCGATATCGTGGGGAAACAGTGATAATAAAAGAGCTTTTGCAAAATCCAAAGTCAGACGTTAAAACAGAAGTCATTAATATATACCATTTGTTTCGATTTATCGGATCAGACACAATTTGGGTTTACTATAGATATTTTTGGTAGTATTCCGTTTTTACCGTGAGCCTTAAAACTACAAATCTGCTTCCAATCAAAATATAATAGTACATTTTTGTATAATAACTGCGATTCATATTAACAAATTAACTATTAACTAATGTTTCCGGAATTCTTTTCCACGATTGTTTTAAAGAGGGTATTTTACCAATAGATAGACTTCTAAAAGTAAATAAAGCCACTAAAGATATCCGACATAATATCAGTGTTCATTGCACTCCCGAGGAGAGGTAAAAAATGTTTCCATTATAACAAGAACAAAGGTAAGAACAGGGAAAAAATAACATATAGTAAGCATTTAAGAAATACATTGTAATGGCCTACTCTAACGACGATTTAAAATGGTGGTCACAGAGCTATTATTTATGTTTATGTTTGAATTTCAATTAGATTTGTTTCATTCTGCATTGTTCTATATTTGATTAGTAGCCATATGTTTATTTTTAGTCCCAGTAACACCCGAAACTACTATGAAAATAACATACGAAACTGCTTTGAATGTAACACCTGACAATACATTAAAAGTAGCACGAACAACTGATAACAAAGTAGTTATTATCAGTTTCTCTGTAGTGGTGTCTTTGCTAATTATGACAGTGTGTGTATTGGGATATAAAATGCTTAATGGTATGTTAATTTTGATAGTTAATGCACCAAAAAACCCTGTAAAATCATTGAAATAATTTTACATTTTTGTACTCACGTAAAATAATAATTGAATATGTAAAGTAATGAATTGATGTAAAGAAAATACAATCTCTTAAAAGTTTTTACTAATTCTATTTCCATTTGTTTTATTTTTCTGCATATATAATAGTGCTATTAAAAATATTGGGAATAGAATAACAAAATAGATTTTAATATAATTCGTTTAAGCAAACGTTGATTGTTACCTAACCATTTTCTAGTTTTAATGATCACTTTATTACTGACAATGGATACACAGTTTAAATGTTAAAACTGTGATCTGTATTATACATAGGTTAGTACTTAACTTATAAGCAACCAATTAGTGATTATAATGACAAATTAAATGCAAACGGGCCAAACCCTTTACTAATAAGTGTTAATAAACAAAAGTTTGTTTTAAACAGAAACATATTTAGTTACCGTTTAACCACAAATCGTCTCAAACGTTATGAATTTTATAAAGTTATGTTAATTAACTTATTTTTTTTTTGGATTGAGTGCCACTGGTGATTCTTTATTATACCCAAGGCTCGACCCGTGTATGCAATTCTATAACCTTCGTATCTCTGAAAAAGTTTTATATGTATGTTTTCCAGGTCGTTACTGTTGCAAACAGAACTTATACGAAAATACCAGGTAAACATTTTTGTATAAACAAGCACGAATACTTGAACAAAAACCTTATCGTTAAACATCATGTTGCTGTGAAGTGCAAAACAAACAATCGTGTCTCTGTTGGCAAATCGTAGAGATTCGTGAATGTTTTTATATTTAACACCGCTAGTAGCGGGACACACACTCATACATATATATAAGGAACGCAATATTTCGCTCTACTAAAGAGCTTCATCAGGCAGAGCGAAATATTGCGTTCGAAGATTATTCATATGCATGTGAAGTCAGGAATCAAGACTGTTTGGAACAAGGCTCACCTCCAGACGTGGCGAAAGGTGACAAGAATGACGACGCTGTATAAAAATTACATCAAACTATAAATTCTGCTAATCAGAGTGATAAAAATGCGTTGAATGTCATTCACCTTCAGAGGCGGTAAAAGTTGGCGAGAAGAACAACGCTGTATCTGAAATACCTGGAATTAAGGATGATGCTACAAAGGAAAATATCCATGAGTATTTTGAGTTGGCATAAACACCTTTTTGTCTCCAGGTGAACATTAATTTCTAGATTAAAAATGAGATAATAGTTTTTGACTATAAGATTTATGTATTATACAATTCCCATGAGCTTGCCCGCCTGATCTTTCACTTGTTACATTAATGAACATTAAACACTTTTGACCTTGATATTATATATGTAAACAATTTTAAACTTTCTGATAGTGATATCTTTTTTGGTAAAAGATTGCAACTGAGTATTTAGATTTTGAAAATGTCAGCAATTTTGGTTCTTTTGTGTTGATCATTCTTTTCCTGCAATAACTTAAAAATAAACCATCAAAAGTTTTGTCGTACAAAAGCACTACAACCACCCAGGTTTGATTGCAGTAAAATTTATGTTTTAATGCAAGCTTGTTGGAGAAGAAAACAGGTACCGATAAAAGAGTATGTCTTCTTAAGAAATGTGCTTTAGGTATCCATTGTGTTCATTCCTCAAATATAATTTAACAAATCACGTATAGTTGTTTTCTCTAATAAACTGATAACAGAAAATAAGTAACACTAAACTTAACATAAATGATGAGAATCACATGGTAATCAATCAGTGTATTTTTTTCGTTTTTTTGTGGCAAAGAGCAGTGTTCATCATTGTTCATCATTGTTCATCATTTGTGTTACCTTTCTTATTTTTGTCCATGACATAGTTCTTTATAGGATGAAGAAATTCATCAACTTGTTTCACATATTTTTTTCTCGTTTTAATATTATTGCCATGCATTAAATTGTCATTTAATATTTTGACCTTGGACATCCACTGAGTATGTGAGCAATTTTGTTTCTAAATTTAAATTGTTGACATTTTTCTACATACATACCAAGATTTGTATAATTTCCTGGAAGACAGTTTATAACATACGATTCTTACAAAACGGTAAGAATCGTATGTTATAAACTGTTTTATTCATAACAAATACAGGTAATGTAGTTTAAAATGGGTGCGATTTACAGTTTATATAGTATTTGAAAGTCATCTTTTGTCCAAAAGAAGTAGAATGATAACTACGATACTGAATTACCATGCGACAACACATTTCCTTCCTGAAAACAATAGAGGCGATATTATCAATTCTTCTATCAATGATACAGTATCTTCATCCTGGTTTGATGGAGATACCGCAGAAACGACTTTTTGTAGATTGTCACAGGCATGTTCAGTGGAATTTAAGTTTGCTGAAAGGCCTTTCAATCGTTGGTAACATGTTTTTAGAAACTCAATGACTAAACGAACGTCGAGCATTATCGTCCATTTTAATAAAAACTAAATCACCGACACAAGGTTTTGGATTTGGTCTAATATATGATATTTATGTCCGATAACTGTGAGATTTTCGGCGAAAACTGCATGCCAGTATTTCCAGCTATAACGAGTCTTGCCTAACAAATCACTTAATCCCTCCAAAACGATCAGAAAGTTGGTCAAAACGCATTCGCTGTATTTTTGATAACACCACATATGATCCTTCCTGTTTTTGTCCAGTATATATACGGTGATTAGTTCACTTTCGTAACATCTATTATTTAATCTTAAAAACTGTGTAAATGTCACGGATTTAAATTTTACCATATACATATACATTATACCAAAAAACTCATTGTTGTATTCTGAACAAACCTGATCATATATGTCATATTTTAGACTTATTTAGGTACAAAATGGGCTTATGTTTGCATTTGTGCAAAACTGTTATAAATTAGTATTTTGAAATTATATTTTAATTAATCTATTAAATGAACTTTATGTTTGGTTGAAACATTCTACGAGATTTACCTAAAAAAACGAATCTCTAACTCTTACGATAAATAAACTGTTGGGTGTCATGCTATTCAACAATATGATATACATTGCAGAACTTCGTTTAGAGACTTCTACATTTCGTATTAGATATTTTTTATCTGTTCAAACCGTTGTGTTAAACGGAGAGTACGTCAAACTTTATTGTATTTCTACTTCTATGAAACAGAATGAAATTTAAACTTGAAGGAACAACATGCTGTCAATTCCTTCAATTTAGCAACATATACGTACATGCTGGTTGCCACCAAGTAATACAAAATTCTGTGAATATTGCAGCATGTATTCTATTGAAATTTATTGAATTCCACAAATATAAAACGACCTTCTAGATGCCGTAACCAAAACCTCCACATGAATGACCATAAACGTCTACATTCTAAGATATATCAAAATGGGACGATGTTGATTATCTATCTTGCAATGTCCACTCCTAAGATGCGAAACATAAACTTCTTCGACTTATGGTGTATGTGTGCTCTAAGTGACACGCTATCAAAAAATCCCATCTCGTTACTTAGATATGCTAGAAAACAGCGACTAAAGAATTACGAAAAGTTTATAAAGAGCTGAGATACAAATAAATTATATCGATCTATCTCATTCAAAATAGTTCATGTTGTGTGGTATGTTTTGCTTTCTTGGTTTTGTAAATGTTTTTCCATATCCAACTTTATACTTGTAAGAGTAGAATGTCATAAACAGAATAGTTACGATCTAGAATTTTGATTAAGTTTATTGAGATATAAACTGACAAGGCTTAAATATCGTGAAATTATATGCAATTAAATTAAGTTATTGTGTTGGATTTTAGGTGTGTTTTTTCTGTAGGGATGTGCGATCTTTTGAATCGTCTTGATCCAAATGAATAGACAAATATTATTTATTCAATTGATGTCCAAGACGTTCATATGGGTATGCATTAGATACATAATTTATGCTGCAGGCAGAGTGTACTCGACTCCAATCTTAATTGACAAGGATTGCCAGTTTTCCTACCGCAGATCGGGGGTTTCCTCCAGGTACTCTGGATTCTTCCCCCCAAAAAAACTGGACGCCATGATATAGCTCAAAAATTGCTGAAAGTGGCATTAAACACAATCAAAACAAGCAAACATAATTTATGTGCTGTGTACTTGTGCGCGTGAGTGATCACACTATAGGAAATCAAGCACTAACACAATACTCAATTAACACATAGCATGGAATTGTTTGATGTACAATAAATTGTAATTATAGAACGTGCATGGATATGTTTTGATATGGTTGAGTGCGCTTTGGGTTTTGCAAAATTGTTTAACTTTTATGACACTACTTGTTTTCTTTTTCTTATCCTCGGTGAGTCATAAGTATTCTTTAATATTCGTATTACATTGAATCATTTGACATATTAATATCTATTAATTCGTCTGAAAATATGTTTCGTATTGCCCTTCATTTTTCTCTCAAGTTAGTTTTGCAAAAAAATGGATCATGTCAAAAAATAAACTAACACATTTTATTAAATTACATTCTTTAATACATGTTGATTTGTGCATATTTAGCTGTAGTACATATTAAGCGTTTTACAATGTTCTTTAAAAAGCTGTAATCATTATAAAAAATGTTTTACTAGTATCCTTATACGTTTTAGTTGGGCACATAGTAACATCCTTGATTACATCGACTTTAGGATTCATACGACTGACCGAGAAAACATCCATTTAATGCAACAACAAAAAACAATAGTCATTTGCAAATTATATGGATCCACCACATGCCAGTTCTCTGTATTTTAATCTCAGTACTATTTAGAGACCAACCTATCATCACACTTGTAATCAACAGTTAGCAGGAAATGTTTGTAAATGTTACTGACTTTATGTTCTGTTACACGTACCTGCAGTATCCTAAATTGCAGTAATTATAATAATCTTGTTTATTTAGTCACACCATTTGTTTCAAATTAAGGATAAGGCACACATAAGATTTTATTATTTGTTCTGTTAAGTTAAAGCTCATCAAAACTAAAACTTGATAAGAAACAACTTCTATCATTACGATAAAAAGATACTAGCATGGGTAAATATTAAGACTGCATGACGAGATATACTGACGAAGGCAATGTCAACGATGCTTATTATGCCCTAGTCCCTGAAATTATTCTTCAGAAATGTCAACAAAATAAACTTGTACAACATTTTTGTTAAGCTGATTTAAATTGTTTATTTGAAAAAGTTCGTGTATTTTGTTAATTATGCAATGTAACCTTTTAAACAAGAACAAAATGTAATAAATGTCACTGTATAATGTAGTACTGTACTATCTTCATAGCCCAACAACAGGGTTCAAAGTAATACCTGGTGCTATTCGCAACAATCGACTAAATCAAGACAATTACGTTAGCAACGAATCTTCGCCCTAACAAAAAAATGAACATAGCGATAATTGGCAAAAAGTGGAATAATCATAGCTCATATTGTATTAAATTTAGATTAATATTGTTTCATTTGAGGTAAGAGTGATAGCCTAAAATCACAACATTCGTAAAATAAGGGATGTTATTTACTTATTCACTAATTATTTGATTGTCATCAGATATTTGTTTGACATTCATTTGACAATCGTTAAATATTAAATATTGCTTTTTCATCCAATAGATATTGGTTTATTTTTATTGTTTAGTTTGGCGTCATTATCAGCTGCATGGCGACTAGTTGTAATTGGTTTCGGAGGCCGAAATCCGCTATAAATTAAATTTTCAGAAATTTTGCAGAAAAACTGAGAATCGTTTTAAATTATGGTTAGAATCAAGTACCGTTCGCACCCACAACCTCAGACTTAATGATAATTATCTAACAACTCGGCCTTTTTTTATTTCCATGTTCATTTTCTCAGCGTAAATGATATTTGAATTTTCAGTAGAATGCCGTTTCAAAGGCGATATAAATCTAAGTTGAACAGATCCCAGCTGTTGAACTTACCAATTAACATATGAACAAATAACTGCTGTAAACATGCTAGCAATAATATTGTCTTTCAGTCGTGATCGGCACCTAATTATTCCAAAATCCGCCTGGAAAAGCGGTGACACCGTTTGTAAAATGTAATGTTTATACTTAACTCAACGTTGTCTAATGCTGTGTTCGCTATCGAATTTTTTAACCAGAGAAAATGTAATATTCGTTTAGTCGCTAATTATTGTATTACATTAATTAAACATCAAAACGGTACAGCGGGCACAGAACATAATATTTAAATGTTGGTTTAGAATTGTTGCTATTTAACACGAGCCGTAAGTAGCTTTAAGGTCAATCAAAAACGAGCAAAATTCTTCACATGTAATACAATACAACAATTCCCCATTCATTTATTTATTTTTCAATTCAGGTTAAATTTACAAAACTCTTTTTAATTTTTGGGTTTTCGAAAACAAACTTCCTTGAATAAAAATTAGGTCAAACATTTAAGTGCTAGTCGTTGTTTTCCTTTACGTTACCACTTTCACACACTTATAAAACAATAAACTCTGAAGTATTGTTCTGGGGTTTAAATTTCATTTTAGGGCATGATTCTAACTTTAAGATAATAATGTATTGTTTATGGAAAACTAATTTTAACTTTTAAAAGTGTTGTTTACATACCGAAACTTCCTTGTTTTAAAATCATGATATTTATCTATTAAGTGTTTCCAGTCGTATGTACAAACCCAGCCCTGTCGAACAACTTCAGTAAAGAATAAACCTTTTTCATATTTCAGTAATGACACATATAATTGTCGATTTACAGTACGTCATAAAACAAGAATGGCTCTTGAATAAAGTCTTTCTTCTTAATCCCTATTGTTTTTCGCGAACATAGTTATGACAAGACACGTAATGTCGATAAATATATTAAAAGTTTTAATTTGACAAAAACTATTTAACTTAAAATATGTATGTGGATCGCTATGTCTCACTAAGAAAGAATCATCTGGTTTTAACAACATTAAGAGACATTTTGTTCCAGACTTATTGTATTTGTTACCTTCGGATCGCAAGATTTGCATGATATATTTTGAAGGCAAATGACATAGATACACTATTGTTTACCAAATGTTATTCTAGTCCGTAGTCCGTACGATCAACGTGTCATTACTACATGTCAGCGTGTCTTGTTTGAGGTTTATGGCATAAGAAATGAAAACTGATTACCGCGCTTGTTCTATTCTATGATATTTTTGTAGATCCAAAAAGTTCTAAGTCGAACAAAAATAGCAAAGGTCAAGGGATGGTCACAAATCCCGAATTAGACAAACGCAATACAAAAATCGAAAACACAAAAAAATGACAGTAACCCTAACCCAATAAAAGCCATGGGTGCACTTAGGTGCTCCGGATAAGTAAGCGGTGTCTGCATTTCGTATAATATCGTTTGCTGTTTAAGCGGGAAAAGTGAAGAAGCAGACGAACTTTTGTAATAAAAGTAAGATCCATTTAGAAACAGAAATGGCTGACTTTGATGTAAAATTCCTGTAGAAGCAGTCAAAGACGATTTGTGACATGTATGCCTATATGACATATAAATACATGTATATTTTCCTACATCGAATTTCCGTTCAAAAAATACAATAGTATCATGTTCAGGAAGTTCATATGGGTATGCAATAAATATAATTTATGTGCGGTGTACTTGTGTGCTTGAGTGTTCACACTATAGGAAATCAAGCACTAACACAATACTCAATTAACAAATTGCATGGAATTTTTTTATGTACATTACATTGTAATTATAGAACGTACGTGGATGTTTTGATATGGTTAGGATGCGCTTACCAAACCAAAATATACATTTTGGGTTTTGCAAATTTTTTTAACTTTTGTGACACTATTTTTTCTTATCCCCGGTGAGTCATGCGTAGTCTTTCATATTCGTATTACATTGAATCATTTGACATATTAACATCTTTTTATTCGTCTGAACATATGTTTCGTATAGCCCTTCACTTTTCTCTCAAGTTAGTTTTGCAAACATATGGATGATGTCAAAAAACAAACTAACACATTTTATTAAATTACATTCTTTAATACATGTTGATTTGTGCATATTTAGCTGTTGTACATAAGCGTTATACAATGCTCTTTAAAAAGTTATAATTGTTATAAAAATGTTTTACTATTATCCTTATACGTTTTAGTTGAGCACCTAGTAACATCCGTGATTACAATAACTTTCGGTTTCATACGACTGACCGAGAAAACATCCACTTAATGCAACAACAAAAACAGTAGTCATTTGCATATTATATAGATCTACAACATCCCAGTTCTCTGTATTTTTATCTCGGTGATATTTAGAGACCAACCTATCATCACACTTTAATCAACAGTGCTAAGTTAGCAGGAAATGTTTGTAAATGTTACTGACTTTATGTTCTATTACACGTATCTGCAGTATCCTAACTTTTAGTAATTATAGTTATCTTGTTTGTTTAGTCACACCATTTGTTTCAAATTCAAGATTATGCAGACTTCAGATTTCATTTTTTGTTCTGTTAAGTTAAAGCCCATCAAGACTAAAATTGATACTCATTTTGATAAAAAGATACTTGCATAAGTGAATATTAAGACTGCATGACAAGATATATTGAGGAAGGAAAAGCCGGTGATGCTAATTATGTTACATCCTTGAAATTATTCTTTAGTAATGTCAACAAAATAAAATTGTACGAGATTTTTTAAGCTTATTTAAATTGCTCATATGCTTTATTTTGTTACTTATGCATGAAACCTTTTAAACAAAGACAAAGTAACTTACAAAAATCCTTCGTCAATATTTATATAACAAGAGACATAGAAAGGCGTACATGTAATTAATTATAATGTAGTACTGTACTATCTACATAGCCCAACAACAGGGTTAAAAGTAATACTTTGTGAAAGTCGGCCATCTGCCAAAATCGACTAAACCTAGACCATTACGATAGCAAAGAATCTTGGACTGAAAAAAAAATGAACAAAGCGACTATTGGCAAAAACGTTGAAAATTCATAGCTCATATTACATTAAATTTAGATTCACTTTGTTTCATTTGAGGTAAGATTGATAGAGTAAAATCACAACATTCGTAAAATAAGGGCTGTAATTTACTCATTCACTAATTATTTGATTGTCATTAGATATTTGTTTGACATTCATTTGAAACTCGTTAAAAATTTCTTTGTCATCCATTAGATATTGGTTTTTTTTTTATTTAGTTTAGCGTCATTATCAGCTTCATGGCGACTATTTGTAATTGGTAGTGAAGGACGAAATCGCAATAAATTTTCAGATATTTTGCAGAAAAACTGAGAATCGTTTTAAATTATGGTTAGTATCAAGCACACCATGTTCGGAGTACGGTTCGCACCCAAAATCTCGGCGTTTTTGATAATTATCTAATCAACTCGGCCTACTTTTATTTCTATGTTCATTTTCTCTGCGTAAATGATATTTAAAGTTTCAGTAAAATGCTGTTTTAAAGGCAATATAAATCTAAGTTGAACTGATTCCAGCTGTGGAACTAACTAATTAACATTTGAACAAACTGCAGCTGTAATCATGATAGCATTAATATTGTCTTTCAGTCGTGATCGGCACCTAATTTTTACAAAATCCGTCGGGAAAAGCGGTGACAGCGTTTGTAAAATGTAATGTTTATACTTAACTCAACGTTGTCAGCTGTTACTGGTTAACTTATAGTCGTTTGTGACAAATGCATAATTGACCTGAACAACCCGTTTGAGACCCACTGTAGAATATCGATTAGAAAAGAGTCGAATATTTTATAACTTCATAACACTTGTATATAATATTATACAGTTAATGTCTACAATGATGTAGGTCGCTATCAGATTTCTCAACCAGAGAATATGTAATATTATTTTAGTCGCTAATTATTGTATTACATTAATTAAACATCGAAACTGTACAGCGGACATAGATCACAATATTTTAATGCTAGTTTAGTATTGTTGCTATTTAACATGATCTGTAAGTAGCTTTAAGGTCATTCATAAAATAGCAAAATTCTTTGTATGTAATACAATACAACAATTCCCCATTTCACTTAATATTTAGTTTTCAATTCAGGTTAAAGTTTACAAAACTTTGTTTAACTTTTGGGTTTTCGAAAACAAACTTCCTTGAGTAAAAATTATGTCAAACATTTAAGTGCTAGTCGTTGTTTTCGTTTAAGTTACCACTTTCAAAAACTTATAAAACATTAAACTCTGAAGTATTGTTCTATGGTTGAAATTTCATTTTAGGGCATGATTCTAACTTTAAGATAATAATGTATTGTTTAAGAAAAACTAATTTTAACCTTTAAAAGTGTTGTTAACATACCTAATCTTACTTGTTTTAAAATCATTACATTTATCTATTAAGTGCTTCCGGGTGTTTGTACCAACCCAGCCCGTCGAAGAACTTCAGTGAAAAATAAACCCTTTAATATTTCACTAATGACACATATAATTGTCGAATTACAGTACGTGAGAAAACAAGAACTGCTCATGAATAAACGTTCCGGATTCTTATTAAGTCGTGTTGTGTTTTGCGAACATAATTGTGATGACAATACACGTAATGTCGATAAATATATTAATAGTTTTAATTTGAAAAAAAAATTAACTTAAAATATGTATGTGGATTGCTATGTCTCATTAGGAAAGAAACATCTTGTTTTAACAACATTAAAAAGACATTTTGTTATAGTCTTATTGCATTTGTTCACTTAGGATCGCAAGATTTGAATGATATTTTTTGATGACGTAAATGCCATAAATACACCATTGTTTACCAAATTAATGTAAATCTAGTCCGTATTCCGTATGTTCAAAGTGTCTGTACTACATGTCAACGTTTCTTCTTTGAGGTTTATTGCATAAGAAATGAAAATTGCTTACCGCGCTTGTTCCAGTTTGATATTTTTGTAGATCCAAAAAACCAAAAAAAAGTTGAAAAAAATTGCAAAGGTCAAGGGATGGTCACAAATCCCAATATAGACAAACACAACACAAAAACCAAAAAACACAAAAAAACAGACAGTAACCCTAATCCAATAAATATTAAGGGTGCACTTAGGTGCTCCGGACGAGAAAGCGGTGACTGCCTTTCGTATAATGTCGTCTGCTGTTTAAGGGGCAAAAGGGAAGAAGCAGACGAACTTTTGTAATAAAAGTAAGACCAAATTAGAAACAGAAATGGCTGACTTTAATGTAATTTTCTTGTAGAAGTAGTCAAAGACGATTTGTGACATGTATGCCAATATGAAATATGAATATATTTTAATATATTTTCGTCCATCGAATTTTCGTATAAAAAATAAAATATCATGTTGAAGCAGTTCATATCTGTATGCAATACATATAATTTATGTGCGGTGTATTTGTACGCGTGAGTGATCACACTATAGGAAATCAAGCACTAACACAATACTCAATTAACACATAACATATAATTGTTTGATGTACATTACATTGTAATTATAGAACGTACGTGGATATGTTTTAATATGGTTTAGGTGCGCTTACCAAACCAAAATAGACACTTTGGGTTTTGCAAACTTTTAAAACTTTTGTGACACTATTTGTTTTCTTTTTCTTATCCTAGGTGAGTCATAAGTAGTCTTTCATATTCGTATGAAATTGAATCATTTGACATATTAACAGCCACTAATTTGTTTGAAAATATGTTTCGTATAGCCATTCACTTTTCTCTCAAGTTAGTTTTGCAAACATATGGATCATGTCAAAAAACAAACTAACACATTTTATTAAATTACATTCTTTAATACATGCTTATTTGTGCATATTTATCTGTAGGACATTAGCGTTATACAATGTTCTTTAAAAAGTTATAATTATTATGAAACAAGGTTTCACTAGTATCCTTATATGTTTCATCAATCATTACTACATGTAGATGTATTTAGGTATACGCAGTATCTACGTTTTAGTTGAGCACCTAGTAACATCCGTGATTACAATAACTTTCGGATTCATACGACTGACCGAGAAAACATCCACTTAATGCAACAACAAAAAAGCAATGGTCATTTGCATAATATATAGATCTACAACATGTCAGTTCTCTGTATTTTTATCTCGGTGATATTTAGAGACCAACATATCATCACACTTTAATAAACAGTGCTAAGTTAGCAGGAAATATTTGTAAATGTTACCGACATTATGTCCTGTTACACGGATCTACAGTATCCTAAATTGCAGTAATTATAATAATCTTGTTCATTTAGTCACACGGTTTGTTTCAAATTCTGGATTAGGCTTATTTTTTTTTCTTTTAAGTTAGATTCCATCAAAACTAAAAATCGATAAAACGATACTCGCATAGGTAACTATTAAGAGTGCATGACGAGATAGATTGAAGAAGGCAAAGTCAACAAAGGTAATTATGCCCTCGTCCTTGAAATCATTCTTTAGAAATGTCAACACATTAAACTTGTACGAGATTTTTCAAGCTCATTTAAATTGCTTATTATGAAAAACGTTCGATTATTTTGTTCATTATAACCTTAAAAACAAAGAAAAAAATAACTTTCGAAAAAGTGACAAGAGACATAGAAAGCTGTGCATTTAATAAATGTCACTGCATAACGTAGTACTGCACTACATAGTCCAATAACAGGGTTACAGGTAGTACATGGAGAAAGTCGACTATAGGCAAAAAGTGACTAAACCTAGACAATTTACGATAGCAAAAATATTCGAATAAACAAAAAAAAAAATGCCGTAGCGATTATCAAGAAAAAAAGTTTAATGATCATAGCTCATATTATAATAAATTTCGATTTATACAGTTTCATTTGAGGTAAGAGTAATAGCGTAAAATCAAAACTTTCGTTTAATAGGAGCTGTAAATTACTTATTTACTAATCATTTCATTTTCATTAAATATTCGTTTGACGTTCATTTGGAAATCGTTAAACATTCCTTTGTCATCCGTTGAATATTGGTTTATTTTTTTTTTATTTAGTTAAGCGTCAGTATCAGCTGCATGGCGCTTAGTTCTAATTGGTAGAGAAAGCCGAAGTTCGCTATAAATTTCCACATTTTTGGCAGAAAAACTGAGAATCGTTTTAAATTATGGTTAGAATCAAGCACACCATGTTCGGAGTACAGTTCGCACCCACAACCTCGGTGTTAATGATAATTATCTAATCACCTCGGCCTACTTTTATTTTCTTGTTCATTTTCACAGCGTAAATGATACTTAAAGTTGCAGTTGGTTTACTAATAGTCCTTTGGAACAAATACATAAGTGACCAGAACAATCCGTTTGAGGCCCAGTGAAGTATATCGATTAGAAAAGAGTCGAATATTTTATAACTTCATCAAACTTGTATATAATATTATACAACTAATGTCTTCAATGATGTGGTCGCTATCGGAATTTCTCAAACAGAGAAATTGTGATATTCTTTGAGTCGTTTATTATTTTATTACATTAATTAAACATCGAAACTGTACAGCGGACAGAGATCACCACATTTTGATGCTATTTTAGTACTGTTGTTATTTAACATGACCCGTAAGTAGCTTTTAGGCCAATCAAATACGCGCACAATTCTTTATATGTAATACAATACAACAATTCCCCATTTAATTATTTAGTTTTCAATTCATGTTAAAATTTACACAACTTGTTTTAATTTTTGGGTTTTCGAAAATAAATTTCCTTGATAAAATATTATGACAAACATTTAAGTGCTAGTTGTTGTTTTCATCTAAATCACTACTTTCACAAAATATAAAACAATAAACGCTGAAGTATTGTTCTAGGGTTGAAATTTAATTTTAGTGCATAATTCCAGATTGAAGAAAACAATTTCTTGTTTACAAAATACTAAATTTAGCCATTACAAGTGTTATTTACAGACCCAAACTTCCTTGTTTTAAAATCATGACACTCTTCTAAGTGCTTCTGGGTGTCTTTAACAACCCTATTCTTAAGTAGACAATAAACCCGTTCATATTTCATATTATTGCTGATTTACAGCACGTGGGAAAACAAGAATGGATTTAACTTAAAATATGCATGTAAATCGCTATAACTTATTTCGAATCTTGTTTTAACAACATAAAAAGGCATTCTGTTCTAGTCTTATTGTATTTGTTCATTCCAGATTTCAAGAGTTGCACAATATTGTTTTGATGACATAAATGTCATAGATACACCATTAATTACCATATGTAATTCTAGTGCGTACTCCGTATGTTCAAGGTGTCTACAATACAAGTTAACGTGTCTTGTTTGAGGTTTTTTGCATGTGAAATATTTACTGTGCTTGGTCGAGTTTATGGTCTTTTTGTATATCCAAAAAGTTAAAAATTGAAATTAACAATTATTATCCACAGTTAATCATTATACTAAAATGCGACTGCATTTTTTCATTTTGATAGTGCTTTGTCATAGTAAATTTTGACCCAAATTAATACGGAAATATACGCTAGAAGCAGGCGATTGTTGTCTGTTCGATACCTTTCGTATAAAGATTTGCGGTTTACGCGAGAAAAGCCAAGAAGAAGACGAACTTTTGTAAACAACGTTAGACGCCTTTAGAAACAAAAACAGTTGACTTACAGTGTAAAATTCATGCAATTGCAAATTTCGCACAATCAACGTCAAGAAGTTTCAGGTTTGATCAAAGAAGGAATGTCTAGGCATGAAATTGTCCGACGTATGCATTGTTTGCCTTCCACCATCACGTGTTTGGTATTGAGACACCATTAACTAATAGATTCTTTCGAGGAAAAAACCACGCTCAGGAAGATAGGGTGTAAGTACGCGTCAACAAGATCGAAACATTTGATTACAACATTTTCCTGATCATTCCGGTTCGGCAGGGCAAGCCTCATCGCCATGGAATACGGTGCGACGATGAATTTGCACTAGCTAACTTCAAGCAAGGAGATTCCTTCCATTGAAACTTTATTACACCACAGCGTCGTCGAATTCGTATACATGGACACAGCTACGTCAACGATGGTTTTACAGGCTATGGTCTTCAGTCCAACGAGTCTTGTTTCCATCTTCGTTATAGTGACGGTTTAACACGTGTAGGCGTAGAGATAAACGTTTTCTGGATCCTTGTGTTCAAGAAAAGAATCGTTAGGACGGTAGCAGCGTGGAGGTGTGGGGTGGTATTTAAACTAATCCTTGAGCCCACTGATCGTGATGAATGATACTTTTACAGCTAAACTCTACATAAATTAAGCTTTATGACTAATCGTTGTTCCCTTTATTCCTAGACACCAATATGTAGGTTTGTTTCAACATGATAATGCTCTTCCCAATTATGCCGGTCTCACAACTGCCTTCCACTACACAAACAACGTTTGAACTCATTTTGTTTCCATATCTAAGCCCTGGACAAGCGGTAAGAAGAAGCCAGCCTTTGTGTACACCAGTAAATATAAAACACTGTAATAGTATTGATAATAGTAAAACAGATATTGATTATTTGATTAAGACGTGTTATCAAAGTAAAAAAACATCACAATGCCTTAATAAATATGCCATCTTTAAAAAAAGAATAAAAAAATCAGCCAGTCCAGATTAATGAAATATAATATATACGATCTTCTACAGCATTAGGTCATGATCTGATACTACAGGAACAGGTCATAGCCTTGCCTAGCTTAAATGAATAAGTTAAGGGAAAAATATAAAAGATAAGTCGTGATGCATTAAACATTAGGATCTTCTTTTCGACATTAACACGAATGTTCCGAATGCACAGATTCTATTGCAGGATAAGCTTTAGTGCCACATGAAAACTATGCTAGCTTCGGTTTACGTGCCACGGGAAAACTATGTTGGGTACGGTTTTAGTGCCACAGGATAACTATGTTGGGTACGGGTTTAGTGCAACATGAAAGCTATGCTAGGTTCGGTTTTAGTGCCTCGGCAAAACTATGTTGGGTAGGTTTTTTTGAGCCCAGGAAAAGTATGTTGTGTACTTTTTAGTGCCACAGAACAACTATGTTGGTGTACGGTTTTAGGGCTACAAGAAAACTATGTTGGATTCGGTTTTTAGTGCCACGGGAAAACTATGTTGCGTGCGGTTTGAATGCAGCAGTAAAAGTGTTTTGGGCACGGTTTTAATGCCACAAGAAAACTATGTTGGGTACGGTTATAGTGCTACAGGAAAACTGTTGAGTACCGTTTCAGTGCAACAGGAAAACTATATTGGGGTACAGTTTTAGTGCAGCAGGAAATATATGTTGAGTACGGTTTTAGTGTAGCAGGAAATCTATGTTGGGTACGGTTTTAAGGCAGCAGGAAATTTATGTTGGGTACGGTTAAAATGCCATGACACATACCCCTCCCCGACGAGATGGCACTTTCGCTACTTGCCAACGTGCCGAGCTGCTCCGGAACGTAACTAGTAGATAAATTTGTAAAAACATAATTAAACTATTAATATATTCGGGGATGCCTGATCTACGTAAAGGAAACTGGTAAACCTGGTCACTCATCAGACGTCAATCCATGGCCAGACGGTTATTGCCTTTTGTACTGCTTCAGTCTTCTGTTTTAGTAGCCAGGCAGATCATATATACTCTTTTGGTTTGCATTCACATGTAATTGTAATTGTAATCAGAGCATAGATTGGCTTCTCAACCATTAGTTACTTTTCGGCTAGTAGATGGCGGATCATGGATTACTCTATTGACTAGCCTACAGGTAGATAATGTGTTAGTCTGTTGGCTATTAGATCGTGGGTTACCCTGTCAATCCAACTTATTGTGGTTTACCATGTTCCGGTTGTTCCCCAAGCATCCCTAAATTCTAATATGACGCGTTTAAACGTCATAATTGTGTATGAGCAACACGCGTCGAGGAGGGGGTGTTTCAAGTGCTGTTTGAATTACAAAACTGTAACTCCCACAGGGAAGGTATTGTTTATGACGTATTAATCTTATATAGCGACACGCGCTATAATTATCCGTTGCAATATATCGTTTGTTACATTGGCAAAACAGGCAGTTTATGGCGGAAATTATGTTTTCTATAGGTACTTACATATCATAAACGTGTCGGATTATGAGAATAGAAATTATTCATGGAGGTTGTGATTTATCATTGTTTTCCAACGGATGACCATTTATGTCGCTCAGGATATAGTAATACGACATAAATGGTTACCCGTTGTAAAACAATGATAAACCACAGCCTCCGTGAATTATTTCTGAAATAAGAAGTAGAATAAACCGAATCTTAAAAAGATATATTTTTAAGATATATTATACTATATATATTATTCCCGAACTTGTAAACACATTATCAAGTCATCTTTTTATCCTACGTTTATGTAAACAATATTTGAAAACATTATTGTCGCCTGAAGAGCTGCAGGAAGCAGTGAAAGTACTAGCGAAAAGATACAATATACAGATTTTTTCATGTGATTTTATTCTTTATTCATATTAATGCCGTCTTGTTGACTTTATCTTGTTTTACTATATATATATAGTATGTATCGCGGTAGGGAGTGAAACTATACTCCTTATAATTACGACAGCACTAGACGCATTTGAATGAAAATTCACCATGTTGTATTGAAAATACGAAAGTATTTTTGTCAGTTTTTGAATGATTTTTCAGATGCAAATGTAATACAATCTAATAAAATTTTGTTATTGGTAGAATTTTTATTTATATTAGTACATCAAGTTTGAAAACACTAATTACCATATTTAAATGTTGTAAAATGTGGGAAATTTGTTTGCTGTAGTTGCTTAAGCAACTTTCATAAATCATTGGTTTTTTTCACACTAGTTAAGGTGAGACAACTCTCAGATGGCATTAATGAAGCACAAAACTTTAAGTTTAATTCGGTGTTCTTTAACCTTTCAAAATGCATAAGTCTCAAATAGCACAATATAAAACTACATAAAAGACCCAAGAATCATTTGTTTTAAACCTGTTAAACCCATGCTTTGCAATCAAGGTAAGTGATCAAACCAAGATAAAACAGTTGGTTTTATAATATTAAAGGCAAATATATAAATATATTCTATTTTTATTCAATATATATTTTTCAGCAACAGGCTTAAAGAAAACAAATATATGTGTATTCATAAAACTTGACTGTTACAAACATAAAACAACTGATGTCTATGAAATTTCCTTGATGCTAAATTAAACTTTTGTCAATAGGCCAGGTCATAATAATTGTGTGTGTTTCAATTGTAGTTGAAAACGCGTTTGGCCACACTGGCGTATAACGCTGATGCAGGGGACGAGAGATTGTTTGATGAATTGAAATGGGCGTCGAGCCTCAGTGTATGTGATATATTTTTCAGTTTTTAATTTTTGAATTTCTTTTTCTTTTTTTAAGTGAGCACAATCCTTGGATGAGGACATGTGGGCTTCACTACAATTGGCACACTTAGGATTATTTGTGCAGGTAAAGCCCTCATGTCCTACCTCTGCACATTTAAAGCATACCAAGGAGCCTCTACATTGTCCTTTTCCGTGGCCAAATTTCTGACATTTAAAGCAGCGCACATGATTTGGAATGTATGCGCCGACTTTAATATTGTACAGTCCAATTTTGATTGATTTAGGGACCAATGGAGTATTGAAATTTAAAAGAAAGGTATTACGTTTAATTTGATGATTTTGTCTTTTTGCAATAAATCTTTTGACTTTTGTAACACCCTGAGGTTTCAGTTCAAGACAAATTTCTTCATCTGTCAGTTCAGAGAGAGCATCGTCCCTGTAATGAATAATGCCCTGACAGGAATTTAATGATCTGTGAGGTGTTGATGTAATTTCCAAATTAAAAATTGTATGTAATTGTAATAAATTTAAGGATTGCTGTTTTTTAGAAACTTCAACGAGTAGAGATTCAGATTTCATTTTAGTGACGTTCTTAACGTCCCCTACACAACCCTTAATGGATTTTTCAATGATAAAGGGAGAAACTTTACATAAAGGTTTGTTAGAATCCTTACTCGTTAATACAATAAATCTTGGCCAGTGTTCATCATCAACTATTTCTTCAAGCGGAATGTCGTTTTTTCTTTTATTGTTTGAATTAAAGGTGCATCAGAAGCCATATTCATTATATAAGGTTGATAATATGTTTACAACAGTTTACAACAGTTGAAGGGCTATAACCGTGCTAAGATTTTGAAGAATCTGAGTGCAATCGAATCTAAACAGAACAACTAAGACGGATTAGATTATTATGTACCCCTTGACAAATTATAAAAATAGTAAACCAACTAAAAATATAAAATATTGACTCTAACTTTGTCCTTGATGAATATTCTTATTCTAGGTCTATACGATAACATCATGGATCGACCTCATCACCATCATACATCTGTATACTGTATTGCCATACAATATACTACAAATATTAAAATAAAGTAGTCATTTTTTTCATTATACAAATACGACTTGTAATCTGATTTCCGTCTAGAACCGGACAAACTATAGTATACCAGCCTTATTAGAACAGTACTCTTATATGTGATTAAACAATTAAGGAAAGCAAGTTTCATAACTTTGTTACTTTGTAAACGTGTTGAAGAATTTGTATTAGTATGCTTTACAATAGAAGCCACTACTAGAATAAGATAGATGTCAGGAGTAATAACTGCGTTTCCCGCTCCAAATTGCACGTTAGTACAATAACTTGTGGGACGTGCAAAGAGAAATAACTAGTTATTGGTTCGACGTGAACTACGTTGTAAAGCGTTCTTCAGTTATTTCTCTATAAAGTACTTAATATGTGTTCTTGTTTGTGTTAGTTCAATATAATGATATAGGTATGGCCTTTAATCGACTTATGGCAATATCCTTAATGATTAAATCTCAAAAGAGTTTTTACCCTTATAAACGTTGTAGGGTAAAAAATGCAAGTTTCGTAAAAAATGCAAGCGCGCATGTGCAAAATCACATATCGCTTCCGGTGTAAAAAATGCAAGTTTAGTAACTTCCTGTTCGCTGTGGCATTCGAAAAAACCTTTAATAATTTGTATAGAAATATTGTCACTGATTAACTCATTCTTTTAAGGTATAATAACTGCATGGCTAATGAATGCTATCAATTTATGATACAAGAGGTGACGATAAATAATTTAACACAATGAATTCGTTGAATATCTCAACTTCGTTGATTTCACAGTTCGTGGAAGCTTTGATATGATACATAAACGATAATTTGATTTTATATTTAAAATACTATTGATTTTTTGTGGGAAGCCATTTATTGCAGGTTCTAATAGTTGGTTAAGGATTACATAAATCTTATATTTTCATATATACAGTATATATTTCTAAGTGAACTGTTTCAAACTTTTTCATTGATGAAACAAATGCAATTTAATGTAATATTCAAAATTCATTTTTAAAATAAAAACTTTAAAATTTTCAACCTGCATAACAGAAACATTCAATATTTTATTTTTGGGCTGGTCTGCAATAAAAACTTTCATATTTTATGGCTGTCTTAAACTAATTCCTTATATAAATTTGCAATCAAAACTTGACTTCTGTTACTTATCTTGAATATAAATCTTTAGTTATATTTGCTAGTACTATATAGAGTAAGTAATTTATGTTTTTATCCAATTTTTATGAAATATGGTTTAATATAGGTAAAAACTTGCATTTTTTACGGCTGTCTTGAACTAATTTCTGATATAAATTGGTAGAGTTTGCAATAAAAACTTGACTTCTGTTACTTATCTTGAAAAATCATTTTAGTTATATTTGCTAGTACTATATAGAGTAAGTAATTTATGGTTTTATCCAATTTTTATGAAATATGGTTTAATATAGGTAGAAACTTGAATTTTTTACAACTGTCTTGAACTAGTTTCTGATATAAATTGCTAGAATTTGCAATAAAAATTGACTTCTGCTACTTATCTTGAATAAAAAATCTTTAGTTATATTTGCTAGTACTATATAGAGTTAGTAATTTATGTTTTTATCCAATTTTTATGAAATATGGTTTAATATATGTAAAAACTTGCAATTTCTACGGCTGTCTTGAACTAATTTCTGATATAAATTGGTAGAATGTGCAATAAAAACTTGACTTCTGTTACTTATCTTGAAAAATCATTTTAGTTATATTTGCCAGTACTTTATAGAGTAAGTTATTTATTTTTGTATCCATTTTTTATGAAATATGGTTTAATATAGGTAAAAACTTGCATTTTTTACGGCTGTCTTGAACTAGTTTCTGACATAAATTGCTAGAATTTGCAATAAAAACTTGACTGTTGTTACTTATCTTGAGTAAAAATCTTTAGTTATATTTGCTAGTACTATATAGAGTTAGTAATTTATGTTTTTATCCAATTTTTATGAAATATGGTTTAATATAGGTAAAAACTTGCATTTTTTTACGGCTGTCTTGAATCTGTTACTTATCTGGAATAAAAATCTTTAGTTATACTTGCTAGTACTATATAGAGTTAGTAATTTATGTTTTTATCCAATTTTTATGAAATATGGTTTAATATAGGTAAAAACTTGCATTTTTTACGGCTGTCTTGAACTAGTTTCTGATATAAATTGCTAGAATTTGCAATAAAAACTTGACTTCTGTTACTTATCTTGAATAAAAATCTTTAGTTATATTTGCTAGTACTATATAGAGTTAGTAATTTATGTTTTTATCCAATTTTTATGAAATATGGTTTAATATAGGTAAAAACTTGCATTTTTTACGGCTGTCTTGAACTAGTTTCTGATATAAATTGCTAGAATTTGCAATAAAAACTTGACTTCTGTTACTTATCTTGAAAAATCATTTTAGTTATATTTGCTAGTACTATATTGACTAAGTAATTTATGTTTTTTATCCAATTTTTTTTTTCAAATTGAACATTATTTTAGTCATTTTGATTAAAATTGTAATAAATTATGAATTATCATTTTTTAAATGATACAAATTATATTATGTTTGTGCTTCATTAAGTAATGTTGCTGAAGTATTCACTTGTATTACTTGTTGTGTTAACAAATTCTAGTCAAACCGACTTTAAATAAAGCTTTTTGAGTTTATTTACAGGTTTTGTTTGGGGGTGGGGAGGGGTTGATGGTGGAAAAAAGGGAGCAGTGTAAAAATATCCTTGGACTGATCATTATTAATGTAATGTTTGATACAATCTCTCAATACTGTTAACATACTCCACACAATAATACTTTTATTTGTGTTGTCCGTGGTGTTGTCTTGATTTCACTGTGTGTGTTGAGTTTACCTTTTGTGTGTGACAAATTTCACTTACGGAGTGTACTAAGGACTTAGTACACTCCGTCCATTATAAATAGTAGAGCACTGCATTAAACAACTGAACAAAAAATATTATTTAATTATTTATATTCGTAATGCGGCAGTATTCATTCCTTCAACAAAGTCGTAATTTACCCGGGTAAAAAAAATGCAGAACACAACATACAACTATTACTATCAATGATTATAACTTATAACCCCTGACTTCAATACACAGTGCTTCAATATTAATTTACTCAACAAAGAAACAAATATTCGTGCATTTACTATTTTGATTTTCAAGATTTATTGACATTAAGATGCGACTTGCAATTTTTACGGACTTGCGATTTTTACAACAGTCAGCGTAAAAAACACAAGTTTGGACCGGAAACCGGAAGCGGAACTTGCATTTTTTACGACTTGCAGATTTTACGCTACAACGTCCAAAATTGTAAATTAAAATACTCCGATCCCCTTTACCGTTGTCACTATTTCATAATCTGTTGTTTAAGATCAGTAAGACGTACGAGTCTGATATTATAAAGGATAAATTACTGCAACCTAGTGCTTGGAAGTTGAAAGCCGATGTGCTGACTCTTAAACTTATTGCAATCGTTCTTGTACAACGATTGAAAAAGGATAATCGTTATACTTGTTTTAAGTGAATACAATTGAAAGTATTACCGATCAATTTCTCTATTGTTCAAATATAAGTGTTCACATAACTATCTATTACACAACAAGTTAATAACTCAATATAAGTGTGGATCCACGCTGAAATTCTGTGATGGCAATCAATCGATGGATGAATCAAAGAGTTGTTAACGAGTAAATAGGTACGGAGGCACTCTATCAAAGAGATTTATACTAAGCCAATAACAAATTTTAAACTACAAACGTTCAAAGCGTCCCTGCTCAATTTAGGAAAAGTTTATATAATATGACAATGCCATCTTTGTTTATCATTCAAATATAAATGCAAGAAAACACATTGCACATTTCATCTTAAGTCTCTACACTTTACAGTTTTACTGTAAAATATTTACTACCTTTCCTTGGCTTGATCATTTACCTATCTAGTATTGTGGAGTTTCAGGACAACATTTGACTTGTCATATACAATTATAAGCGTTTTAAATTCAAAGTTATTTTGATAAAGTACAACAACATAATTAAAGGCAACACGAAAAAAGTTTATGTTTAAGAAGAGAGGTACCTCTGTTAAAAAACTTTAATAATGTACAAAGCATCGCAAACCAAGGAACAAACAATTTTGGAATTATGTTTACTTTAAATAAATAGATCAATAAATAAATTAATTAATTAAGGCTACATCGTTTGATTATTGGTTGATTGATTGTCTGCTCCAGTGAGCAGTATTTCAGCTATATTTTGGACGAAAACAAGTTAACAAATATTAAATCAATTAGGGAAAGATGGAGTAAAAGGACAAAAAACTGAATGTCACTAGAAAAGTATGGGTAGGGACGGAAAATTTAGCCTTTTGTAACGGCTACTCTTACCGACATCTGCAAAAAAGACTGTCAAAACCCATTACCCATAGTGTTCCGACCACCAACGTAATGGCAAGCCATGTACGCTACATGTACACGGGGACACGCTGGGCAACTATGTGGTTCGGGCACTGTTAACCCTCAGAGTATACTCACAGTACATATTTTAGAAGGCGTTTGTTCAGTGGAAACATCACTTCCCTCTGGTTCCAGACAGGTTTACGCTAAACAATTCAAATGTTTTTTTTTCTGTATTACACCACTATAGGAATTAGAAGATGTCATCTTACATAACGGCATTCCATTTTCACTGTCCTGTGAAAAATGCCCTATTCGAAGCTATGTGAATTATTGTGAGCAAAACAAAAGTAACTCCGATCACACCGATTATCTCCTGACAACAACGTTATCAGGAGATTCGTTGGAGATGGTACTAGCAAGCATCTAAGCTGCAAAATAGACGGTAACATTCGTGTGTAAAACAGTCAAGTGATCCATATGAAAAAAACAATTTCATATAGTAAACTGGTACTCTGCCCTTGCAAGCTTACGGATTTTCTAACCTTGCTATCCTTTTCATTTACACAAGATTCACTCTCATATATGTATATCTGAAAGCCGTTTATGCTAATGAGATTGATTGATTGATTAATGGTGTTTAACGCCCGAGCAGCATTATTGCAGCTATATTCAGGCGATATGCTAATGAGAATATGATCGTCAAGTGTTACGACATCACAATTAAAGCAGTGTATTTCTTTAGAAAAAAAATTTTCTTTGTATTTTTTTTTTAATTTATTTTTGTTTTTCTGGATGTATTGCAAAGAACGATCTTTGAGAAAAATATTAAATTAAACATTTGATAAATTATGATTTAGAGAAAATTTTCTGTTTCCTGTTTTCAGAATCTCTCTGACTTGACTTCGTCACTGAAGATATGGATGCTTCCAGACCTTTAAAAAGAGTAAGTCGAGGTCAATTTTTCAGATTTTTTTATATATTTTAGCCGTGGTATAGTACTTTCAGACCACTAAATGCAAAGGTGGGTTTTTTAAATTGACATTATATTATAATATACAAAAAGACCTAAGTAATTGCGTGCTTGTGCTTGGTACCAGAATAACGCATGCTCCATTCACAATATCGCAAGACGAGATTTCATGGAATGGAACCGATCTATTTAGATAGCAACTGAGATATCCGGAGATAGTATTTAAAAAGAGCACCTAAATAAAAATCGATTTGAAAAAAAATTCGACGTCGTTAAAAATTAAGCGTTTAGTTTACAAATAAAAAGAACAATTTCAGACAACATTTTCGCAATCTCTAAAACGCTCTATTTAAATATTAACATTTGTTTGAGATTCAAGTGACGTGTCGCCAACAGTTTAGAGGTAGACGTCACTGGAATGCAGAGGCACTGTTTACATTGCTCGTTTAGAAACGTCATGAATAATAAAATGTGCGATGCTGGCATTTATACTGTGCAGGTCTATATTCAAATTAAGAGAAAACACTAGTCGAGTAAATTTGTGCCAGATATTCTCTCTAACTTACATTCGAGTGGTACTCACCTATTTCACAAAAATAAAAAAATATACAGAAAAATATTTTATTCGGGATATATGCTACCGTCTAGTGCAAAGTTGTAGATTATACTAAGTATCGACGTTCGCTGCGTTTCATGTTCGAATGTTTATTTGTTTAACTCGTGAATCTTTTCTATTTACTGTATTTTTGCGTCTTTATTTTTGTAGATCCCATTATTATCTTTTATCGTATTAAATTGTTTATATATTATGTTCATGTGTGTTCACCGAGTTAATCTGAAGGTTGCGATGTATTCAATAATTTGGCTTTAATAAGAAAGTCGTGGCTTACCATAGATATTGCTCTACTCAAATCTGACCTTGCACTGCTCTCGATGTTCTGATATGTCGCTTCATTAAAGCAGACGTTGTACAGAATGTACATAGTTATCTCGCTTCTATACATTTAGACCTCGGCGAATACCGGATTATATAAATGTGGCTTGGCTTCTCCGAACTGCTTGAAATAAAACCGTTCCTATTGAGACGTACCATTTGGTTGCTTGTGATATATACAGACACATCTCCCCTCGAATTGAGATGTTAAGTTTTCCAACTCTGTACCTTCTGATTCCTGTTGTCTTTCCACAGCTTCCCTTCATTTTAAAGAGTGTACAAAATGACCTTCGTAGCATGAATTTGTAGCAGTTAAACATAACAACGACAGACAAGTATTTTGTTTGTTTGTTTGAATGGTGTTTTAACGCCACTTTCATCAATTTTCAGCTATTTCATGGCGTCCAGTTTTTTTTGGGGAGGAAGCCGGAGTACCCGGAGAGAAACCTCGACCTGCGGTAGGAGACAAGTATTTTGTAAAGTATACCGGGTTCTTATGTACCATACTAAAACATACTAGAACATCAACCAATGAAATAATAAAACTAATAACTTTAATCAAGACCTAGCTCTTGACCCTATTTTGCCCAACGTACTTTTATAAAAGTGGAATTGAAAAGTTCCGGAAAATAATATAGTGGTTCTAGGACTTCATTTTGGACACACAACAAATCTATTTTTAAAACATAACCGCAATTATCACATTTTATTATACATGTGTAATCACATTACAAAAGGAAACTGCGCAATACACACATTGATTATAGTGTATACTTTGAAAAACGCGTCATTTTGAACGTATATAGAGATTTTGTATTCTGTCTGCCATAATTTTGTTTTCGCGGCAATAATGTCACGAAGACGGACAATAGCATCAGCAATGAAAATGTTATATACTGATTGATTGACAGATTAATTGATTGATTGATTGATTGATTGATTGATTGCTTTACATCCAGCGAGCAGTATGTCAGCTACATTTTGGATGAGTTGAAATGAGTCGTGTGTATAGTAAGTCATTGAGTGTTTTATTTAAAAATGCAATTAAAAAAACCCAGGGCACAAACACTTTGTTAGTCAATGATCAGTTTAGTTTTCCAAAGCAATTAATTGTTTAGGAAGAGCTTAGAACGGACTGATTGAGCATAATAAATTGGGGGTGATAATAAACACGTGATGCATTGATATAGTTTATAAAATTCATAACAGTAGAGTACAATATCAAATTAATAAACACAGGTGTTAGGGCCTTTTATGGTCAGTTTGAGGAAACTTTTTTTTTCTTCTGTGAAAAAGAGGCCCAATGTCTTACTGTGATCATTTTGTGACCAATAATTACCCAGACGTTTTCAGTCGTATATAGATCAGTACAGAAATAGTCAATGAAAAAAATTTGATTTCAATTGTGTGTTTGTGACATCAAATGACGAGATAAAGTATGTTTATTTGTAGTTTCAAATATTAATACGAGTTCTGGTAACTTATTTAACAATATGCTGTAGTTGATGGCTATATGTTGTTCAAAATATCATATTCGAAAATCCATCATTTGGTTTTAAACCAATTGCGGAAACCAGGCTTTGAGCAATGTTAGAAATGTAGAAGTGTTTATACCACATGGGCAATCGCGATGGTGAATTTTTGAACGTGTTTTTATTCGTTGTTTATAGCAGGAAGTCCATCCAATGCAAGCATCGCAGATGCAAGCTTTTCGGTTGCATGCGTGTGTGAAACAAATTTCACGTGATCCATATGAACAAACTCATTTGAGATGGTAGCTGAGCTATCGGAAGAAAGTATTGTAGAAGAGCACTAAAATTAATTAAAAGTAGACAAAAACAATTTTGACATCGATAAAAGTAATGTGTTCATTTTATTAAATGACAGAAAAAATGTCAGACAATTTTTTGCATTTTTTTAAATGCAGCGAAATAAACAGGAAATTGAACGATTTTGTACGATTTCATCTTGAGAACGATCACAATGTGTCAATGTATTTCGAAGTATTCCAATTAAATGGGGCCCCTGGTCAATAATGATACTCTAAATAAAACGGTCAATGCGAAATTTTCACCTTAGATGTTATAAAAAAAATCGCAGAGATTTTGAGTATTTAACAAATTTTAAGTACTTTGTATGTTTTTAAATAGATTACGTCCGATTTGTTTACTTCCGAGGTAAGTTTAATTATCGGTGGTGACAAATTAGAAAAAAGTAAACTACAACGGCCCTAAATGAAAAATTGCAACCGGTTGATAAACAAATGAATTTAGGTTAGCTTTAAATTTAAAGTTCTTTCAAAATTTATAAATATATTTAAAAATACAACAACCTGCAATTGAAAGACTATACTTGTTTATACTGTACAATTATATGTAGCTGTACAATGGATGCTTCTGAGCAGATTCAGCACGCAGACGTGTCTAAAGCCTTTAAAAGACATGGAAAATTCCCTGTTGCTGTATTTCAAATTGACATTTTTGTAATGTTTCCAGTTGACACATTGTAGAAAGACGTCATGTCACCAATGCAATGCAGACACTGTTAGAGAACCCTCAAAGTAACACAGTAAACCATAAAATTTGGGCTGCGCCTATATACATATTAATACGTTCAAAATAACATGAGAAAATCTATAAAACTCCTATAGTGTATATATAGGTATAGTTCGTGTCTCATGTCCTGTGCTCCTGTGTAATTGTCACAGGCGCCAGATCTTGTTGTAGTGTCACACGTCCCGAGTCCCTTTGTTTAGTAGTGTCGCACTTCCTCGAGTTGCTGTGGTAGTGTCACACGTCCCGAGTCCCTGTGCTTAGTAGTAACACTCCAGGAGTTCCTGTGGTTAGTGGTGTCTGTAATGAAGTGACTTTCACTCCGTTGGGTTCTTTTTGAAAATTAAATATCTATAGATTGATCAGTCGGTGTAAATAAAAAACTAAATAAAAATTCACTTTTAATCAATACAACATTGAAACAGAAGAACAACACTATACAGCCTTCACCACTACTTCGCTACACAATCGACCCAACATGAAACATAAGGACAAAATGAAACAAAAGAAAATAAATAAAACTAAACTAAAAATATAAAATAAAGAAAATGTTTATCACAGTCCAGTATACTCTAACTCCTTCCACGCCTGCTACAACGTTAATCAGCGACTGCAATAATCTGTCAAGTCCAAAATGTATTTCCATAAATAATTCAATTGACTTTACGACTACTGGTATTCAGAACTCCCTGTCAAATAACTTTATAGCCATCTATTTTCCTAACTTTGCCGAACGACGTATATACTCAGTATGTGTATACTCCAAAGCTTGATTTTATGTACAGCTTTCTATTTGTAACGTCTTTCTAATTTTACCAGTTTTATGAGTGGGTCTCTCTTTTCTCCTATAAACCCTCAAACCAAAGTGGGCAACACTTAAATTAGTCCATAAACCAGTCCCCTGTGAAAGGAACAAAAGACCATTTTAATACCGTTATTTTGTTATTAACAATTTAGAACCGATTCCGCCATATCCACGCGAATAAACAAACATTAATAAACTTTCATATAGATATCACACACGCCATTTTTTTCCGTGCAATCAATATGGTGGGGCTGAGTCTATATGGAATTTACCTGTGGGTTTTCTGATACCCTGGTGAGTTTTATATCCAGGAAATCTCCTGAACTGATCAATCCTTTTTTTTTAATATATAAACTCTGGTAGCATTCACCTGTTCCTATATTTTTCCACCATGTGCTTCTTTAGCACATTCTTTCCTTTCAATGTCCAGGTGCCCAACTAATAGAGTACACCTGACTATAAAATCACCAGTCAAACCGGTTCCACTACTTACATGTTCGGGTAAAATCAATAACTGACTCTGACTTTACCTTTATATACTTCACTGAAATAGTATGCAAAGAAAAATAACTCTAACGTCTTTCTCCATACTTTACAGTGTCAAATGAAGATAGTTCTTGTGGTTAATAGTTTCACACTCCCGGAGTCTCCGTGGTTAGTAGTGGCACGTGCTCTAAGTTTCTGTGGTAGTGTCACACGTCCCGAGTTCCTGTGGTAATGCTACATGTCGCGAGTTCCTGTGGTTAGTTGTTTCACACCCCCAGTTCCTGTCCTAGTGTCACACGTCTCGAGTCCTGTGGCTAATAGTGTCACATGCCGAAGTCTTGTAGTTAGTACTGTCACATGTGTCCAGAGTCCTGTTGATAGAAGCGACACACACCAGAGTCCTGTGGTTAGAAGTGTCACACGTCCTGGGTCCTGTCCTTAGTAGTGTCACACGTCCGAGTCCTGTGGTTAGTTGTGTCACACGTCCCCGGGCCTGTGGTAAGTAGCGTCAGACGTGTCCCGAGTCTTCTTGATAGTAGTGTTACACGCCCGAGTTTTTGCTTAGTAGTGTCTGTTCTTTGCAGTAGCCTAGAAATGTTGCGTTTAGCTATTTTTAAAGAGGACGATACTACATTTTCGTCTCTTTTCGGAAGCCTCAGAATTTTTACGGATTCCACACCTTGTGCAAAAATACAGGATGTATTGCACGGTATGATTATATTGCTTTTTAATAAGGAAATATTTATAACTTTACAACTTTACAATAAATCTATTTTATTTTTTTTTTTAGTTGGCGTAAACAAAGGGTAGCGGAGTCAGATTATTATACCATAGTGTTTTCAGATAGCCAGATTTCTTGTTCTTTTAAGACGATTTTTGAAGATAACGATAATGAGGAATAACATTGTACAGCCTATGTCCCGTAACTTTTGCATATTATGATGTCACTGATTGTTAAAGCTGGTCACAAGAAATATATTTATTCATAATTAAACAAAAACGCGGCTTTTTACAATTCTGCCATTTATGTATGATTTTTTTTTTCAAACACTATAAAGACCCCTTTACAAAAATATAAGCTAATAACGTTAGCTTACTTCATTTTATATGTCGCCAGAATTGGATTTTAAACGACAAATGATCACTAGCTCTTATTTATTGCAAAAATGGACAAAACTATTTTTTTTCCAAAACTCAGCTTGTAAAAGTAAAGCTTGAAAGATATTTTACTTCACCTAAGATGTGGTAACATGAAAATAATTGTTATTTAAAAATCTCACCAAGTGTAATGTGTTTCCTTTACAATGCGGTATTACAGCTACTATTTAATTCGCAAATCATTGTTTGAATGCATTAACCTGTCTTTTGCGTTCTATTCATATGTATGCATCCAAAATATTAAAGCAAATTGAACACACATTCCTAATTTTTACTATAATCTATTTTTGAAACCGAAAACCAAGTAATTGTGATTTTATTGCATTAAATATTAATAATCTGTAATAGAAAACATTTAAAAATTCTCAATACATATTGTTGAAACATTGGTACGAAATGTGTCTATTAAAGCTTCCGTCACAGTGGTGCACACAGTCATTATTCACTAAATGTTACTTATTTCAAACGTATTTACTTAACTTACACTGCTACAAACAGTACAAGTTATTAGTATATTGAAAAATGTGAAGTCGCATAGATTTTTTAAAGCAGGGTATAACTCTGCCATTAGGTCGGCATTTTACTCATAAATACATAAAAATTTTCATTTTTGTTCCTGAATACACTTTTTTAATAATACATTTAGGACAGAAAGGTCAAAATCAGAAAAAGCACCTTTTTAAAAACGAGGCCCAAATTAATAATCTTTATGAATAAATGCTTAGTATTGATAGATCATTATGATTCACCCATCAATAAATTTGAAAAAGACAAGAGTTCGACTTGCAAAAATAGTTAATTTTCAAAAATATTGTATTGCAATCTCAAAGGTGCAACACCACAATTAATTACATTTGCTTTCTTTGTCCGCGAATATAGTTCCCAATAAAAGCAGTGCATTTTATTGCATTGTTTTCCAATAGCTTTTGATTGCTTTAAAATACTGTGTATGCTAATTTGAAAGAAGAGACTTAGGAGATAATCGAGAAACTAAATATTTCATGAAATATGCTGGATTAGGAGTAATTTAATCAAGTGAAATAAGGACACATTTCGTATTTACAGAATCTGTTAGAATTGAAAGAAGTGATGGTTTCTTAAAGGTTATAAAATATATTTGTTCTGATTGTTTCGTATTTTAGTAGATTTATGCTATTATTATACTAAATGTCATTCCAAATGCGGCAGAGTATTTTGTTTATATTGCCTTTTTGCTTTAATATTGATTAATTGATTGGATGTTTGCTTAACGGCCTGCGAGCAGTATGTCAGCTATAGTCAGAACGAGAAGTTAACAAACAATAAATCGATCGGAAAAGGGACGGAACATAAGGAACACAATTTTGACAGCCAAAGTCTGGAGTATTTGGCGCTTAAAAATACATTTTTGTAGCTACTACAATTAGCTTATTCTTTTTCGAATCTACAGACGGGATCTTTATTCTTTATCGACCAGGCTTTCCATATTATGGCCTGACAACCCCAACGAGAGAGTTTCCTCTAGCTACCACCTGGGGACGCACTGGGCTGCTCTGTGGGTTGGTCTCCCAGTATGGTCCCAGTTGTTCTATAATATAGTAATAGAAACAGAAATCTTCCATCCTTTTATGGTCTAAACTTCATGCTTGAAATTAATTTATTATTGTTCTATTTGGTGCATTTATATTCTGTTTGTAACCTTTTTTATTTATTTGTGAGTTCACACATATATAATACAAAAAGCAGCGAGATTATCATAAATAAAGAAGGTAGTAAAATATTAAAGAGAGACCTTTGTCTTTCGTAATGGATTCAACTTGTCAATTTTTGTTTGTGTTTCACGGTCAGTGTAATTTATCTATTCATCTATATTCGGTCATTAAAAAGTGACTGCTGCTTAAAATGCTACCTGAGTTATTTTAATGAACGGATGTATCTAAAGAGTCAAGTGAGCAATTGTCATCAATATGCGTCCTTCGTTGTCAGCATCGTCGTTTCGTGTAAACATTATATTTCAATCGTTTCTAAACCCCTGGGCCAACATTCACAACAATCGTGGTCGCAATGTTCATTTAATAAAGTTGTTTTTTCTGATTAGAAAACCAAAATGCCTTCAACCACAGGACTACTTGTAGCTTAATTAAAAGCCCTTGTTCAGGTAAGCAGATAAGTATAAAAAATCTAACTTGAGCTACCTTTTCTCTTTTCTATCTCACCACTTCAGTTTAGCTCGTTTCTATCACAACAAAATGTATGACCAAACAACCTCAGTATTAGTGTTACAACTGTTTATATACACAACCCTGCACGATATAATTATGTTAGAACAGTACTAAATTAAATAGTGGCCTATATTCATTACGGTTCCAAACATGTACATTTAATTAGAAAGCATCTTCATGAATTTTAACATAAATTTGTAACTGTTTGTTTCGCACCTCCATTCCGCATTTTAACTATGTTCAGGATATTATGAATAACATGAAGTAATTTAAACATGCCAAAAGTAACAAAACTAGTAACGTGCTTGTAACAATTGTCGTGAAACTATGCTTTGTCATATTTGTATGTTTATGTTCTATATTTACTAGAGGCTACATGCATCTTGTTAAAATTGGAGACCAAGTGGTTAAGTAGTTAAACTAACATTGATCATGTTTCTGTCAATACTGAAGTTGTAGGTTCAAGCCTTACTGTGGGCATGATGTGCTCAATTCCAATCTTAAATGACAAAGATTGCCAGTTTTCTCACACAGAAGGTCAGGTGTTTTCACCGGGTACTCCGTTTTAGTAATAACACTTATAATAGTTATACAGGCAAAATCAAGTATAGAAAATATGGCAGAATAGGAATACATTATTATTTTTAAAACGTTACGTTTTGTTACTATGTATATGATTAATATACACTAATGTAACCTCATTGCCAGGGATAAATCCATTAAAGCAAAAAATCTGAAATCCTGTTGTCAAAAATATATATCAAATATCAGTATTGTTAAAAAAGCATTTTGATTACAACAGAAATATAAAATAGTTGACAGATTCTAGATAATAATTCATAAAACAAAAAATCGTTTTTAAGGCTTCTTGCCTCCCTCTTAATGGTAATTTTTTCCAGTCACCGATTGCATTAAATAAAAACAATGTTGTTACACATTTTTGTATTATTCCTCTGTGTTATTAGAATTAAGATAAAAAACGATGACAAGTAATCTGCAGCAATTCCACTGTAAACGTTATGCACATGGTTAGGTAAAAGCTGTTTTTTATATCTTCAACAGAAGACATATTTACTTGATCTAAAATATCTTATTCCTGGATTTTACTTTTCCCTAGACAAGAGAATGAGTTACTCGACTATTGTCTAATTAGAGGCAGGCACTGCTTAATCGTCCGAAGCACCTGAGTGCACCCATGGTTTTTATTTGGTTCGGGTTACTCTCTTTCTGTGTTTTATGTTTTTGGTTTTTGTGTTGTGTTTGTCTATATCCTTTTTTGTAACTGTCCCTTGGCTCTTGTTATTCGGTCGGTTTTCTTTGCTACTTTCATATCAAAGTTCTATCGCTCGGTCCCAGATCAAGAATGAACCGCACAACTTTATTATCGCAATTTATTTGTCATCCCTTTTCAAATACTAGTATACCAAGATGAACAAGAATAATCAAAGAAGCATTGGATTTGAGCAGTTGTAAGAGTCCTTCTTGATCTGGTGTCCAGGCATTTTGCATTTCTACATAAAAACAAGTTAAAGCAGCTCACTCTCTGTATAATACAAGATATTTATCAATAGATACACCTAAATATTTAACACAGTCAGTGGATTTTATGTCATGATTATAACATGTTACATAAAACATATACATTTATATTTTCTTGATGGACCAAAACATTCTGTTTTTCCAAGATGTAGTGAAAGTTTGTTATCAATATAACTTTCAATAACTTTCTAATAAAAAAAACTATGTTGTCAGATAAAATCTTTGGATCTTTATGACACAATAAAATTGCACTATCATCTGCATATAGAATAGGATTATAAGTTTACATTCTTATCAATAGTATTTGGTATATCATGTACATAAGTTAAAAAAAAAAACAGAGGCCCCGAAATACTGTCTTGGGGAACTCCAAATGTTACATCAATAGGTTCTGACATAGTATTATTTGTATACACAACCTTTACTCTTTGTCATAAGTATGGCTAATACCAGTCAATTGATTCAACACCTATTACTTTTAGTTTATTACATTTTATACGATGATCGGTCGGCAGGGTCAAATGTCTTCTGGAGGTCCAGCAAGACCATCCCAGTAGATATATCTTTAGCGTTTTTTAATCATGATATAATTCATTGTATACATTCAGTACAATGGTCGCTTCATAAGGTTTACAACAACCCAGGTCACTTAGTTGTTTCCATAACTTTTTAGGGTAATTTTTAGTGTCGTCGATCTTATCTAAAACAGTTTGACTTCCTAATGTGAGGGCTCTTTGAACTTTATTTCTTCTACAGCAAATATTTAGGTTTATTTTTCACTTTATATTTAGATAACAATTCCCCCCTTTCTTTTATAAGACTTAAAATTTTATTTGACATCCATGGCTATGTATAATGTTCTTTAAAGAATTAACAGTATTTAGGACACTTGTAAATAATTTCTTTAAACAATTCCGATTTTTTTCAACTGATTTTTTCATATAGAGTACACTTTGTCCAGTCAACTTTATTTAACTCTTCATAAAAAGTAACCTAGTCATTGTTTTCAAAGACCGTATTCTGATATATTTATGTTCACCTACTTTCATTTTTTTTTTCATTTTTCTACAACAACAGATGTTATTGTGATTTCACAAACCAGAACACACTGTACCAGAATCAACTATATTTTATGTTTTATTACATAAAATTAGATCAATAGTTGAAGAAGAGTTATATGTAACACACCTACCAAATGCCTGTCTCTATAATCGCGGAGAACAGAACAACCCTCAATTTGAATTTCACCGTTGGTCACTTTCGAGTCAAGCCACTTTTACGATACAGCAATGACTGATGCATTGGACTTCTGAGCCACGATTCTAATTTCTGACAGTTTTGGAAGTCGCAATATAGAGTTTAAATATATATTTATTTCCTTTCGTTTTTGAAAGTTTAAAATCAGTCTACGAAGTATGGTCAAAAGTTAAGAAAATTTGATTTAAATTTGTATTATCGGTACAATCAGTATTCAAATCTTGAACAATATGTGGTAGTCGGTGCGTAAGGCATTTGTTGCAGATAAAATCAACAGATGTAAATTTGTTCGGTTATTTCTGAGGTACATGCTATATGTGTCCATCTAACAAATCACAGCTAACTGCTTTACTTGTTGTAATAACCCCCTTTGAGCATTTTGCGCAAGATGTTTACGTTAACGTTTTTTGTCAGGTCCTGGCTGTACATGTACATCGCTACTTTTCAGAAATATTAAACAGATAAATAGGTTTTTGTTTACTACATTAGAGGTTTTTTTTTCTCAAGATGAAAATGGAAAGTGCTGTAACTATGCATCTGAGGCTTGTCATTATTGTTTGTTGTGTTGTTGTTTTCCGGTCGTTGATCGCTGATTTTTGATGTCAAATTAACTCTATTGGATGTTTATTGCGCTAACTTTCTGCTATCTGAAAATTTTCATGTCTGCCATATTTGATCGTAAGTTTCCAATACATTTAAAAAAAACATGGACGCCACGATATGACTTAAATTGGCTTTAAGTTGAGTTAAACATCATTCTTAGAAACACGCAAAAAAGACTACGTATGTGTCGAATTTTTGTGGTAATTCTGTTTTTCTAAAATTTTAATTAATGAAAAAAAATCATAATTAAAACGTGTAATATAACAAGGTAGAACGAAACTGCCAAGATAACCCTAAAAGGTTAACATCTTGGCACAGCTGCTTTTAAAAACCCATATACAAACTTTTAACATGTTAACAGAAGAATGCTACTTTTTATATTTTGTAAAAAAAAACACTTATATAAAATACAGTCAATCTACTTTTTCATATTGGTGACTGCTGTCATAAACCTGACGACCCATTTCAGTCAAGTCCAGATCTTCGTATCTCATTCTAGGCTCACTGTAAATATGTAAATGGTTCTGACTAAGTCTTTCGTATGGTGCATTTACTGCTTGGTAAACGCCTATCTGATGCAAATTAGTTGAAACATCCTGTTACCTAGAATATTTGTTATAAATGTAACTCACAAGATCTGAGAATTCGGATCCTAAGTGTTATCATTTTGTTAAAGCGTTATTGATATTTTTAATAAATGGGACAACTAAACAAAATTGTTAAATAAAACTATTCCCAAATCAAATGAGAGGTAATGATCTATTTACACACTACCACATTAGAATAGCAATTTAGGACTACTTTAATACCACAACAGACATTTTAATAACTTGAGTGTTCCTATATGAATATTCAATAAAATGAAATTGTTTTCAAATATAAACAAGTTTATTACAAATTTACTTACAAACTTGTATTGTCTTCTATATTTTGACGTTGTTCTGCTGGTGATTCCCTGTGTCCAGTAAGATTACCTATCAATATCCATACATATAATTATTAATTTAACCTTTTGCATAAATAAATCGCCAAAATATTCAGTGTATTTTTCACAAAGATTTCAAAATAATGAGATAAACAATATCTGTCTTAAGAGGAAGGGAAGTCAGAGATAACATTCTCAAACCCATGTGTAAAGATATGCTGCATTTGCAGAGACTTTGCTGAGGCATTGGACAATCAAATATATTTTCTAGCCAGTTTGAGAATTTCGTGATTCGACGAGTGGTTTTATATTGTACAGACACTTTAGTCATTTCTACAATATGTTTGTTAGTCATTTGTTTACAACGTAACTTAACTGTAAAGTCATATTAAGCTATCTCACCCAGTGAGAATATAAGTTACATACACTCGTATTCGGAGATATAGAGATTTGACACTTGAAGTACCGGAGTACTAGAGGTGTTAAAATTTACATATTTGTGACTGCGAGAAATGAAACAATACTATGTTGTACTATTAACAGTTTTTGATTTTACTCGTTCGCTTTTGAGATAAATTAAAACACGCTAGATTAATATGATGCACAGCAATTTACATGTTTGCTAATATATATTACCATTAACAAACATTTTTAGTTATATTAAAGGCGTGACATAGTTAACAAAGTCTATTAGTATCTTTCAAACTAGGTAAGAAAATATGAGCAGGATACGAACTTCCTTGCAGCGGCCATGTGGAAAACTACTGTTCTAATAAGTCGTATACAACCATAGGGTTCCTTTGTAGCCGTATTTTAGAATTCAATTGGAAACGTACACATCACCATGTGCGGTTTTTAAGAGATCAAGTGGATTACATTGTGCATTTGTGTAATTGCGTTCTTATTTTCTGTAAGCTGTTTTAATTCTATATACAAGAGTTCTCAATAGTTATTAGCACGGTGGCTATTTGGTTTACATACCGGGTTTTGTTTGAAGACACTTATATATAATCAATATCACAACAACAACTAAAACAAATGAAACAATCCCAAAGAGGACCATTTTGATGACGGATAGATTGAATTCGAAACCTGAAACTAAAAAATTGAGATGTCATGCCAGTAACTACGTTTTGTTTTTTCTTTTGCTTGTTTGTTTTGTTTTGTTTTTTAATTTCAGTATTGTTTTTGGTTTTTTCGCTTTATTTTGTTTTTTTTTAATTTTGTATGTGTGTTTTGTTTCACTTTTTTACATATAGATTGTTTAGATTTGAATGGAATTAAAATAATATTCCAAAATCGTTATAAAATACAGTTACCTTTATAACCGCCGAAGTATTCACATATCTGCCCATATGTATGACTGGCACAAAAATGAAAATCCTTTAAGTCTGGGACTTCTGCTTCAAATAAAGTCAGCATACTTGTAAATCCTTCAACAGTTATATTTTTACCGAAAACATCTAAATATACTGTTGATGTCTTACTGCGTTGTACTTGTTGTGTTGAATTAAAAAGGATAATATTTCTTCTGTACCACCGTGATAGAACGTGCTCTTCATTGGTACAATAAAATGTCACATACAAAATAATTCGGTCTTTCAAAAAGTCAATGTGTTTGCTGTAGAAGACTGGGGGACCTGTCAAAATGTCATTTTTATAGCATTACATATAACCAATATATTACATATATTACTTGCAAGCGTGTTTCTGTATTATATAAAATATATACAATACAATACTGTTAAATGCTGTCTTTTTTACTTGTTAGGGTAGGATTGTGGATGAACTTTTATTTAAACAATAAAAAGACGTACTATTTATTTGTTAGTATGATCTTATTTTTTGATTATCAGAAAAACACTCGTGTAAAACGTTTTTTTTAATATATTCTATCCCTGATAGTTTCTGCGTATTAGTATTGGCTTTGTGATGTCACGTTGTGACCCAATATTTTTCTATACAATGTAAGCAGATTTCATATAAGAGTTAGCGTTCTAGTTGGCATTAAAATACATAGTATAAAAAGAATTCTGCCTGAATTCCGATGGTTTAGGACAGTCCCTTTGCGCTCGCCACCTATAAATTTACTAACTGTTTATATCTTGTATCAGATCAACCCGTGCAAATAATAGGATCTGCAGTCTGCAATCAATAGTATGTATGCTCAATTTATTTTTGTAGCATGTTCATACTGGTTTGTTTGATCTTTGGTTTGTATGCGTTTAACGCGACATTCAGCATATTGTTAAGCAATATGGTCGCGTCGTTTTTATAGTGGGGAAGGAGTCGGAATGACCTGTCCTTCGGTAGGACAACTTACAAACCTTTGTTAATTAAGATAGGAGGCGAAGACACACTTACCCGCAGTGAGACTTAAACCTGTAAACTAAGGCTCCACATTTCACCTGTGCGTAACTGTAGGTAGATGTTTTCATGTAGCAGTGTACTTACCTAAGATGTAGAGAGGCATCTTTTTGCTCATTACTGGTGTATCACTGACATTTAATTTATTTTCAGGTTTTACACTGCATTCATATAAACCCATGTCCTCCTTATTGCACGTTGTAAACATAATATATGTTTTCCTAATAGCTGATAGATCAAAGGATCTGATCAAATGGCCGTTGACTGTATGTGTCACCAGTCTCCCTGTCATACGTTCGTCAGAGCTATCGCATGGAATCACAACACCTGATGACTTATTACAAACTAAATGACTGATTGCATCTGGTTTATCTTAAAGAAAGTCAATTATTAGGTGTATAATTATCCAACCCAAGAATAAAAATACAGTATAGATATAAAATTATTCACACAACAAACAATTAAGAATAATGTGAAATTGAAAAAATTCCCGTTTAAATGTTTTGGACCGCACCCAATGTGAAATACCATAAACGAATGAGCAACACGCGACGATGAGAGCGTATTTTGACGGCTGTTACACTTACAAAACTGTAACTTCCACGCATTAAAGCTATTGCGTATGAGGTTTTAGCCAAATAGACACACGTTAAAATATATTGCGTGTTACATTCACGGAACAGCCAGTTTTTTGCGTAAATGGTGTTGGCTATACGTACGGCAGTGATTTTGTTGCCTTTATTAAAAACAGCCCCCTCCTTTTCAATTGGGAAAATTTATCGATGTTTTTCTTGAAATTGGGAAAACAAAGCAATGGTTTTACACATATAAAAAAAAAGGAAAACAACAGTAAGCAGTCAATAAAATAACTAAATTGGTCTTTTGTTAGATATATTTATTTAACTTATGTGAGATGTTCAAAAATCGGATGACTGCAGAAACTTCCATTTTGTTTGATTTTATATCATCAAGATGTTTGGAATTATATGGATTTATTTTGAGCAGTTTAATTTATTAAGTATAAAGTATCAATGAAAAAAACAGAAAAAAATACATTACAATTATAGAATGACTTTTTAAAAATAAGTTGCTAGAATTATAAATGAAGTACATGTAAAGTTAAAAATTTCAACACTTTGAATCCTATAAAAATAGCTGTATTTTATGTAAAATGCACTTAAACATATTTAAAACATATTTAAAATAAGAAAATGAAAATGACTGTCAAAATACTAATTATTATTATGTTTAAATCGGTTTAATACTCGTTTAACACTGGCGCCATCGTATTGTGCAATTTCCGGCACACAGTTCATATCCGCTCCGGAACTTTTTTAAACTTCTTTGCTTTGACCTGGTTTCCGGTATTAGTTTGCCGCTGCTCAGTTTGTAAATCTTTGTCTAAATAATACAAGCTCGTGGTTTTCTTGTATAGATTATATTATGAAAAATCTTGGTTAATGTTATAAACAAATGAAAAAACTAAGTGTTTACCAATTTATCAAACAAGTAAAAGATAAATTATTGAATAGTTTTCTACAATATTGGAAAGATTATAGGTATAGGATTTTAAATTCTGAACAAGGGAAACTTTATACATATTTTTCTTTTAAAACTACATTTGGATATGAAAAATACTTGAGTTTAAAAGACTTTAGATTTCGACAAGCATTGTGCAAGATTAGAATAAGTGCACACCCCTTAAGGGTAGAGACTGATCGATATTCAAAAAATTATATTGAAAGATCATTAAGAAAATGTCAATATTGTACTTTGAACAAAACAGAGGATGAATTACATTTTATTATTGAATGTCCATTATATGCTGAAATTAGAGATATTTTTTCCAACAAGATCTTACATCATTGTAAAAATTTCAATAATTTACAAAACAGTTTAAAATTCAATTGGATTTTCATACAAGAAGATTTAGATTTGCTCAGAGAGTTTGGAAATTATGTGTTTCAAAGTCTTCAATTAAGAAGATCATCAAATATTATTGTTTAAATTTATCACTGACTTATTTTTTATTTGTATTTTTTTTCTTCTAATAAACAACTAATAATTGTCTATCTTCTATTTGCATGTATATGTCATACATGTACCTATATATATATCACTTGGCTCTGCCCCAGTCCAACATAAGTGTCATAAGTTATAACATCATCAAGCTGTTATTGTAATGTTGTTTTCTATGTTATACATATCACCAATTATGATAATCACTTGCTTGTAATTTCATGCTCTATTCTAGGGCCCTTGATTGGAAATAAAGATATTTGTATTTGTATTTGTACAAGGTCAGACGGGAATCAGCTTACACTGTTTTGTTATGGCGCGTAACACGATAAACACGGAGTGACAAAAATACGAAGATTTCTTATTAAAATGTTAACAAAATTGGACGGCGAGTAGCCGTCTAATGGCAGCCATGAATAATATAGCCCTCGATCGCCTGTTCTTATGGTTTTCTGTTGGGATTTTTGTCACAAATTGGGAAATATTTATACAAAATTTGGGAAATTTGTTCCAGGGGAAACAGCCGAAATTCGGAGGCAAATTCAAGCTAACAAAATTACTGGTACGTAATGTCCGACAAATTTCCGTAATTTTTTTGTAAAACTAGAACTAATTCAGGTGGGATGTGTTTTATCGTCGTTTTGCAACTGGATGTTCATTTATGTCGTTATTTTATCTCTAGCTGTCGCTCGGGATAATATAATGCGACATAAATGTCCATCCAGTTGAAAAACAAATATAAACTAAAGACTCCGTCTGTCCGAGAAACCGTAAAAGTGACTTGCCTAGCTGTTTAGGTGTTATTTTAAAATTAGACACTAAATAAATAGAAACTGAGCATGGCAATTATTTTCGACCATTATACTATTAATGTGTGATTTCAATATATTTTAAGCAGGGGTCCTTGTTAGCCCAGTAGTTAGTCATATACTATTTATCACGTGGTCTGTCAACACTGAGGTTGCTGATTCACGATTATCACTGAGGCAGGGTTTGCTCGACTACCATCTTAATTTACAAATACTGCCATTTTTCCTACAACAGGTAGGTCGCGGTTTTCCGGGAACACTTGATTCCTCCTCTATAGCTGACAAACAGCTAAATTTGGCGTTAAACACCCTTCTGACAAACAAAAAACACACAAACAAAAACAATACATGTTAAACGACAACTGATATATACTGATATCACAAAATAAACAGCATATAATAGATCTATACATACCAAGTATATCCACTACCAGATTTTTAGTTTTAAAATAACTACTAGAATCTGATGAAAACTTCATTCTGCATGAAATGCTGACAGGGCCAATATCGTTTGAATTATAGGTCATTTCAAACGAGCGACCATTACTGGAACAGACGCAGATATCAGGCCTACATTCTGCAACATTAACAGTCTTGAAGCACGATCTGTTAAAATATCGGATGTTGTTAAAGGATATGTTATTTATCATGAACTCAGCACTGCTTCCCTGGGGGACAGTATCAGAGGTACAATTCAGACGGAAAGTCTGTCCTCTGAAGACTCGAGTTGGACCATATAATTGTAAAATCTGAGCTGTTATAATACCTAAAACGAATGTAACTTATATATATGTAAAGCTTGACTCATTCGAACAAAGACAAAATGTAAGATTCCTTTTTTATTGCTTCTGAGAATGTTGCTTTGTTTGCAAGAAAGATTTCCCATGACTCGCGTATTTACAAACAGCTACTTATTGTATCAATCTTAAAACTTATACAGAACATTAACTCACATGTTAAAGAGATTTTCTACAGAAAGTCGGATGTTTTCTTCCGGTTTCGCGGCTTCCACCTCCAATAAAACCAGATGCCATGATCAAGCTGAAAAAATTGCTGAAAGTGGCGCTATACACGATTCAAACAAACAAACAAAAATTAAACATTAAAGAAGTATTACGTATACTGTGTTAAATCTTTCCTTTAAACTATTTTAATGTTTACTCTATTGGTCTTCTTTTAATAATGTAATATTTATCCATGTGTGGAAACCCGCTCAACGCTTCAAGATAAAAAACATGTTATCTGTTATATATTATTGACTCACTTACAGTAAAAATAATTTGTATACTACGGGAATAATTTTCAATTGAATATTAAAAGAATACAAAAGATAAAAAGTACTATGGAACTAGTAAGAGGACAATAGATTGAAGTTTGCGAGATTTATAAAAAATATTAACATACCGTGTAAGGAAATCAAATAACATAACAGAAAGTCCATCATTATATAATTATATGTCTGGGAACCATTAGTAATATTAGTAACATTTCCGCAAATAATTATTTCCTTAAATTCCAATACAATACGAGTTTGACCTGAAATATCATGAATTTCCGCATTTCCACTTCATAATGTTTTCCTGGCAGAACATTTGAAATATCACAATTAGAGAAATTATTGCACTTCAAAAACAGGAAAATGCATTATTCATATATAACGCAAAATAACAAGGTTATATAATAAAGCAAAAATTCTGAAGGCACAAAAGATTTCGGACAGATTCAATGTCGACTACGTGCTGACCTTGCTATCGCCGACAGATATACTGTAATCGTAATCGCAAGATCCGTCTCTACTCCTATTTTAATTTTCGTTAAAATTCTTGCATCAAACTTTTCGCAATAAATTTGTGGTTTTGAATTTTAGTTGATTTACCGACCTATTGGATGTTTGCTTTACATTTTTACATCTAGTGAGCAGTATATCAGCTTTTTTCTAGACGAGAACAAGTTAACGAACAATAAATCAACTCAGGAAAAATGGACCATCGGGCGCAATTTTTTAATGTAACTGGAAGGTATGGTATATGGGTAGTGGCGGAAAATTGTGCCTTCAGTAGCGGCTACAATGATGCAACTCTTATCAATATCTACAAAAGTGGTCTTTATTGTGCAAGGAGCGTGACACTCTCCAAACACGTTAGACAATGTTGTCCGCGGTAAGGCTTTCCATTATTATGACCTGACAACCCCCAATCTGGCACACCGGGGCGCGCTGAGCAGTAGTGAGAACCCTACGAGTATAATGAGAGAGTTTTAAATGAAAAAAAATTAGAATGATATGAATAGAATTTCTTTAAGTTCTGCTTTTTGCAGTAGCCTTGAAATGTCGTTTTGATCCATTTTTTACAGAGAGTTATAATGCAATTAGTTCTCGCCTCTTTTCGGAAGCCTCCGAAAGTTTACTGATTCCAATGACACCTTGTGTGGAAATACCGAATTAATGTATTGCACTCTTTGAAAAAAATGATTTTATTATGGAATACGTATTTCCTAATACGCTAACTGTCTCTAAGCTTTATTTTTCTTTGTGGACAAAAATACGCACTGTTTTTTAATGTTAAATGAAAATATGTATTGTTATTATTTACATCACTTTATTGTAAGTACACAATGCTTAGATAGCCAAATCAGGCAACCACAAAATATAGGTCAGAGGCAGCAATTGAAGCATGCACTGTTCTAAGCATCTCTAATTGCATCATACATTACGTGGTAAGATAGTTCATGTGAACCTTGTCAGTAAGCCCCAAAACAATTAAAATTGTTCTATTAACCGGAGTCATTTGTCAATAAAATACAGATCAGAGGCAATATCCAAGAATGCATTAGGGTTGGTTTCTAGATGCATCATATTCACCAATATTGTTAGTGTAGACCTGTTTGCGACTACGTCACGCTTCAGAAATTTGCGGCAATTTCCGAGTTTCTCCGTTTAAGTTTTATGATACATATTTTATTATTAACATACACAAATTAATGCCACTTTCCTTTTCAAACAGTTTGATTCCCATTATCTTGCATATTTTCACTCTTTTTTCATCTTACCATATTTGTGATTGTTCACGCTTTTCTCGATCGGCTACGAACGGCTGTCGGCCTATTATGATTTATACAGCCCCGTAATCATGCGGGGTTTTCATTCTTAACTTAGCTCTACTCATTTGTTGGCAAATCGGCAACAATTTCCAGCCAATGAAGACACAACATTGATTGTCTGTTATTCTTGAAGAACGACTGGTTTCCACAGTTTAGCTTTTGATTATTTATCCCGCCTCGCATGCGAGACGAGAATTATGTATTACTATACAACAGGTCTATTAATTTTACTTTTATTTTACTACGTGTGGGTTTACATAACAGGTTTTTTTAATAATGCAAACAAGGGATGGCAGTGTCAGATTATCATACCATATTGGTAACTTGTTTTCAAGTAGACACATTCCTTGTATCTTAAAGACCACCTTTGAAGATAAAGATTATGAGAAATCAGATTAAAAATATGTTATAAAAAGAAACATTATCAACTCACGCCCACGCACTTGTATATGTAATGTTATATTTCCGTGGTTTTTTTACTTATCCCGTTCCCCGAATGGCTTATTGTTTATCTTTACCTTTTGCTGTGTTGTTAATTGTTTTATTAATACTGTTGCTACGCTTATTTAAAATTATATACAACAATTTCTTAATTTCTGAGAAGATATATATATTAGGGATTTATATTTTTGAAATGTTAATTTTATACTTGCAGGGTCCACTTTGGCTAAGTGGTTGAGGTATTTAGTCATCTGCTATTGTTCGTCGGCTGTCAACGATGACGCAGCGTTTCCGAATCTTACTGCGAGGGATGTGGACCTTAGATTTACGTGTGGATTGTTATGTTTTCTGCTGAAGGTCGTGAGTTTTTACCTTATATTCCGGTTTCCTCCGTAAATAAAATCTAGACGCCATTGTATAGCTTAAAATAACTAAAAGTTGCATATAGAAACATATGAATACACATATGTTTCACTTAAAGAAATTATATGGAAAAACCACTTATTTGAATGTTACAAAATCTAAACCAAATTTATTTGATATACTCATTTAAATAAGTCAGTCAATTAGATTTAACTTGACAATCAAAATAAATTGTGATGATTATCGAAAACAATTTTAAATGTGTGACTAAGATTGGTTTACGATTTATTTACAGAGTTATGCCGCTTTGATCACAGAATACGCAAAGGGGAAAAACATGCTTTGTCAAAATGTATGGTGAGCGGTGTGATTGTTTGTTTGTGTATAGGGTTTAACGCCACTTTCAGCAATTTTTCATGGCTTCCAGTTTAATTGGAGGAGAAAGCGCTGAGTACCCGGAAAAGCCCCGCCTTCGGTAGGAAGTAAAAGGTTTGATGGGGCATTGATATTTTCAATTACAAAATATTCTATAATCATAAGCAATATTACATTTTTTTATTTTTGTTCAGGTATAGTAATGTTATGCTTTAATTTAATTTAAATGAGTAAACAGCTTAAAGAGAGTATTCTCGCGTGAATTATAGATAAGACAATTAAAACAAAGACATCGAAATGATATAAAAGGTGTCATAGCCGGAACACTAATGACCATGTTAGTAGTGAGTTGGGTTTTAAAATGGTTAAACATCTTATCATTGATTCGGCATATTCCATGCTGTTAATTCTTCGTTGTTGGTTTTTCTGCAGGTTGTTACTGTACTGGCAAGATTATGAACATTGAACAACAAACAGTTAGAATTGATAACGAATGATATGTTTGTAATTTTTCTTTTACAGCAGACATGTAGTAAAATCGTCCGTGCCATCTACTCATTTAACCGAGAATTTTATCTACAGTACTTTTTTCTCTAGTAAAAGTCTTGTTAATTATTCGAGTTATTTCTGAAGGTTGTTACTTAGAGTCAACATATATAAAACAAATTAACAATTTATTATACATAAGAAATTTCTCCATACATGATTTATGGACACTACGTAATGGGCTCCCACTGCTCATACTATCTATCTGCCAATGGAGTCTCATAGTAGAGGATGGGGTGGCTATCATTTTAGAATATGGATATCCTGACAAAGAGCCTTTGGGGGTAATAAGTTAGGAGCGTGTCACGTTACTTGTACGAGAAAAAAAAACAACAACTACGTACTGTGTGGCCACTACTGGCGGCTAAAATGTCCTCCTCTACTCAATATATATACATATATTTTGGTTGTTCTCGTACTGAATATTAAACAAATCCGTTAGCTCAAATCGCAACTATAATACACTTTTTCAATGGATTTATTTCTGTTATGTTCAGTTTTCATATCTCGGCACTCCAAACTTAATTGACAAGGATTGCCAGTTTTCCTACCGCAGGGTCGGGGGTTTCCTCCTGTAACTCTGGCTTCCTCCCACAATAAAAACTAGACGCCATGATATAGATGAAAAAAATGCTGAAAGTGGCGTTAAAAACCAGTCAAACAAACAAACATAAATATCTCAGGCCAGGTTCACTGCAAAAATGAAGCTGGTAGTCATAATTAAGTCCTAATTATCATGTTGGCCTTAATGATTATATTGTCATTATTTCCCAGTCTAGACAAACCACTAAAATTTGACGGAATACGTCTTGGACTTATACCTAAATCAAAACAAAAACATGTTGGGAATTTTCCCATAATCCAACCAACCTGATCGCCCAGGGAGCCACGGAGATTCCAGGTAACGGATAAATGAGGCTTTTCTCTTTGATCTCCTGTATTCCAGGAGCATAGAGCATTTAAAAGCTACTAGTTACCCTTAACATTCAATTTATTTTGATTTTTTTCAAGAAGTAGCAGTTCAGGTATTTTTATTTGTATTTGTATTGTTTTGTGTAATCTATTTCTTTTTTCCCGTTTGTTTGATTTTAGTGCTGTCATTTAGTATTTCACTTTAAACTTTGTTTTTAAGGGAGAGGACCTCCTTACTGTTGTTAGTACTTATGTCCAAAACCTTGTCCTAGTATTTGAAAATAAAAATATGTTTTAACCAAAGTCGCAATGACAACGAACATGATTTAGAATGTACGTATCAATTGGGAATACAAGTATATCAATATGTTTTCGGAGTATATATGATTGTATTTTGATTTTATATGGCTTTTTAGAACTTTTCGTTATGATGGTTCTCCATCTTCCTTATAATTTGTTCTTCCTTTTTTTTAAATACCACTAATGAGTCCTAATTAGATAATAAACATTTGTTCAAAAAGTAAATTATAGTAAATTTTATAGATGGCTTTATACACCACACAAAATATTTAAGATTTGTTCATTTTTAGAATAATAAAAAATGACTTAATTAAAGGCCACTTATTCTGATCTACAATGCTAACAAAATTGTTCTAAGTTACAACTAAACACTCAACTAAAGGACCCTCTATGCTGTCTACACCCCACCCCCTTTTTGAAAAAAAGAATCGCTATCGCTTCCGTTTAAAGAATTGTAGCAATATGTAGCAATAATATGAAAAACACATACTGTAAATATTATGTAGCACATCAAAGTCAGCTGAAATTTAGGATTCATGCTTTTACTACAGTCGACATGCGTGGGAATCTTTAAAAGATTTTCCAAAATATATGTGTTGACATTAGACGTCGTACTAGGTTGTGTCGAGTTGAGCAATTTAGACGTACTCTAACAAACATTATGAATAACACTTGTTTGAATTTGACTTACACAAAATGTGTTAAACCCGTATGATTCATCTCGTGAATAGAGAGTACATATTTGCCTATAATATCGAACAAAGAAAACGACAAATATTGGCGAAAAAATAAACATACAAAAAAAAAACAATAAGTCTTCCCACTCTGCTAGTGGAAAACCTTAATAATAAATGTTTATGTATATAAAGTACAATCGTCTTCCACAAACTAACCGATTTTGTCTGAATGCAAAATTATAGTATATGACGTGACAAACCATGCTAAGTTATAATCTTTAAAGTGAACTGGTCAGTAATTGATATACATAGAAGTAACTTGAAACGTACCACTAAGATTGTATCCGTCACTTATCCTGAATGGGTTTAAGAGGTACACTCAACTTTTAAAGTTGAAATGTTATTGAGCTTCCTGATTGTTATCACATTTCAATTAAGAATGTGACATTGTTTGTGCAATTAGACTCATCTATCAATTGTTAATAACATGTTTTTGGTTCATTGTTTTTGTGCTTAAGGTTTTATATAAGAACGAATATTTTTTTATAATAATGCGTTATACAGAATGTTACAAAGGAATTGATAGTCCATCTGGTATTTTACATTTAAAAATAGATACTATGTAAAGCGAACTGGTGTCTTCAACTGTAGTGCAAATGTTTCTTTCAATGAAACTAGAAGTTACCGGTATGATTAAATTAAAAACCGTTAGGAATGAATCAAGGCAAAAGGACGGAAAGAGACGCTTTCAAACAGTGGCTATTCGATAACGCCTCACCACTTTATTTACAATTGTATATAAATGCAGATAAGGTATATATTGGGACATTAAATGATAAGCGTTGTTTTTTTATTTTATTTTCATGGACACATGAAACCACACACATCAAATTTGAGACAACATTTTTAGCGTTTCTCAAATTCAAGCACGGAAAATGGTTTGACAGCATACCAACAATCATAACCCCCCACCTAGGAACTGCGCCATTTTATTCCCTACTGTTTTCCTACAAAACACTTGATTATTAAAACGGTCGTGGAAAGTTAGGTACATTAATTATATGGGACCTGTAGCGCGCAAGAGCTTCTTTAGGATATCAGAGTTTTATTTATTTTGAGGAAGACTTTTATCTTAGGGTTCAGCATTTTTACATCATCGATTCAGTTTTATTTGTAGTCATTCTAGGTTTTGCCACTGGTCATTTAATGTATCGATCTTGTTGATGCGAAGTTACCGACCGTCTGCCTAGGCATGGTCTGTCTTATAAAGAACCTATGTATCTTTGTGTCAAACGAGTGATTGTGAATGCCAAACACTGCATACGACAGGCCTTGATATTACTGATGGGATTACACCTAAATCTCATGTCGCTGATTGTAAGAAAGTCACATCATACTTGAGACACGAATGCAATAAATGCTCTTGTAAAGCTGGGACTTTAACAATATCAGCCTGCGATGTATAAGCTCAATAAGCCGGCGACAGTTGGTTGTGATGTTCCGAAAGCGGAATTGCAAGATGATTCATAAATATAAAAGCTCGTTAAGATTGTATTGTAACAAAATTGTAGTAAACATCTTACTTCTAATACATATTACGAAATCTATATTTACAACGGGTGTTGACACAGAAAATGCCTCGCCTGTATTCCACATCAGTAACGTAAATAAAAATACACGAGACACATAAACAGTATTATATAGTCATCAAATAAATTATAAGTTGCACAATTCTAATTTTTGCACTAATATAAAGTCAATGGTCAATGCGCACACATCAACAGCCTATATTTCCGATGCATGTTTAATGAGTAACTGACCCCTAAACCAACAACTTTACAGTAAACACTGGATCACTGGATCGAAAAATTGAGGTCACTGTCAAGTACTGTATATTAGCATCCTCTATGCCAAAGTTATCACTGGATCACTGAACCGTGACATTGAGGTCAATGACAGGTGACACATATAGACTTCATGTACTATCTATTAGGCACGTATGTACCAATATGCATAGCAACAGAGAAACTGACCAAATTTTAAAAAGCTTATCTTGGGTTCTCTATGTAACGTGTAAGATGATCCTGACATTACTAAATACTGGCAAGTACTCATCATAGTTTTCCACTGGATCAATATTCTCGTTTGTCGTAAATTTGTGTGCTATATTCGAGGTTCAAGTCTAAAAATATGAATTTAAAGTTTCACTCTTAGGTAAAATTTGAATTAACAGTTATGTTTGAACAATTGCATATGACATGCCATTTGCTTATTAGGTAACAATGAGATACACACAAAACTAAAACATATATACATGCATTCAACAGTTGTCTATTAGAAATCAAAGTAGTTCAAAAGTTCAAAACATTATTTCGGACTGATTTCATATAGCGATTGAATAATAATGAAAACAACACACAAAATATGATATAGCTCCTTACACGCATCTACATCACTAACAATAATATATAATAACATTCAAAGCGGACGGTTAACAACGATGGTATGTGCAATTTCAGCATATATTTTGTCGTCATGGCAATTGCGTACAATATAAAATGCCAAGGTTCTAGATCACCTTAGCCGGATTTGACAAAAATTTTGGCAGGTTTTGGTTATAAGCATATAAATTATAAGTCACTACAGTGTTTTTGTAGTAAACGTTATACCCCTGATGTCGTTGATAACCTTAAAAGTTCATTTAACATGTATTTTAAACAATATAAAGTTCCACTTCCAAAGTATATAAAACTAATATGTGATAACGTGAGTAGGTTTAATTTTACTAACGACCGCTGCATTTTAGTTCTTATTTCAAATCTGTATCAAAACACATTCTTGAACCTTAGGTATTTGCAATTATGTATGGTGAACGAAAACCAATTCCATTCCTACAACTATATACCAATGTCAAAACAGAGACTTTTATTATAATTATTGGTGAGCCGACAATAACATGAAAATAGATACTTAACAAAATTGATTTTGTCTAAAGTGAAAATAAGAAAAAAGTAACAAAAACTATGAGCAAACAAGTCCTAGGACTTACGTAAATCTACATTGTTTGGGTGAAACCCACGACCAGGTGCCTTCTCGCTGTGTTACCACTTACTGGCAGTAGGCACACTCGTAGACATTTCCTCGTTGTTCATGAATATTTATTAAATTTTATCAGCTAATAGGAACACATTTTTTGTATTCTACTTTTCAATTTTGAAGGTGAAAATCTATGTGTAAACATCGCTATAATTCCAACTTTGAAGTCGGGGATGTTTTGCACAATAACAGATATAATATACCACTACAAAGCTTTTACAAAAGAACCTACATCTTTTCCTTAGATGAAGGCTGGCACGTGTTGTCAACTAGTCAATTGACTCGATGAAAATTTATCGATAACATTCTGCATGCAAACGATACATTTACTAACAGAAATCGGATATGTAATGATTGTAAATCCATAATCAGAAGTGAACGAAACCAATCAATATAAAACAAGAAAAAGTATGCCCACGGTGGGTAAGCGGTAGTAAAGCCAGAACGCGAGCGATGTGGGATTCCGACGATGACATAACGACAAATGATCAACGATTAAAGATTAAATATGAAATATTCGATTGTTTCCAGTCACACACACACACACATGGGAAGTAGGGCAATTTCAATATAATGTCAACTAAGAGGAGACAATATATATTGTTCAAAGTAGTACTGGTAGCAGTGGCTTGTTTGCTCTAGGTACTTCCTGACAAATTGCTGCCTTATGTTGTTTACAAATAAAGTAGGTAGATGGATATGTGTAGTCTAAAGTCACATGCATCCGCAGGGAAAAGAGAACATAAGGATTATTCAAGCAGATTGGATATGGGATTAGCGTCTGAGTTTCAAAAAAGTCCATGTGCAATCATCATCTCAAATAAAAATGGTTCGTTGTCGCAACAACCATTACGCAGCTCTGCTTTTTTTCGGGCAGAAAATCCATAAACATCTTTGATAAAATCACAAGTGCTCTAATAAAATTGCATTGTCACTACCATAAGTTGTAGCCTCGAAAAACTTCAAACTGCATCCTTTTATTTGATCAGGTGACCATTTGTTCTAGCTACGACAGTGTCCACAAAGTTACTCCTCTTGTTATATCAATTAACTTTTTGGTTTCAAGTTGAATTTCCTGGTCTGAATTTATCAAAGAAAACAACCATATCGTCAACATATACTGATCTAGCGACAGTTGTTTATGATACCAGCTTCATTTCTAAATTTTCTGTTTTCAGCTATTTAAAGCAAAACAAAGCGCATTACATAATAGTTTATAATCAAATATGTCAGATTGCATAACTTTATAAAAAAATTCAGGCAAAGTTTTATAATGCTTTTAAGCACTGTTGTTCTACTGATCTAGGGTTCATATAGGGTTCACGTTTAGGATTTGTTGGTTTTTCAAATATGAAAATTTTTCGCTTGAGCGGTTGATTGTACATATGTTTGTTGTTGTTGTAGTGTTTCAGTGTTGGTAGTTAAGCATCAGATTTCTTCTTTAATTTATGATTTGTAAAATAGTTAATCTAGCAACATGTAGTTTTTACATTTTAATGTTGAAAAGTATTATCTATGTGTAAATGTAAATTAGTCTCTTTTAACGTAAACTAAAGGCTCCTAAATTCTCCGTTTTAAATGAGGACAACCACTGGTTTATGTTTATGGTAAAAATGTGTAATATATAAATAGATATATAGCCATCACATGGTATGGTTTTCAATTTGTCCGTGCGCGGAAAGTCAAAATGGTAATAAAAGACCAAATTAATATTTTAATGTTAAGTAAAAGGATACGCTCATGGCACAAATCTTCCCGACGTTGATAAATACGCTGTTGTTTTTTACACTTGTTATCACATAATTATGATATAGATACTAATACAATTTTAACAATAATTGAATTGTTTAATGACGCAATCTATGCAATTTGAATTAATAATTTAAGCAATCAATCAATCAATCGATCGATCAATCGATAGGTCTACTTACCACTAAATATATTGCAAATAAACTCGGTGCCATCTGAACGTGTAAAGACACATGTCTCATTGTTAGATTCTTTGCAGTTTGCTAGTTTGTCATTCATCTTCTTTTTCGAACTTTCACAAAATCTTTTCTCTATAGTACTGCACATATCATTCGCAAAACCTTCATGACATGAACATTCTATAATTTTAATCACTGCAATCATTGGTGGGCATTTACAGTTTCCCCTATCTTTGTAAGGTGATTTATCAAAATAATCCTTACACTCATTACCTGGAACGAAAACACTTTACAACTTTAACTTGCAGTAAACAATCCGACGTTTAAACTTTCGTTAAATAAATGTCAATCTTGCATTGTCTGTTTGTGGAAAACTGAGATAATTAAAAGTAAGACTTAACTACTTCAAGATTCGTATTTTTTGCTAGCTGCATGATAATCCAACATTTTGCAGAGTAAGGCACGAAAGTTAATCAATGATTTTATTATAACTCACTTAAGAGTAGGCAAAACCCAGTTACATGTAACTAGATGAAAACGTTTGCTTTACTTCCAGTTGGCAAAATATTAGCTGTATTGAGGACGAGAACAAGTTAACAAACAATAAATAAATTCTGGAAAGATGGACTAAAGGGAAAACAATTGTGGATGTCAATTTAAAATTAAAGGGTATGGATGGAGGCAGAAGATTTAGCGTTTGATGGCTGCTACAACAAGCCTACTTTTATCGACATTTACAAACGGGTCTTTATCTTTATTGCGCATGGGGTGTGGCACTCTCCAAACACTTCGCGGTCACGCTTTTCGTATTATGACTTGACAACCCTCAACTAGAAGGCATGTCTTATTCGCCACCTGGGGAAGCGACGGGCAGCTGTGTGGGTCGAGCACTGTAAACCATCACATTATGGTCCCAGCCATTCAGCTTAAAACGAGTTTTATACATTAAAGGTGGAAATCGAAAGATGGATAGTTATTAGAATCACATTATGTGCAGATAATAATTGTTTAAGTTTACTGTAAACCTGTAATACAAATGACCTGAATAGAAATAACACATTTTAAATGAAATCAGACCATACGACTGTAAATATCGTATAAAATTGGCAATTCGGAATGCAAAACGGATGTTTTTACTGAAGATGACAGATGAACAACAGTCTTCTTTGCCTGAGTACAGTTTTGAAAAATTTTTTAAATCTCATATTTATAGTAAGGATTGAGCAGATATGAGAAACGTGGTATAAAAATAGGCCAGAAGGTTGTAAACTTCTCAAAAAAGAGTGCGTTTACGGACGGACATAAAATAGTTGTGTGGCCCATATGACGTACATTTGTGAAAGAAAAACTCATTGTTCTATATTTATTATTCATAATAATTCAAGTAAACAATAGAATGCCACCATGTTTAACTTGAAAGTAAGCAAGCCTTATTCACGTAATTTAACCCGATAGAATTGTTATAAGAATATAAGCAACACTGTCACTTAGTAAATGCTTTTATTACTTGTTAGAAAGTATGAAGCCCAGAGTTACTTCATCAAACCGTTTAGTATTGCTTGGTAGAAAGTTAGCAAAACTTATATATATCTCTCTAAACGTTAAGCAACACTGCAATAATCAATTACTGAGTCATCACGTATGCTAGTTTGCATTCAACAATTGATTCAATCTATCAATGTTCTTTGATTGCGTAAATGGTACTTAGAGCCCCTTGAAGCAATATTTCAGCTCAATTATGATGTACAGTGTTATATGGACATAAATCTATAGTACTAGGTAAAAAACCCCAACCTTCGGCAAGACAACCGGCAATTTTTATATATGAAGTTTGGAATCAAGCACACCCTAGTCACAGAAACAATCTCCGTGTTGACACGCTTCCACATTGAAAATCAGACGTTAATCAGTCAATCAAACGTTCTTGTTGCGTCTCACAAACCTAAATCAATAGATCAAAACATTAACTTTGCTGTTTTGGTAAAATCCATTACTGTCTGAATAATTCAATTGAAACTATGTTGCATGTTGCTGCTGATTTTACATTAACCATCACACTCAAATTAATTTGTTGACCCTTTTGAAATTTGTAAAAACTTACAACTAGTTTTAAGGGGATCGTCATACGGGTTACAGTGTTGTTGTTTATCACAGAAACAGAAATCGGGAAGCTTTATTCCGCTCGAACCATAACTTTTACAATGCTGAGTACCTGTAATTGTAAAGAACAAAACTTGATGTACGCTGGTTTCAATGTAATTTAGATAACATATTTTAGCTATGACAATAATAGGACTTGGATCAAATTGAAAAAAACATATTTTGTGTCAGGGACACATTTTTATTGTAAACGCAAAAACAATACCATAACTGACATTAAGTTACATTAAATTGCCCCCTTTTATGCGAAAAGGTGGAAGGTTGCCATAGTGGACGAGTGGTGAAGCTAGTTAGTTATTGATCACATGCCTGTCAGCACTGCTATTGTGGGTTTTGAACTTACTGAGGGCAAGTTGTGCTTCACTTGATCTTAAATTAACAAGGATTGCCATTATCCCTTTTAAGGTCAAGAGTTAATTTATGGGTATACTCTATAGATCCAATGATTTAACGAATAAATACTAAAGGTGACATAAGCCCGATCGAACGAGCAAACATGAGGAACTATTGCTAATGAAACCAAATTTAATTCGATTGTATTCATTCAGGATAGCAGATCAACATAGACTTATTGAAAAAAATATACTGTTTAAGTACTACATTTATTTTATTTATTTTTTTTGGAGAAAATCTGTTAATTGCAGTTCTCAGCTATTAACGTTCATTGGCAGATTAGCCAACATATACTCAACAACTTTGTTTTAGTTTGTTTTGACGAAATCATAGCAACAGTTAATTCTATAACAACAAGTCATGCAATAAGTGCATAAAGACTATGACATTAAACGACCTTTGTTGATGGCAACCAGTGTTAACTAAAAATTTGACTCGTTATAACACAAGAACGGCGTTTGTTATTATACCAGCCAAACTAAAACAACACAATATTTCCCTTCAGAAGTCCATACATTGTAGGTCCGATTCTTGGTGGGGATAGACATTCAGATATTAAAACTTACACTTGATGCTAAACTACGCACTAAGCTGCCCCCTCAGATGTCGGAAAAGGGAAAACCGTTCGATGGGAAGTTGTCAGTTCATAATGCGAAAAGCCTGACCAAAGACCATTGTGGGTAACGTGTTTGGAGAATGCCACTTTTCTCGCACTATAAAAACGCCTTTTGTAGATCATACCAATATTCAATATTTTTCTTGTGGCATTCAAATTCTTTGTCCTTTGGTCCATCTTTCCCGAATTTCCTGGGATTGTATTGTTTGTTGATTTGTTGTTGTCCTTAATATAAGCTGAAATACTGTAGCACCCAACCCTCCCTCCTTCCTTCCATCCATTTTTCCTCAAGCAATCACTCGATTGCATAACACTGCATGCTTTGTACTTACTGGTCCCAGATTTCTTACAATAATCTTTGACATATGTGGACTCTAAAAAGGATTTAAAAGTTAAAATAAAACACTTGTGATACAAATCTGAACTGTAATAACAATGTTGAAATAAAACTGTAGTGTACCAGATAACTTACACGCAGTTATGAAATCGGCACAATAACCTTTTGGCTTGATAACGAAGAACATTTTTTTCAGATGGATATTTAACTTTACTATGTGAAACTGATAGATAAACCAGCATATGATGTAAATACAGATTTTCATATAAGACGCAATTAGACAGAGGGGAGAAAATAGAACGAGAAAAAAGAAGATAAGGAAAAACACAAGTGCGTGTTATCAGATGCGGATAAAGCAGACAAGAGGAGACTAAGATTAAACACTGACGGATAAAATAAGCAAAATGAATACATGGTATTCGGGACGGAGAGAAGGAACAGAGGAGACAGAGGATAAAAATAGAAGAAAAAAAATACATGTCATCAGAGATGGTCATGACAAAGCAAGATGAGAAAGAGGAGAAAACAGACGGAAAAAGGAAACGAAAAAAGCTAAATACATGTTAGAAGAGACATGTCAAGTTACAACAGTTAATGTATCGGTTTGGGGTTATTAATAATCATTTATTGATTTCAAACTAGTCATTTATAAAGTCAAAAAAGGTGATATTCAAAGTGTAGCTTATCAATATTCATGTTGATGGTTTATAAATCTATAGCAACTAGATCATAGTTTTATTACCTGATAACGGCACATGAAAAAAAGTGTAATTTTATTCCTACATAATTTTTGTTTACAATAGAAAGCCGAATTCAGATAATGTTTTTTTTACGAATTGTTTTATTTGAAACGGAAAAAGACCGATCAGATTGATCCGTTAGTGTTGACAAGTTTCTGTTCTATTTTAAGATAAAAAAACAATAAATGTCAAATTCTGCGTAAGGTATCTAGAACGGACACTTGAAACCTCTTATGCGATTTTCGGCCAATCAGCATTGTCAACTTGCAATCACCATAATCATACATACCCTTGTTACATTTGTCTTTTAACGGATCTTCTTTCAGTTTTTCCAACAATTCTAATGTTTTAAAAGAAAAATTATCATAACCTTGGAAGCTAAGCCTTCATACAAACATGCAATATACAACGTTTATTGAACCAAGTAAAATTGCTTCGTATTTTCAGTTATCCTTTTACTCGGTTAAGAATTGATTGGTCGAGAAATGCAGGATATGAACTTAATCCGATCTCCATAATTCAAACTTTGTAACAAATTAGTACAGAGTCACTGTGTTATAATTTAGTTATGTTCAAAATATCAAATATTAAAAAAAATAATTGGAATAAAATATTTTGTTGGTCGTTTAACCCAAGGTTCAGCAATAGGTGTTAACTTCTATATGATGGCATAGAGTTATAGCTATTACCATGCACAACAGTGTAAACCCGTAACCAAGATTGTGCAGAAATAGTGCATAAAAACGTGCTTCGGTTTCGCTATGAGATCTCAAGCTCCAAATTTTTTCGAAATAACTTACTGACATCCGTGCTGCCTAACAATGTAATAGACGTATTCCTTGAGTGAATCTTGTATTCATGATTCCTTGAAAGAACAAATCAGTGTGAATTGCGGATGGTATAAAGATGCCCTTTGGGAATATTTTTAAACAAAAAAGAGTTCCCTCAAGGAATCAGAAATGTACGAATTCCACAAGGAATCGTTTAGCGTAACAAATTGTCTCCCGCTAACGCTGTTTAGAAGCCATTTTTGCTTACTCTTTGGTGTGTTGAATATACATGTTTCTCTTTCGCTGGTGCTCGTTATACCTAGTTAAATAAAAAGAAATATTAGAAGGTTTCTTATGAGCTAACCCCAAAAAATCTAAACTTGTATATAAAGTTGTACGAGTGGTGCCTGAATTCCTCTACACATGTAATTTAGCGGAAAAACCAACCTAACTGACAGTATACATACAGATGTCTAAAGTTCTCAGTTGATTTCTTTTTGAAGATACATGTCCCTTGTTTGGAATAGTGGTTGATTGCATGATTGTATGTGTTTGAAAGTCCAGCAAGCAATATTTCAGCTTTAAACACACTTGTTTATTTGTTTGCATATTGTTTAACGTGGCGTTAAGCAATTTTTCAGCTATATCATGACGTCCAGTTTTTATTGGGGGAAGAATTCGGAGTACCCGGAGAAAACTCTCAACCTGGGGTAGGAAAACGGGCAATTCCTTGTCAATTAAGATTGGAGTCGAGTACACTGCCCGCAGAGAGACTCTAACTCGCAACCTCGTTGTTGACAGACCGCGTGATCAATAGTAGACGATCTACCTTAATCACTCGGACACCGAGGCCCCGTTAAACAGAATTTTTGACTGCTACTAGAAAAGTACGGAATAACGGGATGTGGCCTAGAATTGTGCCATTGGAACTTCAATAAGTCTACCGCATTAAAAGGTGCCAGCTTAATGAAAAATGGAGAAAAAATATATTTATTTAAATACCATTGTAATTTTGTATTTTATTGGTATATTTTTGCAATTAATGTTTTAATTGATATGTAGATTGATAAAGAACATTTCTCTAATTTTGACGTAATGTTTCAACCGCTTGACCGGTGTGGAAAAAATATTTCTCGTCACTAGTGAATTTTTTGTTCTCAGCATTTGATTGGTTAAAAATAATAACGTCACAATAAGAAATCATGACGTCATAAACAAAACACCTTCCATTTACCGCGTATTCAAGTCATGAACGTAAAATTGGGGTTGGGAGAATTTGTACTTCGTTTCACAAATTTACTACTTTTTAAAATTAGAGAAACATAATCTTACATTAGCACTCTTGGATTATCGGATTTCTCCAATCTCGATAGTTAAATTATGGAAAAATTCCATAATTTAACTATCTCGATTGGAGAAATCCGATAATCCACTCGTACCAATGTAAGATCCTATATATTCACAACGTAAACTGCTAAAGAACATATACACAACGTGTTGCTATGAAACTTTAAATATATACCAAGTGACAATACAGGTTGTTATTTCAGCTGATGTTTTTCTTAAATTGGATACATTAAACATTATTCTAATTATCTCAGTCTTAATATCGTTCATTTTTAACGTATAAGGGTGTATTCGTCGTAACTTTTTGTACTATTTGAATCGTGTTTAACGCCACTTTCAATAAGTTTTCCCATCTATTGTTGCGTCTAGGTGATGCGAGTCTGAGTATTCGAAGAAAACGTCCGACCTTATGTTTGAAAACAGGCAATGGTTTTCAATTAAGATTAGAGTCTTGCACGCCCTGCTGGTAGTGAGACTCGAACACACAACCCCAGTTTGTTGACAGACAGGTGATCAATTATATAATAATTATTTTGACCAAACGGCCACCTAGTCCCCATTAACAGTTTTAGTATCAGCTACTCATATTTCAGAAATGAATTGTCACTAAAAAAGTAAATTTACCTGATGCATTGGCATGTGATGATACGCTATTTGATGTATTGTAATGCTTTGTAAGACAACCATCACGACAAACAATGGCAACAGTAATCACAATGATCACACCAATGATGCACAAAACAACCACAATAGCAATCACAATCTAAACAAATATACAGTGAATTTTCTTTGTGGAAAGTACTAGTAACTATCTGGTGTTGATGTCTAAAATTACTTTGCGTTCGTGTTGAATATATAAAGCAAAATATACTTTTAAATTTAAATTATAAATGTGTTGACCTAGTTTAGTATTCTCATTTGCAACTTAATTCAAAGTGCACTTTGTAAGTTGATGTTGAAATATATTCCTAACTATGACAATCGTCACCTTGTCATTTCAAGTTTAAAATAAGTTACAACTTTATCATCTCTAAGCACTATTTATTCATGTAACCAGTAGTCACCATCTAATACTAAGCATTAAGTAACAATAAACTAACCAGTATGCCGACAGCATTGACAATTAACTAACCAAGAGGCTAACAGTAGTCACAATAAACTAACCAGAAACCTAGCAGTAGTCATAATTAACTTACAAGGAGCTACTAGTTGTAACAATAAACTAAGCAAGATGCTAGGAGTAGTCGCAATAAACTACACAGGAGGCTAGCAGTAGACACAATGAACTAACTAGAGGCAAGAAGTAGTCACAATAAACTAACCAGGAGGCTAACAGTAATCAGAATAAACTAACCAAAAGGCTTGCAGTAGTCACACAAAATTAACCAGCAAGCTATCAGAAGTCACAATAAACTAAGCTTTTGGATAGCGGTAGTCAGAATAAACTTACCATATGACTAATAGCAGTCACAATAAACTAACAAGGATGCTAGCGGCTAGCAGTAGTTACAATAAACTAACCAGGTAGCTAGCAGTAGTCACAAAACTATCCATGTGGCTAGCAGAAGTCGCAATAAAGTCAGCAGGATGCTAACAGTAGTTACAATAAACTACATGTAAGCTGGAAGCTAGCATTTGTCCAATAAATCTTAGCAGGAGGCTAGCAACGAAACATTGGCTTGTGTATTAGTCACTATTAATTTAAGAATTTAATTAGCAATAATCACTTTGAATTAACTAAACAACTGAAATGCAATGAAAAATTGTATTATATATGTCTACAACGGAGAAATCATTTGTTATCTGCGTTGTATGTCTGGAAGTTAAATATGCATATAATATTTTATATCATTTCAAATCTAAAAGTTTAAAAAAATCTTGGAATAAATTTTTTTTTGCTATAGTTTTTTATAAATACATAGGGCATACCTTGTTTAAATGTTATCCTTATTAAAACTGGACGCCATGAAATAGCTGACAAAATGCTGAAAGTGGCGTTAAAACACCATTCAAACAAACAAATTTATTCGTGTAGTACCAATTTTCGTCGTTTTCATGGGTGGGGACAACCACGAAATTAAGAATTCAACGAATAATAAGCTAAAGAATTCTAAAATGACGGTACGCTTACATGAGAAACTGCTATGGACGGTTGTTTACATGGATAATGACGACTGATGTTCAAGATGCATCGTCATATTAATATGTTTTCAAAATATATGACATATTTGCATTATGAACAACTTTAGTGTGTTTATGACACTTAAAATAAATAAAATTGATAAAAAAACATCGTTGTTATTTTTGATTGCGTAATCCCGTCAGCAATGAACGTACTTCCTGTCGTGCCTTTTCGTTGAAAAGTGTTGATGCATTCACAAATATTAAAGTAGTTGAAATAACGACCAATAAAGCAACACCTTGTCATCTTTAAAAACCACTAATTACATCATCAAGTTTATTGTCAAACAAACAAACTTAATCTTTGCCCCAGGGAATGTACGATGAATTTACAATGAACTGTTTACTCACATTTGTTTTAAGAAAATGACATGTTTATTAATTTTGTTAAATATATTTACGGCCACCAAACAATCTTTATTATTTCATGTTCCTTTGAAAACAAAATAAGTCATAATTCCTTTTTCAAGAAAGGTAGCTAGATGTACTCTATCACGTGATATATGGTATCACGTGGTTTTATTTAGGTAAGTTTACTCCATTAAAATTGTGTTTACAAGCGACTTATAACGGCATAAAACGCAACCCCTTTCATAAATGTATGTTAGTGTGGGCTTTGCACCACGCCACAAAAAACAGATTTAATTTTTGCATCGTCTTTCTTAAGCAATCCAATTACGTTTTAATGTCAGCGCTTTCCAATAAAAGTAATTACTATGATATCCCGTGATCAGTATTACAATTGTGACCTCATAAGAGTGATTTTATCTTAAAAATAACGTATAAGAAAATAAACAAACACATTATAAATACCGAAAATTTGTAAGCAATCCCCTCATTTTTTCATTTTGGATTTTTTTTTTGATTCCGCGAACCACGAATTTAAGAATCCCACGAAATGTCTTTTTTCCTCCAACCACGAAAATTGATACACACGAAATAAATGAAACCATAGTATGTACAAACACTAAAAATGTAGAAACAGCTACAAATAATTATGCAACACAAATTAAAGAGAAATATATACAGTGACATTTACTGAAAATTATATTAATACTACAATAGTTAAATTAATGGTCTTACTGATGACTCAAAATTTTACTTATACAGCAAAGTAAAAACTGAGATGAAACTAGAAGAATATTTAATAAATGAAAAAAAAACCTTTCAAAATAGACAATTGCTAACTAAACTTATAGTACGCTATAACGTTCTGAATATTTAACAATATTCCAACAAACTAAAGACGCTGCTCTAGATGCCAAGCTTATGAAAATGGAAAAAAAACATTCCTTTTACATTTTCAAATTATTAACGAACCACGAATAAATTAGGTTTTAACATATAACAAATCTAGATAATAACTACATTAATTTATATAGTGACGAAAGAGGTGTATACATTTTTGTCAAACACCTTATCATTTAACTTTGTTTGTGATTTAATAAAGCAATCATTGGCATTGCAAACATGTGGTCCACAAGATTTGAAATGTACTACTTCTACATTTAATTGGATCGTAACTATTATTCGGGTTTTTATCGTTTTAATAATTGTATTACTAGTGTTTCATTAGTTATTAATTTGTTAACTGTTTTAGCTCTTATTGGCAAAATTCTGATAATCAATGGAACTTATTATTCGTGTTCTTATATGCTAGGACTGTTGTTATTTTTTATATTGCAACTTATTATTCTAATTTGGAACCAATATATTTCACGCTATTTAAACGTAGTCAATACCAGAGATGACAAGCAGATAGAGAACAACTATTAGTGTTTACTTAATTTATAAAATGGAAAACTTTACTGCGGCTCATATCCAGTGACACATTGACAACTAGTAGTCCAATGTTATCTCCTTACTTTTTCCAGTGACAATCAAATTCCTTGCCCTTATGTCCTTCCCATTCCTTTAAATGATATACAAGTATTGTTTTTTTCTTACTTGGTTTTTGTATGAATTTAGCCGCAATACTGCTTGTTTGAAATCAAGCAATCTTTCAATGAAATGAAAACTTCAAACTGACATACCTTAAATAATCCGTGACCTGTTGTGTTGTTAGGTTCATAGTCTACTCTATCATTATGTTCTACTGTACTGTCATCAGGTTCATCGTCTTCACCTGCTGTGTTATTAGGTTCATAGTTTAATCTATCATTATGTTCTACTGCACTGGCATCAGGTTTATCGTCTTCACCTGCTGTGTTATTAGGTTCATAGTCTACTGTATCATTACATGTATGTTCTACTTCACTGTCAGCAGGTTCATCGTCTTCTCTGCCATGATTGTCTACCACGTCAACAACAGCTGTGCCTTTATGGTTTAGCAAAGAATTTCTTAATTCCATGCTCAAAATTTAGCACAAATTTTGAAAATGAATGCACTTTTCGTCAATCCTCATTAGGAACACAAATGTTCATCAGTCATTGACGGCTTGCTTGTTAATGCTAACTAAAAATTCATCTATACGGTGCGTCAGATTGCAAGCTTTTTGTCTGCTTCTGTTTGTTGAAGGAAGAATCGCACACGGATAAAACCGAGTGGTCAATTTCCTACTAACACGAAGACAAATATGCAATTTGTGACAGTTTATTTTGTCTATTTTGTCATCAAAAGTGAAGCATAAAGCTCTAATAAAATTGAACTTTAGTTCTGGACATTTGCCAGGTTGGATCATGCGTACTTAAACATCATTTGTGGAAACATCGTTGTTGCCTATAAAAAATATACAAGTTAACAAATACAGAACATAATGAAAACATATTTAAGAAAATGTATGTACAAACCATGTATTTTATGTAAAGGCACATATTCTTAGACTTAAATATAAACTGAACATTGACTGAATCTTATTTCTAGTAAGGGGTTGATGATATACACTTGAAACATAAAGTTCATAGACAAAAAATCCAACGAGTCCTATAAATGCAATGTTTTCGTACTCTATACATTACAGTAGGACACTCTTCACGCATGTTGTTGATAGGCAACACATTTCGAATTTCTTTTAAATAATTAAAAATTACAAATAGGCATGAAATATAAGTATTAGAGCAGCCAAAATGCCAATCAACATTGAACTAATTGCCATTTATGTCTCCAGTCCGTTATGATGGGTTGATCAATGCCGTAATGTGTGAAGGTCACTTAATGCATTTTCAAGTAAAAATCAATCTAATCCCACAGGTCTTAAAACATCTTCGTGGTGGTTCATAATGTGTAGTAGATTGTCATAGTTTCGTTGCCAATAAATTTTAATTTCAACCTTTGACTCGAAGTCAGTTCTTTTACGGATTGATATATTGTTCCTCACATAGGCGGGCCTCTAACTCGACGAAAAGTTGTAAATTTACTAAGAAAATGTCAAACTACGAGTACATAAAATGATGAAGTTTTGAAATCAGACTTTGCATGTTCAGATGAAAAAATGTAAAAACGAGAATAAAACCCATTCGTAAAGGCTATACAAAATTGACGATGTTATATATATATTCCTTTTTCTCATCGTTCGAGACTGGTCCAGGATTATTCTACGTAGGCTGAGCAAAAACGAGAACTAGAACATCGGATCAAGTAAATAAATTAATCAACAACAGTACAATGTGATATATTCTCTATAGATTACTGATAAAACTACATGTAAACAATCCAAAAAATTGTTTAATGGATATCATTTGTAAAATCTATTGTGAAGGCGTGTGGCTTGAATTAAACGTGAAATAATTTAAATCCATCTTAAATTTATTTTAAAACAAACTCTGAGTTATCAAATTATTAAGGGCTGGTTCTCTCAAGGTTAACCTCACCTAAAAAGCCAATCAGTTGATGCCGTAGTCAAAAGTAGTGCTTAAAAAAAAAGTAGTTCTACTTTCACTTTGCATAAAAATGTAATTCTTAACGAACCTATTTAAAATTAAGTTTATATGATGCACAAATATTTTAGAAGTGAAATTAATCCAAATTTAATAATTTCAAGCCAGTATTAGATTTTCTACGAAACTTAACAGACGGGCACCTGTTTATATCCATCTGATAACTGAAACTAGCTCTATTTGTGACGTCATTTGTAAGCTTTACAAAATATTCTTATTAGACTTTAATATTGTTGTGACGGTCAGATATGGTTTTAGCGAAAACATGGTATTTTGAGAAAATAAGGGTGTCACTAATAGTGAACTTAAGGTAAATTCAGTATTCTATAAAATGTTATTATATAATGGTCACTTATGCAAATCTATTTAGTAGAGGTTAACCTGAAAACAATAAACAAGTCTCGACCATTTCAGCTTAATTTGAAATGAGTTTATGTTATTACCGTACTTATTAAAACTAAATGCAGCTGAGTCATTTATTTAGATATTGAAATAATAAATTCCCACTGAAATAGGGTGATTAGCAAATATTCCAACGGAAAGTCGAATTCAGTTATTGTAAATGGCAACTAGGTCATCAATTCCACTATGTGTTTCAATTGTATTACCAATCTGTCAAAGTTAATTAGTTTTATTTGTGTTGTTTTCTGGTATTATTTTAAGACACTGCAGATTTTACAAGTGCCATTGTACACATGCTATTAATATAGCTGTTACTCTCTAACAATAATTAGATGTTGAGGCCTACGAGTCGTTCTCTCTTAATGAATTAATACCTTGTTTTCATAGTATGTAGATTATAATGTTGTTATATGATCTCCATATAGTTTGAATGGGATTTGCTAGTTAATATGTATAAAGCAAAAAATTTGTTATCTTTAACATAAATGGTAAAATTACAACAAAATATTATTTCTATTTTGTTTGAAAAAGCCTTGGATGCTTTAATAAATATGTATTTTGGGTATATTGCTTAAGCAATCAGGTAGTTTCTCAGCTTCGTTCGAACTTCTATGTACATGTAAAAAGTAGAGTAAAGTTTAGTATTAGACGGTCACTTTTATCATATAACATTAACAGAGTTTCCACGATTGTTTAAGGATGTTCGCTGGTAGTATGTTTTTCATGCTTTGCGCACCGTAAAATTTATTGGTGTCGTTATTGGTAAAACGTCACAAAATTTACAATACACTAAAGAAATCCACGAAATACAAAATATTTGTCATGATTTAAATATTAGTAGGAAAACTTACAAACCTTTGTTAATTAAGATAGGATGCAAGACACACTTACCCGCTGTGCGACTCAAACCTGTAAACAGGTTCCACATTTTACCGGTACGTTACTGTAGATATTTTCATGTAGCAATGTACTTACCTAAGATGTAGAGATGCATCTTTTTACTCATTACTGGTGTATCACTGACATTTAATTTATTTTCAGGTTTTACACTGCATTCATATAAACCCATGTCCTCCTTTGTGCACGTTTTAAACGAAATATATGTTTTCCTGCTAGCTGATAGATCAAAGGATCTGATAAAATGGCCATTGACTGTATGTGTCACCAATCTGCCTGTCATACGTTCATCGGAGCTATCACATATAATCACAACACCTGATGACTTATTACAAACTAAATGGCTGATTGTCTCAGGTTTATCTAAAAGAAAGTCAACAATTAGGTGTATAATTATTTAACACGAAAATAAAAATATTATATAGATATAAAATTATTCACACAACAAACAAAAAAGAATAATGTGAAATTGGAAAACAATACGTGATTTAAATATTTTGGACCACAACCAAGGTAAAAACCATTAACGAATGAGCAGCACGCGACGAGTAGAGCGTGTCTTGACTGCTGTTCCAATTACAAAACTGTAACTTCCACGTATTTAAGCTATTGCGTATGAGGTATTATCCAAAAAGCCACACGGTGCAGTGCATTGCGTGATACATTGATGGAACAGCCAGTTTATGGCGGAAATGGTGTTGGCTGTAGGTACGTAATATCCTACATTTACCGTATTGTTTTTTTAAACTAGGAATAATTCATGTAGGATGTGTTTTATCGTCGTTTTACAACGCGATGTACATTTATGTCGTTATTTTATCCCTCGATGTCACTCGGGATAAAATAATTCGACATAAATGCCCATCCCGTTTGTAAAACAATTATAAACCAAAGCCTCCGTGAAACCGTAAATGCGACATGCCATGCTGTTTATGTGTAATTTTAAAATTAGGCACTAAATACATAGAAACTGAGCAAGGAAATTATTTTCGACCGTTTTAATATTAATGTGCCATTTTAATATATTTTAAACAAGGGTCGTTTTTAGCCCAGTAGTTAGTCATGTACTATTGATCACGTAGTCTGTCAACACTGAGGTTGCTGATTTGCGATTCTCACTGTGGCAGGGTGTGCTCGACTACAATCTTAATTAATAAAGGCTGACATTTTTGCTACCATAAGTAAGGTCGCGGTTTTTCCGTGAACACTTGATTCCTTCCCGAATAAAAATTAACGCGCCTCTATAGCTGAAAAATAGCTAAAATTGGCATCAATCACTCTTCTAACAAACAAACAAACAAACAGACAATAACAATACATTTTAAACGACAACTGATATGTACTACATAATAACGAAAATGGGTAATATTCTTATATACACATACCAAGTATATCCAATACCAGATTTTCAGTTTTAAAATAACTACTGAAATCTGATGAAAACTTCATTCTGCATGAAATGCTTACAGGGCCAATATCGTTTAAATTATAGGCCATTTCAAACGAGCGACCATTACTGGAACAGCCGCAGATATCAGGAATACATTCTGCAACATTAACAGTCTTGAAGCACGATCTGTTGAAATATCGGATGTTGTTAAAAGATATGTTATTTATCATGAACTCAGCACTGCTTCCTTGGTGGACAGTATCAGAGGTACAATTCAGACGGACAGTCTGTCCTCTGAAGGATCTAGTTGGACCAGATAATTGTAAAATCTGAGCTGTTATAATACCTAAAACGAATTTAACTTAAATATATAAAGCTTGACTCATTCGCTCATTCGAACAAAGACAAAATCTACCATTTCTTTTAAATGGCTTCTGATAATGTTATATTTTTTTGCAGGAACGATTTCTCGTGACTCGCGTCTTTACAATCAGCTACTCCATTGTATGAATAATAAAGCTTCGACAGAACATTGCCTCATTCATACTTACACGATAACGAGATTTTCTACAGAAGGTCGGAGGTTTTTCTTCGGGTATCGCGGCTTCCTCCTCCAATAAAACCAGACGCCGTGATATAGTTGAAAAATTGCTGACCGATGCGTTTAACACGATTCAAACGTAACAAACCAAATTTAAAAGATTAAATATTTTTTTCCGTATAGTGTGTTACTTCTTTCCTTTAAAGTACGTAACTATTTTAAGGTTTACTATATTTGTCGTCTTTTAATGATGTGATATTTATCCATGTGTGGAAACCCGCTCAAACACTTCAAGATAGAAAACATTTTATCAGTTGTATATTATTGGCTGACTTACAGTAAAACATATTTTTAAACTACGGGTATAATTTTAAATTGAATATTAAAAGAATACAAAAGATTAAAAGTACTATGGAACTAGAAAGGTATAATAGATTGCAGTTTGCGAGATATATAAAGAATATTAACATACCGTGTAAAGAAATCAAATAACATAACAGAACGTCCATCATTACATAATTATATGTCTGGGAACTATTAGTAACAATAATAGCATTTCCGCAAATAATTATTTCCTTAAATACCAATACAATGCGAGTTTGACCTGAAATATCATGAATTTCCGGATTTCTACTTCATAATGTTTTCCTGGCAGAACATTTTAAAAACCACAATTAGAGACTTTCTTTCACCTTAAAATAATCATATATAACGCAACAATAACAAAATTATATAATAAAGCTAAAATTCTGAAGGCACAAAAGATTTTGGACAGATTTAATGTCGACTATGGAAAACTGGACCATCGGGCGCAATTTTTTAATGTAACTGGAAGGTATGGTATATGGGTAGTGGCGGAAAAGTGTGCCTTCAGTAGCGACTACAATGATTCAACTCTTATCAATATCTACAAAAATGGTCTTTATTGTGCAAGAAGCGTTACACTCTCCAAACACGTTAGACAATGTTGTCCGCGGTAAGGCTTTCCATTATTATGACCTGACAACCCCCACCGAGAAGGCATCCCCAATCTGCCACACCGGGGCGCGCTGAGCAGTAGTGAGAATCCTACGAGTATAGTGAGAGAGTTTTAGATGAAAAAACATTAGAATTATATGAATAGAATTTCTTTAAGTTCTGCGTTTTGCAGTAGCCTTGAAATGTCGGGTTGATCCATTTTTTACAGAGAGTTGTAATGCAATTAGTTCTCGCCTCTTTTCGGAAGCCTCCGAAAGTTTACTGATTCGAATGACACCTTGTGTGGAAATACCGAATTAATGTATTGCACTCTTTAATAATATTGATTTTATTATGGAATAAGTATTTCCTAACAAGCTAACTATCTCTAAGCTTTATTTTTCTTTGAGGACAAAAATACGCACTGTTTTTTAATGTTAAATGAAAATATGTATTGTTATTATTTACGTCACTTTATTGTAAGTACACAATGTTTAGATAGCCAACTCAGGCAACCGCAAAATATAGGTCAGATGCAGCAATTGTTCTAAGTATCTCTAATTGCGTCTTACATTACGTGGTAAGATAGTTAATGTGAACCTTGTCAGTAAGCCGGAAAACAGTTAAAATTGTTCTATGAACCGGAGTCATTTGTCAATAAAATACAGATCAGAGGCAATATCCAAGAATGCATTAGGGTTGGTTTCTAGATGCATCATATTCACCAATATTATTAGTGTAGACCTGTTTGCGACAACGTCACGCTTCAGAAATTTAAGGCAATTTCCGAGTTTCTCTGTTTAAGTTTATGATACATATTTTATTATTAACATACAAAAATTAATGCCACTTTCCTTTTCAAACAGTTTGATTCCCATTATCTTGCATATTTTTACTCTTTTTTCATCTTACCATATTTGTGATTGTTCACGCTTTTCTCGATCAGCTACGAAGGGCTGTCGGCATATTATGATTTCTACAGCCCCGTAATCATGCGGGGTTTTAATTCTTAACTTAGCTCTACTCATTTGTTGGCAAATCGGCAGCAATTTCCAGCCAATGAAGACAGCATTCTTTGTCTGTTATTCTTGAAGTACGACTGGTTTCCACAGTTTAGCTTTTGATTATTTATCCCGCCTCGCATGCGAGACGGGAATTATGTATTACTATACAACAGGTCTATTAATTTTACTTTTATTGTACTACATGTGGGTTTACATCATAGGTTTTTTTAATAATTCAAACAAGGGATGGCGGTGTCAGATTATCATACCATATTGGTAACTTGTTTTCAAGTAGACACATTCCTTGTATCTTAAAGACCACCTTTGAAGATAAAGATTATGAGAAATCATATTAAAAATATGTTATAAAAAGAAACATTATCAACTCACGCCCCACGCAATGTAATGTTATATTTCCGTGGTTTTTTTACTTATCCCGTTCCCCGAATGGTTTGATGTTTATCTTCGCCTTTTTGCTGTGTTGTTAATTGTTTTATTAATACTGTTGCTACGCTTATTTAAAATTATATACATCTATTTCTTAATTTCTGAGAAAATATATATATTAGGGATTTATATTTTTGAAATGTTAATTTTATACTTGCAGGGTCCACTTTGGCTAAGTGGTTAAGGTATTTAGTCGTCTGCTATTGTTCGTCGGCTGTCAACGATGACGCTGCGTGTTCGAATCTTACTGCGAGGGATGTGGACCTTAGATTTACGTGTGGATTGTTATGTTTTCTGCTGAAGGTCGGGAGTTTTTACCTAATATTCCGGTTTCCTCCGTAAATAAAATCTAGACGCCATTGTATAGCTTAAAATCAGTAAAAGTTGCATATAAAAACATATGAATACACAAATGTTTCACTTAAAGAAATTAAATGGAAAAACCATTTATTTGAATGTTACAAAATCTAAACCTTTACAAACCGTAATTGTGTTTACAAACAGTAACACTATTATTGACAACCTATCAAATTATGCAAAAAAATCCCGAAAATAGATATTTCGCATTTACTATCCGTACTTCCACCTACATGACTGACCGGAAAATTCACCATACTGTACCTTGAACAGCTGTAAATAGGCCGTAAATTTATTAAAATTAAGTCAAAAGGACCGGTGGTAGATAGTACAATATATATTATTGTTATATCTACAGATATATTGATCTTGTTTGTTTTAATTGGTCAGCACTACGTTCGAAACTTCAATATTGTAAAAAAGTGACTTTTTTTAAATAGCTCATGTTTCATGTACACATCATACTTGTAAAACATAACTAATTGCAAATTCCAAGCTCTTAATTTTGTTTTGAAGTTTGAAGTTAAGATATTTTTTTAAACTTTTCAAGGCAATAACTTCTCCCTAATGGTTGAAGATGTCTCGTCGGATTAGTAACAAATAATATCTTCCACTGTTTCTACTTGTTGTCAGTGCACATATTTAAGTCTGAACTCGGGTGAGGTATGTTTACCCATAATTTACCACAAGACGTTTATGAGCAGTGTAAACAGACCCTAACCTCGTCAAAGAATAAGAATATTTTTTTAATTTCCCGTAAAATGTAAATTTAACCATACTTTAAGCGGAAAAAATAGCACTGATTGCATAGAAGTATGCGAAAAAGAGGTCATGTGACCAACCCAATTTATGTGATATACTCATTTAAATAGGTCAGTCAATCAGATTTAACTTGACTATCAAAATAAATTGTGATGATTATTGAAAACAATTTTAAATGTGTGACTAAGATTGGTTTACGATTTATTTACGGAGTTATGCCGCTTTGATCACAGAATACGCAAAGGGGAAAAACATTCTTTGTCAAAATGTATGGTGAGCGGTGTGATTGTTTGCTTGTGTATAGGGTTTAACGCCACTTTCAGCAATTTTTCATGGCGTCCAGTTTAATTGGAGGAGAAATCGCTGAGTACCCGGAAAAGCCCCGCCTAAGGTAGGAAGTAAAAGGTTTGATGGGGCATTGATATTTTCAATTATAAATTTGTTCTATAATCATAAGCAATATTACATTTTTTATATTTTTTGTTCAGGTATAGTAATGTTATGCTTTAATTTAATTTAAATGAGTAAACAGCTTAAAGAGAGTATTCTCGCGTGAATTATAGATAAGACAATTAAAACAAAGACATCGAAATGATATAAAAGGTGTCATAGCCGGAACACTAATGACCATGTTAGTAGTGAGTTGGGTTTTAAACTGCTTAAACATCTTATCATTGATTCGGGATATTCCATGCTGTTAATTCTTCGAAGTTGGTTTTTCTGCAGGCTGTTACTGTACTGGCAAGATTATGAACATTGAACAACAAACAGTTAGAATTGATAACGAATGATATGTTTGTAATTTTTCTTTTACAGTAGACATGTAGTAAAATCTTCCGTGGCATCTACTCATTTAACCGAGAATTATATCTACAGTACTTTTTTCTCTAGTAAAAGTCTTGTTAATTATTCGAGTTTTTTCTGAAGGTTGTTATTTAGAGTCAACATAAAAACAAATTAACAATTTATTTTACATAAGAAATTTCTCCATACATGATTTATGGACACTCCGTAATGGGCTCCCACTGCTCGTACTATCTATCTGCCAATGGAGTCTCATGGTAGAGGATGGGGTGGCTATCATTTTAGAATATGGATATCCTGACAAAGAGCCATTGGCGGTAATAAGTTAGGAGCGTGTCACGTTACTTATACGAGAAAAAAAACAACACCTACTGTGTGGCCACTACTGGCGGCTAAAATGTCCGCCTCTACTCAATATATATGCATGTATTTCGTTTGTTCTCGTACTATATTGTATATTTAAAAAATCCGGTAGCTCAAATCTCAACTATAATACAGTTTCTCAGCGGATTTATTTCGGTTACGTTCAGTTTTAATATCTCAGGCACTCCAAACTTAATTAACAAGGATTGCCTGTTTTCCTACCGCAGGGTCGGGGGTTTTCTACTGGAACTACGGCTTCCTCCCCCAATAAAAACTGGACGCCATGATATAGCTGAAAAAAATGCCGAAAGTGGCGTTAAACACCAGTCAAACAAACAAACAAACATATCTCAGGCCAGGTACACTGCAAAACTGAGAATGGTAGTCCTAATTAAGTCCTGTATTCGTTATCATGTTGGCCTTAATGATTATATTGTCATTATTCCAGAGTGAAGATAAACCACTAAAATTCAACGAAATACGTCCCGGACTTATGCCTAAATCAAAACAAAACATGTTTGAAGGGTTCCCAGAACCAAATCCACCTAATCGCCCAGGGAGCCAGGGAGATTCCAGATGACAGATAGATGAGGCTTTCTCATTGATCTACTGTTTTCCAGGAGAATAGAGCATTTCAAAGCTACTAATTATCCTTAACATTCAAATATTTTGATTTTTTTATAGGAAGTAGCATTTAAGATATTTTGATTTGTATTGGTTTTTGTAATCTATTTCATTTTCCCCTTGTGTTTGATTTTAGTGCTGTCATTCAGTATTTCACTTTAAACTTTGTTTTTACGGTTGTTATTACTCATGTCCAAAACCTTGTCCTAGTATTTGAGCAAATAAATTTGTTTTAACCACAGTTAGCATCACAAAGAACATCATTTAAAATGTACGTATCAATTTGGAATACAGGTATATCAATAATATGTTTTTCGGAGTATATATGATTGTGTTTTGATTTTATATGACTTTTTAGAACTATTCTTGATGATGGTTCTCCAACTTCCTTATAATTTGTTCTTCTCTTTTTTGAACACTACCGATGAACCCTAATTAGGGTAATAAACACCTGTTCAAATAATAAATTATAGTAGATTTATTAGATGGTTTTTATCGGCACCACACAAAATTTTTCAGATTTATTCATTTTTAGAATAAGAAAACAATGGCTAAATTAAACATTAGCAATGAAAGAAAGTAAACGTTAATAATGGCAAATAATGCCCGGATGTTTGTCTAGAAAAGGCCACTTATTCTGATCTGCAATGCTAACTAAATTGTTCTAAGTTACAACGAAACACTCAAATAAAAGACAATCTCTATGCTTTCTGCACCCCACCCCCCTTTTTGAGAAAAAAAATCGCTATCGCTTCCGTTTAAAGGATTTTAGCATTAATATGAAATAAAAATACCGTAAATATTATGTAGCGCGGCAACGTTAGCTAAAATTTAGGATTCCTGCTTGTACTACTTTCGACATGCATGGGAATCTTAAAACAGATATTGTTTTCCAAAATATATGTGTTGACAGTAGACGTCGTACTAAGTCGTGTCGAGTTGACTAATTTGGTCGTCCTCTTAGAAATATCATGAATAACACTTATTTAAATTTGACTTACACAAAATGTGTTAAACTTCTATGAATAATCTCGTGAATAGAGAGTACCTATTTTCCAATTAAATTGAACGAAGGAAAAACCAAATATCGGCGAAAACATAAACATACAAAAAAAACAATAAGTCTTCCCACTCTGCTAGTGGAAAATCTTAATAATAAATGTTTATGTATAAAGTACAATCATCTTCCACAAACTAACAGATTTTGTCTGAATGCAAACTTTAAATGACTGTATGACTTAACAAACCATAGTAAATTATAATCTTTAAAGTGAACTGGTCAGTAATTGATATACATAGAAGTAAATTGAAACGTACCACTAAGATTGTATCCGTCACTTATTATCATAAATGGGTTTAAGAGGTACACTCAACTTTTAAAGTTGAAATGTTATTGAGCTTCCTGATTGTTATCACATTTCGATTAAGAATTTGACGTTGTTTGTACAATTAGACTGATCTATCAAGTGTTAATAACATGTTGTTGGTTCAATGTTTTTGTGCTTAAAGTTTTATGTAAGAACGAATATGTTTTAATAATAATGCGGTTATACAGAATGTAACACAGGAAATGATAATACTGTTATCTGGTATTTTATAGATAAAAATAGATCCCATGTAAAGCGAACTGATGTCTTCAAATGTAGTGTATATGTTTCTTTCAATGAAACTATAAGTTACCCGTATCATAACATTTAAAAACTTGAGAAATGAATCAAGGTAAACGAACGATAGAAACCCTTTCAAACGGCGTCACCACTTTATGTATCAGGGTATATATAAATGGCAATATGGCATATTTTGGGACATTAAATGATAAGCGTTGTTTTTTATTTTATTTTCATGGACACATTTTCCCGACACATCAAAATTTGAAGAAAATATTTTAAGCGTTTCTCAAATTAAAGCACGGCAAATGGTTTGACAGTATACAATTCAATCATAACCCAACCCCCCCCCCCCCCAACTAGGAAGAGCACCATTTTAATCCCTACTGTTTTCCTTCGGAACACTTTTTTATTAAAACGGGCCTTGGGAAGTTGGGCACATTAATTTCAAGGGTCCTGTAACGCGCAAGAGCTTCTCTAGGATATCCGAGTTTTAATTATTTTGAGGAGGACTTTGATTCTGTTTTATTTGTAGTTTTTCTTGGTCTGTTCACTGGTCATTGAATTTATCGATCTTGTTGTGGTATATTTACCAACCGTCTGTCTTATAAAGAACCAGTTTTGATAGTATCTTTGTGCAGAACATGTTATTGTGGAAGCCAAACACTGCATACGACAGGCCTTGACATTCGTAAAGAGATTATACCTAAATCTCATGTCGCTGATTGTCAAAAAGTCACTGCATACTTCAGACAACGAATGCAGTAATTGCTCGTGTAAAGCTGGGATTTTAAAAATATTATCCTGCGATGCATATACTCAATACGTTGGCTAAAGTTGACTGTGATGTTCTGGAAGCGAAATTGCAAGATGATTCATCAAGATAAATGCTTGTTTAAATTATATTGTAACCAAATTGTGGTCAACATCTAACCTCTAATACATATTAAGAAATGTATATTTACAACGGGTGTGGACATATACCATTCCTCGCCTGTATTCCACATCAGTAAGGTGAATAAAAATACACGAGACACATAAACAGTATGATATTGTCATCAAATAAAGTATAAGTTGCACAATACTGATTTTTGCACTAATATAAAGTCCACGGTCAATGCACACTTATCATCTACTGCACATTGACAGCCCATATCTCCGAGGCATGTTTAATGAGGAACTGACCCCTAACCCAAGAACTTTACAGTAAACACTGGATCACTGGATCGAGAAATTGAGATCAATGCCAAGTACTGTGTATTAGCATCCTATATACCAACTGCTGTCTTCTGACCATTAATGTTTACAGAGGAGCTGACCTTACACCAAAACTTTAAAGTTATCACTAGATCACTGAACCGTGACATTGAGGTCAATGACAGGTGGCACATATAGACTGTCATGTACTATCTATCAGGCTCATATGTACCAATATGCATAGCAACAGAGGAACTGACCAAATTTAAAAACTTTAAAATAGTCAATTCCATTCCTACAACTATATACCAAAGTCAAAAAAGAGACTTTTATTATTATTGTTGGTGAGCAGACAACAACATGAAAATATATACTTAACAAAATCGATTTTGTCTAAAGTGAAAATAAGAAAAAAGTAACAAAAAACTATGAGCAAACAAGTCCTAGGATTACATAAATCTACATTGTTTGGGTGAAACCCACGAACAGGGGCCTTCTCGCTGTGTTACCACTTACTGGCGGTAGGCACACTCGTAAACATTTCCTCGTTGTTCATGAATATTTATTAAATTTTATCAGCTAATAGGAACACATTTTTTGTATTCTACTCTTCAATTTTGAAGGTGAAAATCTATGTGTAAACATCGCTATTACAACTTTGAAGTCGGGGATGTTTTGCACAATAACAGATATAATATACCACTACAAAGCTTTTACAAAAGGACCTACATCTTTTCCTTAGATGAAGGCGGGCACGTGTTGTCAACTAGTCAGTTAACTCGATGAAAATTTATCGATAACATTCTGCATGCAAACGATACATTTACTAACAGAAATCGGATAGGTTATCTGTCATTTGATAGATTGTAAATCCATAATCAGAAGTGAAAGAAACCAATCAATATAAAACAAGAAAAAGTATGCCCACGGTGGGTAAGCGGTAGTAAAGCGAGAACGCGAGCGATGATGGGATTCCGACGATGACATAACGACAAATGATCAACGATTAAAGATTAAATATGTAATGTTCGATTGTTTCCAGTCACACACACACACACATGGGAAGTAGGGCAATTTCAATATAATGTCAACTAAGAGGAGACAATACATATTGTTCAAAGTAGTACTGGTAGCAATGACTTGTTTGCTATAGGTACTTCCTGACAAATTGCTGCCTTATGTTGTTTACAAATAAAGTAGGTAGATGGATATGTGTAGTCTAAAGTCACATGCATCCGCAGGGAAAAGAGAACATAAGAATTATTCAAGCAGATTTGATATGGGATTAGCGTCTGAGTTTCAAAAAAGTCCATGTGCAATCATCATCTCAAATAAAAATGGTTCGTTGTCGCAACAACCATTACGCAGCTCTGCTTTTTTCTGGAAGAAAATCCATAAACATCGACAGTGTCTACAAAGTTACTCCTCTTGTTATACCAATTAACCTTTTTGGTTTCAAGTTGAATTTCCTGGTCTGAATTTATCAAAGAAAACAACCATATCGTCAACATATACTGATCTAGCGACAGTTGTTTATGATACCAGCTTCATTTCTAAATTTTCTGTTTTCAGCTATTTAAAGCAAAACAAAGCGCATTACATAATAGTTTATAATCAAATATGTCAGATTGCATAACTTTATAAAAAAATTCAGGCAAAGTTTTATAATGCTTTTAATCATTGTTGTTCTACTGATCTAGGGTTCATATAGGGTTCACGTTTAGGATTTGTTGGTTTTTCAAATTTGAAAATATTTCGCTTGAGTGGTTGATTGTACATATGTTTGTTGTTGTTGTAGTGTTTCAGTGTTGGTAGTTAAGCATCAGATTTCTTCTTTAATTTATGATTTGTAAAATAGTTAATCTAGCAACATGTAGTTTTTACATTTTAATGTTGAAAAGTATTATCTATGTGTAAATGTAAATTAGTCTCTTTTAACGTAAACTAAAGGCTCCTAAATTCTCAGTTTTAAATGAGGACAACCACTGGTTTATGTTTATGGTAAAAATGTGTAATATATAAATAGATATATAGCCATCACATGGTATGGTTTTCAATTTGTCCGTGCGCGGAAAGTCAAAATGGTAATAAAAGACCAAATTAATATTTTAATGTTAAGTAAAAGGATACGCTCATGGCACAACTCTTCCCGACGTTGACAAATACGAATTATATTGCAATGATGCTATTGTTTTTTTACACTTGTTATCGCATAATTATGATATAGATACTAATACAATTTTAACAATAATTGAATTGTTTAATGACGCAATCTATGCAATTTGAATTAATAATTTAAGCAATCAATCAATCAATCGATCGATCAATCGATAGGTCTACTTACCACTAAATATATTGCAAATAAACTCGGTGCCATCTGAACGTGTAAAGACACATGTCTCATTGTTAGATTCTTTGCAGTTTGCTAGTTTGTCATTCATCTTCTTTTTCGAACATTCACAAAATCTTTTCTCTATAGTACTGCACATATCATTCGCAAAACCTTCATGACATGAACATTCTATAATTTTAATCACTGCAATCATTGGTGGGCATATACATTTTCCCCTATCTTTGTAAGGCGAATTTTCAAAATAATCCTTACAATCATTACCTGGAACGAAAAAACTTTAACTTGCAATAAACAACCAAATATTTAAACTTTTGTTAATGTCAATCTTGCATTGTCTGTTCGTGGAAAACTAAGATAACTAAAAGAAACACTTAACTAATTCAAGATTCTTTTTTTTGCTAGCTGCATGATAATCCAACATTTAACAGAGTAAGTCACGAAAAGTTAATCAATCATTTTATTATAACTCACTTAAGAGTAGGCAAAACCCAGGTTACTAGAAGAAAACGTTTGCTTTACGTCAGGTGAGCAAAATTTAGCTGTATTGAGGACGAGAACAAGTTAACAAACAATAAATAAATTCTGGAAAGATTGACCAAAGGAAAACAAAATATGTGGATGTCAATTTAAAATTAAAGGGTATGGGTGGAGGCGGAAGATTTAGCCTTTGATAGCTGCTACAACAAGCCTACTTTTATCGACATTAACAAACGGGTCTTTATCTTTATTGTGCATGGAGTGTGGCACTTTCAAACACGTCGCGGTCACGCCTTTCGTATTGTGACTTGACAACCCCAAACGAGAAGGCAACTGTATTCGCCACCTGCGGAAGAGACGGGCAGCTGCGTAGGTCGAGCACTGTAAACCATCACATTATGGTCCCAGCCATTCAGCTTTTAATCGAGTTTTATACATTAAACGTGGAAATCAAAAGCCGGATAGTTATTATAAGCACAATATGTGCAGATAATAAGTGTTTTACTTTACTGGAAACCTGTAATACAAATGACCTGAATAGAAATAACATATTTTAAATGAAATCAGACCATACGACTGTAAATATCGTATAAAATTGGCAATTCGGAATGCAAAACGGATGTTTTTACTGAAGATGACAGATGAACAACAGTCTTCTTTGCCTCAGTACAGTTTTGAAAAAAAAATTTTAAATCTCATATTTATAGTAAGGATTGAGCAGATATGAGAAACGTGGTATAAAAATAGGCCAGAAGGTTGTAAACTTCTCAAAAACGAGTGCGTTTACGGACGGACATAAAATAGTTGTGTGGCCCATATGACGTACATTTGTGAAAGAAAAACTCATTGTTCTATATTTATTATTCATAATAATTCAAGTAAACAATAGAATGTCACCATGTTTAACTTGAAAGTAAGCAAACCTTATTCACGTAATTTAACCCGATAGAATTGTTATAAGAATATAAGCAACACTGTCACTTAGTAAATGCTTTTATTGCTTGTTAGAAAGTATGAAACCCAGAGTTACTTCATCAAACCGTTTAGTATTGCTTGGTAGAAAGTTAGCAAAACTTATATATATCTCTCTAAACGTTAAGCAACACTGCAATAATCAATTACTGAGTCATCACGTATGCTAGTTTGCATTCAACAATTGATTAAATCTATCAATGTTCTTTGCTTGCGTAAATGGTACTTAGAGCCCCTTGAAGCAATATTTCAGCTCAATTATGATGTACAGTGTTATATGGACATAAATCTGTAGTACTAGGTAAAAAACCCCAACCTTCGGCAAGACAACCGGCAATTTTTATATATAAAGTTTGGAATCAAGCACACCCTAGTCACAGAAACAATCTCCGTGTTGACACGCTTCCACATTGAAAATCAGACGTTCATCAGTCAATCAAACGTTCTTGTTACGTCTCACAAACCTAAATCAATAGATCAAAACATTAACTTTGCTGTTTTGGTAAAATCCATTACTGTCTGAATAATTCAATTGAAACTATGTTGCATGTTGTTGCTGATTTTACATTAACCATCACACTCAAATTAATTTGTTGAACCTTTTGAAATTTGTAAAAACTTACAACTAGTTTTAAGGGGATCGTCATACGGGTTACAGTGTTGTTGTTTATCACAGAAACAGAAATCGGGAAGCTTTATTCCGCTCGAACCACAACTTTTACAATGCTGAGTACCTGTAATTGTAAAGAACAAAACTTGTACGCTGGTTTCAATGTAATTTAGATGACATATTTTAGCTATGACAATAATAGGACTTGGATCAAATTGAAAAAAAAACATATTTTGTGTCAGGGACACATTTTTATTGTAAACGCAAAAACGATACCATAACTAACATTAAGTTACATTAAATTGCCCCCTTTTATGCGAAAAAGGTGGAAGGTTGCCATAGTGGACGAGTGGTGAAGCTAGTTAGTTATTGATCACATGCCTGTCAGCACTGCTATTGTGGGTTTTGAACTTACTGAGGGCAAGTTGTGCTTCACTTGATCTTAAATTAACAAGGATTGCCATTATCCCTTTTAAGGTCAAGAGTTAATTTATGGGTATACTCTATAGATCCAATGATTTAACGAATAAATACTAAAGGTGACATAAGCCCGATCGAACGAGCAAACATGAGGAACTATTGCTAATGAAACCAAATTTAATTCGATTGTATTCATTCAGGATAGCAGATCAACATAGACTTATTGAAAAAAATATACTGTTTAAGTACTACATTTATTTTATTTTTTTTTTGAGAAAATCTGTTAATTGCAGTTCTCAGCTATTTAAACGTTCATTGGCAGATTAGCCAACATATACTCAACAACTTTGTTTTAGCAACAGTTAATTCTATAACAACAAGACATGCAATAAGTGCATAAAGACTATGACATTAAACGACCTTTGTTGATGGCAACCAGTGTTAACTAAAAATTTGACTCGTTATAACACAAGAACGGCGTTTGTTATTATACCAGCCAAACTAAAACAACACAATATTTCCCTTCAGAAGTACATACATTGTAGGTCCGATTCTTGGTGGGGATAGACATTCAGATATTAAAACTTACACTTGATGCTAAACTACGCACTAAGCTGCCCCCTCAGATGTCGGAAAAGGGAAAACCGTTCGATGGGAAGTTGTCAGTTCATAATGCGAAAAGCCTGACCAAAGACCATAGTGGGTAACGTGTTTGGAGAATGCCACTTTTCTTGCACTATAAAAACGCCTTTTGTAGATCATACCAATATTCAATATTTTTCTTGTGGCATTCAAATTATTTGTCCTTTGGTCCATCTTTCCCGAATTTCCTGGGATTGTATTGTTTGTTGATTTGTTGTTGTCCTTAATATAAGCTGAAATACTGTAGCACCCAACCCTCCCTCCTTCCTTCCATCCATTTTTCCTCAAGCAATCACTCGATTGCATAACACTGCATGCTTTGTACTTACTGGTCCCAGATTTCTTACAATAATCTTTGACATATGTGGACTCTAAAAAGGATTTAAAAGTTAAAATAAAACACTTGTGATACAAATCTGAATTGTAATAACAATGTTGAAATAAAACTGTAGTGTACCAGATAACTTACACGCAGTTATGAAATCGGCACAATAACTTTTTGGCTTGATAACGAAGAACATTTTTTTCAGATGGATATTTAACTTTACTATGTGAAACTGATAGATAAACCAGCATATGATGTAAATACAGATTTTCCTATAAGACGCACTTAGACAGAGGGGAGAAAATAGAACGAGAAAAAAGAAGATAAGGAAAAACACAAGTGCGTGTTATCAGATGCGGATAAAGCAGACAAGAGGAGACTAAGATTAAACACTGACGGATAAAATAAGCAAAATGAATACATGGTATTCGGGACGGAGAGAAGGAACAGAGGAGACAGAGGATAAAAATAGAAGAAAAAAAATACATGTCATCAGAGATGGTCATGACAAAGCAAGATGAGAAAGAGGAGAAAACAGACGGAAAAAGGAAACGAAAAAAGCTAAATACATGTTAGAAGAGACATGTCAAGTTACAACAGTTAATGTATCGGTTTGGGGTTATTAATAATCATTTATTGATTTCAAACTAGTCATTTATAAAGTCAAAAAAGGTGATATTCAAAGTGTAGCTTATCAATATTCATGTTGATGGTTTATAAATCTATAGCAACTAGATCATAGTTTTATTACCTGATAACGGCACATGAAAAAAAGTGTAATTTTATTCCTACATAATTTTTGTTTACAACAGAAAGCCGAATTCAGATAATATTTTTTTTACGAATTGTTTTATTTGAAACGGAAAAAGACCGATCAGATTGATCCGTTAGTGTTGACAAGTTTCTGTTCTATTTTAAGATAAAAAACAATAAATGTCAAATTCTGCGTAAGGTATCTAGAACGGACACTTGAAACCTCTTATGCGATTTTCGGCCAATCAGCATTGTCAACTTGCAATCACCATAATCATACATACCCTTGTTACATTTGTCTTTTAACGGATCTTCTTTCAGTTTTTCCAACAATTCTAATGTTTTAAAAGAAATATTATCATAACCTTGGAAGCTAAGCCTTCATACAAACATGCAATATACAACGTTTATTGAACCGAGTAAAATTGCTTCGTATTTTCAGTTATCCTTTTACTCGGTTAAGAATTGATTGGTCGAGAAATGCAGGATATGAACTTAATCCGATCTCCATAATTCAAACTTTGTAACAAATTAGTACAGAGTCACTGTGTTATAATTTAGTTATGTTCAAAATATCAAATATTAAAAAAATAATTGGAATAAAATATTTTGTTGGTCGTTTAACCCAAGGTTCAGCAATAGGTGTTAACTTCTATATGATGGCATAGAGTTATAGCTATTACCATGCACAACAGTGTAAACCCGTAACCAAGACTGTGCAGAAATAGTGCATAAAAACGTGCTTCGGTTTCGCTATGAGATCTCGAGCTCCAAATTTTTTCGAAATAACTTACTGACATCCGTGCTGCCTAACAATGTAATAGACGTATTCCTTGAGTGAATCTTGTATTCATGATTCCTTGAAAGAACAAATCAGTGTGAATTGCGGATGGTATAAAGATGCCCTTTGGGAATATTTTTAAACAAAAAAGAGTTCCCTCAAGGAATCAGAAATGTACGAATTCCACAAGGAATCGTTTAGCGTAACAAATTGTCTCCCGCTAACGCTGTTTAGAAGCCATTTTTGCTTACTCTTTGGTGTGTTGAATATACATGTTTCTCTTTCGCTGGTGCTCGTTATACCTAGTTAAATAAAAAGAAATATTAGAAGGTTTCTTATGAGCTAACCCCAAAAAATCAAAACTTGTATATAAAGTTGTACGAGTGGTGCCTGAATTCCTCTACACATGTAATTTAGCGGAAAAACCAACCTAACTGACAGTATACATACAGATGTCTAAAGTTCTCAGTTGATTTCTTTTTGAAGATACATGTCCCTTGTTTGGAATAGTGGTTGATTGCATGATTGTATGTGTTTGAAAGTCCAGCAAGCAATTTTTCAGCTTTAAACACACTTGTTTATTTGTTTGCATATTGTTTAACGTGGCGTTAAGCAATTTTTCAGCTATATCATGACGTCCAGTTTTTATTGGGGGAAGAATTCGGAGTACCCGGAGAAAACTCTCAACCTGGGGTAGGAAAACGGGCAATTCCTTGTCAATTAAGATTGGAGTCGAGTACACTGCCCGCAGAGAGACTCTAACTCGCAACCTCGTTGTTGACAGACCGCGTGATAAATAGTAGACGATCTACCTTAATCACTCGGACACCGAGGCCCCGTTAAACAGAATTTTTGACTGCTACTAGAAAAGTACGGGATAACGGGATGTGGCCTAGAATTGTGCCATTGGAACTTCAATAAGTCTACCGCATTAAAAGGTGCCAGCTTAATGAAAAATGGAGAAAAAATATATTTATTTAAATACCATTGTAATTTTGTATTTTATTGGTATATTTTTGCAATTAATGTTTTAATTGATATGTAGATTGATAAAGAACATTTCTCTAATTTTGACGTAATGTTTCCACCGCTTGACCGGTGTGGAAAAAATATTTCTCGTCACTAGTGAATTTTTTGTTCTCAGCATTTGATTGGTTAAAAATAATAACGTCACAATAAGAAATCATGACGTCATAAACAAAACACCTTCCATTTACCGCGTATTCAAGTCATGAACGTAAAATTGGGGTTGGGAGAATTTGTACTTCGTTTCACAAATTTACTACTTTTTAAAATTAGAGAAACAGAATCTTACATTAGCACTCTTGGATTATCGTATTTCTCCAATCTCGATAGTTAAATTATGGAAATTTAAGTCCTCGCCAAGGCTCGGGCTTAAAATTCCATAATTTAACTATCTCGATTGGAGAAATCCGATAATCCACTCGTACCAATGTAAGATCCTATATATTCACAACGTAAACTGCTAAAGAACATATACACAACGTGTTGCTATGAAACTTTAAATATATACCAAGTGACAATACAGGTTGTTATTTCAGCTGATGTTTTTCTTAAATTGGATACATTAAACATTATTCTAATTATCTCAGTCTTAATATCGTTCATTTTTAACGTATAAGGGTGTATTCGTCGTAACTTTTTGTACTATTTGAATCGTGTTTAACGCCACTTTCAATAAGTTTTCCCATCTATTGTTGCGTCTAGGTGATGCGAGTCTGAGTATTCGAAGAAAACGTCCGACCTTATGTTTGAAAACAGGCAATGGTTTTCAATTAAGATTAGAGTCTTGCACGCCCTGCTGGTAGTGAGATTCGAACACACAACCCCAGTTTGTTGACAGACAGGTGATCAATTATATAATAATTATTTTGACCAAACGGCCACCTAGTCCCCATTAACAGTTTTAGTATCAGCTACTCATATTTCAGAAATGAATTGTCACTAAAAAAGTAAATTTACCTGATGCATTGGCATGTGATGATACGCTATTTGATGTATTGTAATGCTTTGTAAGACAACCATCACGACAAACAATGGCAACAGTAATCACAATGATCACACCAATGATGCACAAAACAACCACAATAGCAATCACAATCTAAACAAATATACAGTGAATTTTCTTTGTGGAAAGTACTAGTAACTATCTGGTGTTGATGTCTAAAATTACTTTGCGTTCGTGTTGAATATATAAAGCAAAATATACTTTTAAATTTAAATTATAAATGTGTTGACCTAGTTTAGTATTCTCATTTGCAACTTAATTCAAAGTGCACTTTGTAAGTTGATGTTGAAATATATTCCTAACTATGACAATCGTCACCTTGTCATTTCAAGTTTAAAATAAGTTACAACTTTATCATCTCTAAGCACTATTTATTCATGTAACCAGTAGTCACCATCTAATACTAAGCATTAAGTAACAATACACTAACCAGTATGCCGACAGCATTGACAATTAACTAACCAAGAGGCTAACAGTAGTCACAATAAACTAACCAGAAACCTAGCAGTAGTCATAATTAACTTACAAGGAGCTACTAGTTGTAACAATAAACTAAGCAAGATGCTAGGAGTAGTCGCAATAAACTACACAGGAGGCTAGCAGTAGACACAATGAACTAACTAGAGGCAAGAAGTAGTCACAATAAACTAACCAGGAGGCTAACAGTAATCAGAATAAACTAACCAAAAGGCTTGCAGTAGTCACACAAAATTAACCAGCAAGCTATCAGAAGTCACAATAAACTAAGCTTTTGGATAGCGGTAGTCAGAATAAACTTACCATATGACTAATAGCAGTCACAATAAACTAACAAGGATGCTAGCGGCTAGCAGTAGTTACAATAAACTAACCAGGTAGCTAGCAGTAGTCACAAAACTATCCATGTGGCTAGCAGAAGTCGCAATAAAGTCAGCAGGATGCTAACAGTAGTTACAATAAACTACATGTAAGCTGGAAGCTAGCATTTGTCCAATAAATCTTAGCAGGAGGCTAGCAACGAAACATTGGCTTGTGTATTAGTCACTATTAATTTAAGAATTTAATTAGCAATAATCACTTTGAATTAACTAAACAACTGAAATGCAATGAAAAATTGTATTATATATGTCTACAACGGAGAAATCATTTGTTATCTGCGTTGTATGTCTGGAAGTTAAATATGCATATAATATTTTATATCATTTCAAATCTAAAAGTTTAAAAAAATCTTGGAATAAATTTTTTTTTTGCTATAGTTTTTTATAAATACATAGGGCATACCTTGTTTAAATATTATCCTTATTAAAACTGGACGCCATGAAATAGCTGACAAAATGCTGAAAGTGGCGTTAAAACACCATTCAAACAAACAAATTTATTCGTGGGGTACCAATTTTCGTCGTTTTCATGGGTGGGGACAACCACGAAATTAAGAATTCAACGAATAATAAGCTAAAGAATTCTAAAATGACGGTACGCTTACATGAGAAACTGCTATGGACGGTTGTTTACATGGATAATGACGACTGATGTTCAAGATGCATCGTCATATTAATATGTTTTCAAAATATATGACATATTTGCATTATGAACAACTTTAGTGTGTTTACGACACTTAAAATAAATAAAATTGATAAAAAAACATCGTTGTTATTTTTGATTGCGTAATCCCGTCAGCAATGAACGTACTTCCTGTCGTGCCTTTTCGTTGAAAAGTGTTGATGCATTCACAAATATTAAAGTAGTTGAAATAACGACCAATAAAGCAACACCTTGTCATCTTTAAAAACCACTAATTACATCATCAAGTTTATTGTCAAACAAACAAACTTAATCTTTGCCCCAGGGAATGTACGATGAATTTACAATGAACTGTTTACTCACATTTGTTTTAAGAAAATGACATGTTTATTAATTTTGTTAAATATATTTACGGCCACCAAACAATCTGTATTATTTCATGTTCCTTTGAAAACAAAATAAGTCATAATTCCTTTTCCAAGAAAGGTAGCTAGATGTACTCTATCACGTGATATATGGTATCACGTGGTTTTATTTAGGTAAGTTTACTCCATTAAAATTGTGTTTACAAGCGACTTATAACGGCATAAAACGCAACCCCTTTCATAAATGTATGTTAGTGTGGGCTTTGCACCACGCCACAAAAAAACAGATTTAATTTTTGCATCGTCTTTCTTAAGCAATCCAATTACGTTTTAATGTCACCGCTTTCCAATAAAAGTAATTACTATGATATCCCGTGATCAGTATTACAATTGTGACCTCATAAGAGTGATTTTATCTTAAAAATAACGTATAAGAAAATAAACAAACACATTATAAATACCGAAAATTTGTAAGCAATCCCCTCATTTTTTCATTTTGGATTTTTTTTTTGATTCCGCGAACCACGAATTTAAGAATCCCACGAAATGTCTTTTTTCCTCCAACCACGAAAATTGATACACACGAAATAAATGAAACCATAGTATGTACAAACACTAAAAATGTAGAAACAGCTACAAATAATTATGCAATACAAATTAAAGAGAAATATATACAGTGACATTTACTGAAAATTATATTAATACTACAATAGTTAAATTAATGGTCTTACTGATGACTCAAAATTTTACTTATACAGCAAAGTAAAAACTGAGATGAAACTAGAAGAATATTTAATAACTGAAAAAAAACCTTTCAAAATAGACAATTGCTAACTAAACTTATAGTACGCTATAACGTTCTGAATATTTAACAATATTCCAACAAACTAAAGACGCTGCTCTAGATGCCAAGCTTATGAAAATGGAAAAAAACATTCCTTTTACATTTTCAAATTATTAACGAACCACGAATAAATTAGGTTTTAGCATATAACAAATCTAGATAATAACTACATTAATTTATATAGTGACGAAAGAGGTGTATACATTTTTGTCAAACACCTTATCATTTAACTTTGTTTGTGATTTAATAAAGCAATCATTGGCATTGCAAACATGTGGTCCACAAGATTTGAAATGTACTACTTCTACATTTAATTGGATCGTAACTATTATTCGGGTTTTTATCGTTTTAATAATTGTATTACTAGTGTTTCATTATTTATTAATTTTTTAACTGTTTTAGCTCTTATTGGCAAAATTCTGATAATCAATGGAACTTATTATTCGTGTTCTTATATGCTAGGACTGTTGTTATTTTTTATATTGCAACTTATTATTCTAATTTGGAACCAATATATTTCACGCGATTTAAACGTAGTCAATACCAGAGATGACAAGCAGATAGAGAACAACTATTAGTGTTTACTTAATTTATAAAATGGAAAACTTTACTGCGGCTCATATCCAGTGACACATTGACAACCAGTAGTCCAATGTTATCTCCTTACTTTTTCCAGTGACAATCAAATTCCTTGCCCTTATGTCCTTCCCATTCCTTTAAATGATATACAAGTATTGTTTTTTTCTTACTTGGTTTTTGTATGAATTTAGCCGCAATACTGCTTGTTTGAAATCAAGCAATCTTTCAATGAAATGAAAACTTCAAACTGACATACCTTAAATAATCCGTGACCTGTTGTGTTGTTAGGTTCATAGTCTACTCTATCATTATGTTCTACTGTACTGTCATCAGGTTCATCGTCTTCACCTGCTGTGTTATTAGGTTCATAGTTTAATCTATCATTATGTTCTACTGCACTGGCATCAGGTTTATCGTCTTCACCTGCTGTGTTATTAGGTTCATAGTCTACTGTATCATTACATGTATGTTCTACTTCACTGTCAGCAGGTTCATCGTCTTCTCTGCCATGATTGTCTACCACGTCAACAAGAGCTGTGCCTTTATGGTTGAGCAAAGAATTTCTTAATTCCATGCTCAAAATTTAGCACAAATTTTGAAAATGAATGCACTTTTCGTCAATCCTCATTAGGAACACAAATGTTCATCAGTCATTGACGGCTTGCTTGTTAATGCTAACTAAAAATTCATCTATACGGTGCGTCAGATTGCAAGCTTTTTGTCTGCTTCTGTTTGTTTAAGAAAGAATCGCACACGGATAAAACCGAGTGGTCAATTTCCTACTAACACGAAGACAAATATGCAATTTGTGACAGTTTATTTTGTCTATTTTGTCATCAAAATTGAAGCATAAAGCTCTAATAAAATTGAACTTTAGTTCTGGACATTTGCCAGGTTGGATCATGCGTACTTAAACATCATTTGTGGAAACATCGTTGTTGCCTATAAAAAATATACAAGTTAACAAATACAGAACATAATGAAAACATATTTAAGAAAATGTATGTACAAACCATGTATTTTATGTAAAGGCACATATTCTTAGACTTAAATATAAACTGAACATTGACTGAATCTTATTTCTAGTAAGGGGTTGATGATATACACTTGAAACATAAAGTTCATAGACAAAAAATCCAACGAGTCCTATAAATGCAATGTTTTCGTACTCTATACATTACAGTAGGACACTCTTCACGCATGTTGTTGATAGGCAACACATTTCGAATTTCTTTTAAATAATTAAAAATTACAAATAGGCATGAAATATAAGTATTAGAGCAGCCAAAATGCCAATCAACATTGAACTAATTGCCATTTATGTCTCCAGTCCGTTATGATGGGTTGATCAATGCCGTAATGTGTGAAGGTCACTTAATGCATTTCAAGTAAAAATCAATCTAATCCCACAGGTCTTAAAACATCTTCGTGGTGGTTCATAATGTGTAGTAGATTGTCATAGTTTCGTTGCCAATAAATTTTAATTTCAACCTTTGACTCGAAGTCAGTTCTTTTACGGATTGATATATTGTTCCTCACATAGGCGGGCCTCTAACTCGACGGAAAGTTGTAAATTTACTAAGAAAATGTCAAACTACGAGTACATAAAATGATGAAGTTTTGAAATCAGACTTTGCATGTTCAGATGAAAAAATGTAAAAACGAGAATAAAACCCATTCGTAAAAGCTATACAAAATTGACGATGTTATATATATATTCCTTTTTCTCATCGTTCGAGACTGGTCCAGGATTATTCTACGTAGGCTGAGCAAAAACGAGAACTAGAACATCGGATCAAGTAAATAAATTAATCAACAACAGTACAATGTGATATATTCTCTATAGATTACTGATAAAACTACATGTAAACAATCCAAACAAATGTTTAATGGATATCATTTGTAAAATCTATTGTGAAGGCGTGTGGCTTGAATTAAACGTGAAATAATTTAAATCCATCTTAAATTTATTTTAAAACAAACTCTGAGTTATCAAATTATTAAGGGCTGGTTCTCTCAAGGTTAACCTCACCTAAAAAGCCAATCAGTTGATGCCGTAGTCAAAAGTAGTACTTAAAAAAAAGTAGTTCTACTTTCACTTTGCATAAAAATGTAATTCTTAATGAACCTATTTAAAATTAAGTTTATATGATGCACAAATATTTTAGAAGTGAAATTAATCCAAATTTAATAATTTCAAGCCAGTATTAGATTTTCTACGAAACTTAACAGACGGGCACCTGTTTATATCCATCTGATAACTGAAACTAGCTCTATTTGTGACGTCATTTGTAAGCTTTACAAAATATTCTTATTAGACTTTAATATTGTTGTGACGGTCAGATATGGTTTTAGCGAAAACATGGTATTTTGAGAAAATAAGGGTGTCACTAATAGTGAACTTAAGGTAAATTCAGTATTCTATAAAATGTTATTATATAATGGTCACTTATGCAAATCTATTTAGTAGAGGTTAACCTGAAAACAATAAACAAGTCTCGACCATTTCAGCTTAATTTGAAATGAGTTTATGTTAGGACCGTACTTATTAAAACTAAATACAGCTGAGTCATTTATTTAGATATTGAAATAATAAATTCCCACTGAAATAGGGTGATTAGCAAATATTCCAACGGAAAGTCGAATTCAGTTATTGTAAATGGCAACTAGGTCATCAATTCCACTATGTGTTTCAATTGTATTACCAATCTGTCAAAGCTAATTAGTTTTATTTGTGTTGTTTTCTGGTCTTATTTTAAGACACTGCAGATTTTACAAGTGCCATTGTACACATGCTATTAATATAGCTGTTACTCTCTAACAATAATTAGATGTTGAGGCCTACGAGTCGTTCTCTCTTAATGAATTAATACCTTGTTTTCATAGTATGTAGATTATAATGTTGTTATATGATCTCCATATAGTTTGAATGGGATTTGCTAGTTAATATGTATAAAGCAAAAAATTTGTTATCTTTAACATAAATGGTAAAATTAAAACAAAATATTATTTCTATTTTGTTTGAAAAAGCCTTGAATGCTTTAATAAATATGTATTTTGGGTATATTGCTTAAGCAATCAGGTAGTTTCTCAGCTTCGTTCGAACTGCTATGTACATGTAAAAAGTAGAGTAAAGTTTAGTATTAGACGGTCACTTTTATCATATAACATTAACAGAGTTTCCACGATTGTTTAAGGATGTTCGCTGGTAGTATGTTTTTCATGCTTTGCGCACCGTAAAATTTATTGATGTCGTTATTGGTAAAACGTCACAAAATTTACAATACACTAAAGAAATCCACGAAATAAAAAATATTTGTCATGATTTAAATATTAGTATATAAAGAAATCGGGGTTTTAAACAAATAACTTGATTTTCAAAGAAAATACGACATTTACAGTAACTATCAACCAACTACTGGAATAAACACGAGATGTCGTCAGGCAGGAATTTTGTTACGATTTTAACCTTTTTAGTCTTATTCCCGTGGTTAGACGTAAGATACTGTTTAAGCCTGGAAAGCGGAAAAAAATATCTGTCAAAAGCGCTGGTTAGTTGAAGGAGAGTCGCTTTGCTGCAAAAGATTCTTATGCCAACTTATCACACATGATATATCCGCTGTGATAAAAAAGGAAATTACTAATAACCCTAGCTTTTGATTAGTGGATCTATAAGATGTACGTAGGGTTGGTAAATTGATTGTACTTGCCGAATGATGATCAGCCTGCAAGGAATGCGAACTTCCCCTTTCTCAGCAAAACTGTGTACTAAAATGTGTAACACTTTAACTGCTACAATAAAGCTTAAAATAAAGTACTTTGAAGATACTTTGTATAAACAGCAAATGCCAACATGTCAACATCATACCAACAGAGAAACAACATGATGATTGATGATGGCCATGTCCGAGGTAAAAATTGAAATATATATTGATGTAATATCTATAACATTATAAATTTTGCTAACCATCTCCATACATGTGAGAAGTTCATATCAGACAATGACTGTTCAAAGTCTTGTTTTACTTGGATAAACATGATAAAGAATACTCAGTGTATGTAGGAAAAAGACCACAATGGTTCACATAAAAGAAAAGCAAATTCGGAAATGCCCAATGTATAAAGCAAAAAAATATTTATTGTACATTGTACATACTCATACAGTACTCATGTTAATTTAATACTAGTAACATTAAGTCACAATAAATAATTTCTTATTTTCTTTATTTTACTAGTTTCATTGGTTTTATATACAAACAAAAAGATTTTATATACTTGTACTTGTATACTTGGATATACTAGTACTAGTAATATATTATCAATACAAATCATTGTAAAATTTTTGCTTATTTTCATGTAACACTTTTTCAATGACATTGAAACGTGTTATATTATAATTTTGTAGGTACATTGTAAATACAAAGTTTGGATCATCTCAAAGTTTTTATACAGAGGTTGTCTCCTGAGAGATATGGCAGTCTGACACTACATGTAAGCAAACAATTTTTGTAAATCATACATAAATGGTTACCATAACTTTAAAATATAATAACCATAAATATGGCCTTCAGAAATGTTGAATGGTCTCATCATTAAGTTCTTTTGGTAGCACTAATTTTATGAACTTTTTAAGTCTATATAAATTTTTTGACAAACTTTTAGATCAGGGTTATAAGACATTTTAGTCTGGTACTGGCCATTAGTATTTTGGAATGTGTTGACCACTTTGTTTTAATTTGTGTCTTTCAAATAGGTAGGTTTAGAACATAAAACCTAGTTTAATCCACCATTTCTATTGAAATGGTTGTAAAGATTAGGAAAATTATCTGTCATTTCATATGTTATACTGATACCAATGTTCTTTATATATATATTTTCAGTCATGATCAGAAAACTACAAGTTGTGAAGCAAGAGAGGGTACCTGTTATGAAAAAGGCATAGACTTGATAGAAGTTCATGTGAATGATGAATTATATATGCAGCTGAAATACCTGCACCAAGATTACCTACATGTATTTTTGAGCCACCAATACCATGCATCCATCAATAATGTAACACCGATATATATGTAAGGGGCATAACTCAAGCTTCTTGGTAGTTTATTTTGTGAAAATGACGAGTGATTATAATTTGTGGACATTAACATGGCTATTTTTTGTCATTATTTGAACATATAAAATTACAAAACTATGCAACTTTTGAGTTCGAGTTTTTATGCCTAAATCACGAATGTGCAAGGAGCATATTATATAACTCAGTGTGTGGTCATTGGTAAATATTTAGATTCTATGCTCTAACTTGAGTAACAGTTGAACAATTTCATTGAAATTGGTGCATATGGTCTTTATTTACTAGTGATAAAGCACAAAACTAGTTCAGTGTTGTAACTTGAGTAATAGTTGACTGATTTTTAGGAAATTCAAATGTAATGTGTATTTAATGCTAGATTTTTTGTTTTAATGGTGTTTAACGCTACTTTCAAGCAATTTTTCAGCTATATCATGGTGTCTAGTTTTTATTGGAGAGAAGTAACAGGAGAAACCCCGACCTTTGCTAAGAAAACTGGCAATCCGTGTCAATTGAAGACCAGCACACCCTACCCGCAGTGAGACTCAAACCCTCAACCTCAATGTTGACAGACCATGTGATCTATAGTAGATGAACTACCTTAACTACTCGGCCACCAAGGTCCCTTCATTGCTAGAGGAAGTCCACCATTTAAAAGTGTATCCAATATAAATTTTGTATCCACTATGTTACCCCCCTCCCCCCTAAACATACATGGTTCAACACACTGCTGTCATATTGCGCTCTGCTAAATACTTGTATTTAGAACTGTGTATTTGATGGATTATCAATAAAACCTGTGTAATTTTAAGGCAAAAACAGCTCTATCCTTCTTGTAAAATTGTATTAGAATCTGAACATTGATGTATTAGTAAAACTTCTTGTTCCTGAAATGTTTTTTTTTGTTGGGTACATGCATTTGTCCTTTTTTTACCCTTTAGCACTCGTCATGCTGCGCATGCTAATCAGGCTATAGACCGCCCCTAGTTTTAGCAAACACATGTTATATGATATATATTAGATAGTTTACTTAAAAAATACATTTACAGATATTTTAAGAGCAACACTTGAAATAATGGAAAATATATAAAAAATGGATCATTTTCCCCATACTTTTCAATAAAATTACAGTTTTTTGGACCTGTCGAAAAATTTAGCACACGAACCTACATTTTTTTCTTCATGTATACAAACATAAAGGTAAGATAAATATTTTGTTAAAATTTTGGGATTTGTATTTATACGAAAGGGTTGAATTTAAAAAAAAACATCCATAGGTGATACATTTTCCCATTGTATACCAACATTAAGATAAGATAAATATTTTTTTTTTAATTTTGGGACTCTGTATTTATAAGAAAGGGTTGAATTTAAAAAAAAATCAATGGGTGATACATTTTCCGGTACTTTTTTCAGTACTGTTTTTAACTGGTCAAATCTGATGTTGAGATGCACAATATTATATTTTTCAATTTGAAAATGCAAACTATATATATTATCTAATTGTTATTAAATGAGATTATAATAATCTAACAACTGAAAAAGAATTTTTTATAGCTTTTATGATATGAACCCCATGTCCAGATTTTGTGATCATTGATGATTACACATGTAAGAAATCTGACCGTACCGAAAAACGAGCACACCAACCTATGATTTTTTTTGTATATTTTTAAATATATATGTGTACTACATACAAAAATGCTTGAAATAAAGCATCCTATTTATTTTGAGTAATAGCAGAGAACATCCTTAAGTCTCGTGTTAACTCATTTTACTATATTGTACATGTAAAATCCCTTGACATTTTAGTGAGACACAAGTATAGCCTTGAAAAAAGATAGTGTTCGTTTCCACCAATAAAGATGCAACTACATTTATAGAACGACTTCTGTTTTATTAGACCGAGATAGCTAGTGATTTGAACACGCGACCAAACAGTGTTTTGGTCCAAGAAAAAGATTGACGGTTGCAAAGTTATCAATCGTAACAAGAAGCGATGCCATAAGGTTGAAGAATAATTGTCCATGAGTACGTATAAGTGACAAATATAAAGTACTCGTTTCACTGTCTCAACAAGATTAGAAGGTCACAGTATATTTTTGGCGTTATACTTCGTTTATATTGTTTTCGTTTTCTGGCCACCTTTCGGCCAGAATGATATACGGTCAAATTCCTTGGGTTTAAAATTGCTTACTGCAATTCCTGTACAGGTATTAAGCTTAACTATTCTCTGTTTCGACTACACTGAACACTTGTTGTATAATAATTTACAATTAAAACTGTTGAAAAAAAAGAAGCCAACAACATATTGCATAATATTTTATTTCATTGCAAAGTCCAGAACAATTCATGGCCAAGTCATATGTGAAAAGGCTTTCAAGACGTTCAAGAATAGTACTCATTTACAATAAACTGTAAACACATAACGACCAGCTTCCTTTGTTATTGGAAAGCGCCTGCTCGTTACAGGAAACGATGCATTAGTTGACAATTAATTTGAAATACTCATAAATTAATATCCAGCTTTCTTGTGTATAACGAATGTTTATAATAATGTTTGTAATACTTAACCTGGTGTCATGTATTACGAAAGATCTATTCTTAGAAATATGTCTGTCTGATAAGTGATGTGATAAATAATAAATACAACTCCCGTGTACAACTCAATTTAGTCGAAAAATGCTTTATTGCAGATTTGTATTTGTCCTCTTTTTTCCTTTTAAACATGCAGTATATATTTGTATATTAAATTTCCCACAATTCTGTTATACCGGTATACATCGCATTAATCCAAGATACAAGTATGTATGCATTTGTCTAAATTTCATATCATAAATAAAAATTAATTTAAAAAATACCTTTACAGACTTACCTAGAAAATGATCATTCTGAACTAATTCATCCTACTCTAACACGAGATATATATATATATGATATGAAATCATTCTAACTTTAGACATGACACCATATCGCCATGGATTTGTTAGTAGAAGGTGTGCGATTCTGGGAATCTCATTGTTTATTTTTAAACAGAAAATTTTCTGTAGTCAGAATTATAATTTAGGGTCAATAACTATAATTTTCATTTGTATGCTTCAATTTGTCCCATTTTCATTAATAATGCTTACATATGCATAATAAATTCATGTCTTCCATATTATGGAGTTAAATTCGTACAAAAAACAACAATCAAAACATGCACACAACACCCGTACAAATACATGTTTATATCTGGTCGGATGTATTAATTGGTAAGTATCAAAGAGCTTATGTCTGACAACATATATCAGTTTACACATACATGCCTGTATGAACTGTTTTGTATTCATCCAATTATCAGTTGTTTGTTAGAATGCTCCGTTGCATTTAATAAAAAATCCAATATAATATTTGCTATACACTGAAATCGCTAACTATTACTCACTGTTCAGTGACAAATTAAAGATACCACTTCATAATATAATTGAGTTGAACTCTTAAGCAAAACAAAGTAGCCTGTTATCTTGCCACTTTCACTCTTTACCAATATATATGATATAATTTATAAATATTGGTCATTACACATACAACCTGCAGTTGAGGGTGCTATACTAGATTACCATACAAAAGACAAATACTGCTGAAGATGAAGTCGAGGTTTGAAATATTTCTTTCTGAGTGTGGTGATCTAGTATACCAAACTCAATTGCAGGCTGTAGTTGTTATATTACATTTAATAGTGTGAAAAAACTTTCGCTTCCTTATTTGCCAATAAGACTGCAATATCATCCTCGTCGACGAATGCAAAATGATATTTTCTGACCCTTTTCTCGTCTTATAAAATGTGTTGTGGGTGGAAGAAATGTTTCATAGAACCAGACTGTACAACGGACTGAGGATGATCTATAAGAAAATAAGGAAATAAAGAAAATAATATGCATACAATGTATATATGTAATTTCACTCGTGTAATATCAGTATCTGAAGCTATAAACATTACTGCAGTTTTACCTGTTTGTTATATGGTGTTTAAAATATTAATGCATGTGTTATTTTTGGTATGTTTAATTTTGCCAATTCATCAGAAGCACCAAAATATACAAAACAACTTAATACAAATAACCCGATTTGCCTTGTATGTTCCCCTTAAAACTGTGGCTCCGAGTTTGTAAATTGTGGACATAGAGAAAACGTTGCAGAAAAGGCTGCAAGACATGTGCGTTCATTTATAGAGCATTTTAAATATAATACAGTAGGCTATGATAAATTGTTAAGATGTTTTCATACAAAACAGGTCAGGGAGCCACGCTCTTTAAATCTAAATAATATTTTCTTTACCACTAAGCAATTTTCTTGGTGTAATAAATGAAAAGTTTGTATCGTTGCTATGTGTTTTCAGATGTCTTCCGTTTACTACCATTCTAAACCACATTTACGGAATAATTCAAATTTCTGAACAGATTATACGATATAATATTGGGTCTGGTTTGGGTCTGCTAACACCTAATAAACTGCGAAGCGGTGATAATGGAGTGATTGCATTTTCTTTATATTTCCTTCTGATGTTACAACAGATATCGTTGCTATATATAAAATATAGAGCTCTTATTCCATTGGTTTGTCTTATAGAATTTTGTTGCAATTGATATACGTTTCGCAACGTATAAAACTACATATACTGTAGAATGATATAATTTTAAATTTTTGGGTCAATTTACGTTACGATGTTTAAGATACTTAATAGACTTATCATTTGATCGTGGGGTCTCGGTAGCTAAGTGCTTTAGGAAAGTTCCTTAATATGATTTACATTTTGTTAAATGTTTCAGATTTCTATCTCTTATTAGGAAAGAACGTGGCCTCTTTTTGACATCATTATTAGTTACTTCAATGTATTCCTGCGTGTTGTTATTTTGTCTACAACATTTTAAATACAATTATAAAACTGTTGTGTTTAACAATTGTTCAACTGTTAAACAATCATTGTCAATCAAAACGCATTGTTTACTAAACAAAAGTTGTCTTGTAAAATAAACAGCAATTCTTGTCGGAAGTTTTATTGGACAGGCAATAAAATTTGTTTTAAAAAGTATACATACAATTACGCTGGATTGGTCCATTTGTTTCATGGCGTCCATTTTTTATTGGGGGTGGGTTTGGAGAAAGCCGGAGTACAGGTAAAAAACCGACAGTCTTTTGTCAATTAAAGTGGAGTCGGGGGCACCCTATCTGCAGTCGTTCGATAATCCGCAACCTTTTGACAGGCATGTGACAACTAATAGATGACTAACTAATCAGCCACCTAGGCCCCAATAACGCCGGGGAGAATTGTCTACGAATACTGAGGTTAAGCGTAAAAATGTGTTACAGATAGACACATGTTTCAGTACGAAATAGTAATTTTTTTAACAAAACGTTATAAATTGTTTAGGTCTTAACATTGTCATTACAGTGTCATATCGATGAAACAGAACCATTTCAAAACTTGCCTTTAAAAGAGTGTCATTCAATTTAAACAATAACTTATTGTATTGATTGATTGTTTGCTTTTCTTTTAGCGAGGGTATTTCAGCTCTATTCATGACGAGAATAAGTTAAATATAAATCAATTAGATTTGTTTGCTTGTTTAAATATTGTTTAATCCACTTTCAGCAATTTTTCAGCTATATCATGGCGTCCAGTTTTTATTTGAGAAAGAAACCGGAGTACCCGGATAAAACACCCGTCCTTCAGTAGGAAAACTGGCTCCCTTTCAATTAAGTCGAGTGCACACTGCCTGCAGTGAGATTCGAACACGAAACCTCAGTGTTGACAGACCACGTGATCAATAGTTGATGAACTAACATCACCACTCGGCTCCTTCAATCAATTAGAGAAAGATGGACAAAAGGGCAATTTTGAAAAATATGGGGCATGGGTTGGGGAGTAAGATTTACTTTTTTTTTCGTACAAGGAGCGTGACACTCTCTAAACATGTCACTGTGGTTCGCGGCAATTTTAATATGACCTGGACCACCCCCACCCCCACCCCACCCCCAAAAAAAAATAAATATATAAATAACTGGAGAACATACCATGTCCGCCAGCTGAGGACGCGCTGGGCAGCTCTGTTAAACCTATCAACCAATTTCAAGTACTTCCTAATTTAAAGGAAACCATTTATACTTATGTATCATTAATTGTGGAATGACTTTAAAAGAAATCGTAAAATAAACAATTGCGACGGCTAAAATGCGAAAGCAGAATTGATTTTCGTATCACGCTTACATGTTAGCATTTTAAACTCATAAGCTTCGATATACAAACGCTGTTAGTAGTTTAATCTTTATTTGAGATTTAATTCTGTGTAAATTCATGTGACACAATGAGATAGTGAATAAAATATATAAATAGATGTTTTCGCCTTTGTCGTAAATCGTATTCAGTATTTTACATCGGAATTCTCAAGAATTGTGGCACAGTAGTTTATTCTTTATTTGTTTGTTTGTTTGAATTGTGTTTTTATTGGAGGAGGAAGCCGGAGTACCCGGAGAAAACCCCCAACCTGCGGTAGGAAAATCCTTGTCAATTAAGATTGGAGTCAAATACACCCTGCCTACAGTGAGAATCGAACCCACAATCTCTGTGTTGACAGACCATGTGATCAATAGTAGACGAACTACCTTGATCACTCGGCCAACGAAGCCCCTTCTTCTTTATTTGAGATTTAATTCTCTGTAAATTCATGTGACACAGTGAGATATATAGTGAATACAACATAAAAATAAATGTTTTCGCTTTTGTCGTGAATCTTATTCAATATTATACAGCGGAATTTTTAGGAACTGTGGCACATAAGTTTATTCTTTTATTTAATTATGTGTAAATTCATGTGACACTATGGGGTAGTTAATAAAATATATAAATATATGTTTTCGCTTTTGTCGTAAATCTTATTCAGTATTATACACCGGAATTCATAGGAACTGTGGCAAAGAAAAAAACTGATCAAACCACGACAAATGATCTTTTTAAGCGTCTACAATAAAAAAAAACCACGACCTCGGAGGTTAAGGTAGCAGTAACCTATTATTGATCACCAAGTTGTATGTTTGATCCTTACAGCGAGATGGTGTGCTCGACACATCCCTATAAATTTGCAAAGAGCACCAGTTTTCCTGTCGAAACTTTGCTGTTTCGTTGGGTACTCCAGCTCTTCCCAATAAACACTCGACGTCATATTATATAAACTAATATAATTTTTTAAAAATAGCGTTAAACAAACTTCAAACATACATATAACGCTAACGCGAAAAGGCGAACTGGAAAAATGTTACGATTTCGCCTTCAAGTTTTTCGTGTTTCTCGCTTTTTCCGCTTTAAAACTTTTCGAAGACAAATACGAGATGTACGACTTGGCATGCGAGGATAATTATTTTTTTAATTTATTGTGTGTGTGGTTTTTTTATTTCTTTTTTTAATTGTTTTTTAATAAAATGACACTGTGTGATGTTTATATGCCGTCAAAGATGCATTAGTGATAGATTTTTTTCGGGGGGGGGGATTTCCATTTATCATTTATAACTTTAGACTAGACGTTTTCCGCTTTCAAAATACGGACGTGCGCCTTGGCACGCGAGATGCTTTTTTTAAAGTCATTGTACGGTTTTAAATTTACTTTGTTTTATTTATTTTGTTACACTATGTAATATTTATATTTCGTCACAGATGCATTAGTAATAGATTGGGGGAATTTCCTTTTTTTTAATAACTTTAGACCAGTTTTAGCCTTAATATTAGATAAAACGATCCATCAATGAGGACATAACAATTGACATTTTTATACTTCTAATATTTGCGAGTGAAACGAATTTTCACATTTCGAAATATTAATTTTACTAACCGGAAGTTGAATGGACGGATTGGAGCGATCAGTCCAAATCAATCCGTCAGATCAGTCAAATCGTTCCAAATCCGTCAATTGACGGATGGACGGATTGGGAACGATCTGACGGATTGGGAACGATTTGACTGATCTGACTGATTGATAACTGATTGGTGACGGATTTTGGAACGCTGACGGATCGCTGACGGATTGATAAAAGTGTTGCGTCTTCAATCTCAAGTACTGTATTTTGTAGTTACTGAGATATCGCAGTTTACAACATATTTTATTATTCGAGGGATTAACCGTTACCAACTTAAGGGTCATTCAAAATGTATGACCTAAATATGATCTACATTGTGGTAAATGTTCAGATTTCTATCTCTTATGGTTAAGTAAGAGATCTGCACACAACACATTGTTAAAATTACGAATGTGACCTTTGATCTTGTGAAAATGTTTTCAAGATCAAAGTTATTGACAACCACCAGTAGAAACGCCGTCTTTATCACATCTTGTTCAACTGTTAAAATGGTACAAAAATGGCAGTGGAAAAAACTCAATTAAGGACCTGAAAAAATTCTCAATATGTAAGAATGTGTCGCATTTCGGAACAATTTTGATCGGAATATTTTACGGTTTCAAAGTTAATTTGCATACAAGCTGTTTTTGTAAGGGAAACAGAATTTATAATGGGAAAAACAACTTGGCAGAAAAAGAATAAAGGAAAAAAATAAATAATAAGGTTTTCAACTCTATATATGGCAAGCTTTATTTAAAATTATGTTTATTGCCGTAATACAAAGCAAACTTGCAAGTTAGCATATAATATATATTAGTTTTTGTCATGCAACACTACCGTTTTGTAACGAATTATTTCAAAATAAGTCAATAAAAAAAATTTCTACTTCTAAAGATGGATTTTGGCATTGACGCCGAATGGACATTACACAGACATGTATTAGTTTATACCTAAAAATATAAACATTGGAATATATTCTACCTGTATCAACTGGTTAAAAAAAGTTATACCTAAAATATTCATAAGAGTCTGGGAGGTTAAGTTTTTAAAGAAGGTAGTTAGACATTTAGTTAGTTTCATTAGGTGCTGATTTTCGGTCACTTTTGTCCTACGACACATATTTTTTTAGTTGTTAATACTACATTTTAAATTACGCAAAAAAACTGTTTCTGTGGGGTTAAATAAAGAGGATTTTCGCATATTCTAATTTCACGTATGTCTATACTGGGAATGCTTTGCAAATAATTGGTTTAGCGTAATCTACTAACAACATTAAATCTGATAAAAAGTAACATAGAAATTCGTCTGCAAGGCAGGTGTAGTAACGCTTTAATTAGATACTACTGTTACATGTACAATAATAGGCAATATGTACTTACACATACTTAACGTTTAATGAAATAAGTGAATAATGTAAGAGAATGCTTTTTCAAACTGATCCCGGAAACTGTGGTTAAATTAATTAAACGAGGTGACATTGATTTAGTTTCTACCGCAAAATAAAAACGCTATTTGTCTTACCTGTATTTACTAAAAACATCAATGACAATCACTATAATTGTATTGTGTAGGAACAATTACCTGAAATTTATTTCATAATGCAATCCATGTTTGATATTAAATTTCGTTATTTACAAAAGCAGTCAGTTTTTAAATATTCTTACACGAGACAACAACCCATCAAAACAGCAAACTAAACTTCGTCGACGATCGATATGTTCTCATCACAGCAACATAATTTACAGGGTATTAAATTATATTACTTCTGCCAGGTCATGGCATAAGTGAATTTACTTTACATTGCATTTTAATATTTACATTTCATTGGAATTTAATTTGAGACAACAACCCATCAAAACAGCAAACTAAACTTCGTCGACGATCGATATGTTCTCATCACAGCAACATAATTTACAGGGTATTAAATTATATTACTTCTGCCAGGTCATGGCATAAGTGAATTTACTTTACATTGCATTTTAATATTTACATTTCATTGGAATTTAATTTTAAATACAAACTGTGGTATATGATGATGACAGCAATTAATTTATAATTACAAAAGTAATAACATATGACAAATCACAGAAAACTAGCAATCATTATCTATTGGCGATTGAGGTGAAGTCTCAAGAGTCACGTAGCGATAGGGCAAAGTCTCATTTTATGAATTTTAAACAAAAATAACAATCGTACTCTAAAATATACTTCAAGCGATACGACTTCAATTGCTAAATGACAAAATTTCACTTTTCTATGTTTTATCATTTATCAAAAGCCTAGGAAGAAAACATGAATGTGTTACATCTGATAGGTTAAATGAGGTGGCCCCTCGGAAAGTTCATGGCCGTTAGCAAGAATTGGTATGTCGTTATAGAATATATGTTATCAGTGGTAATCATGAGCAACAATACTGATCGTTTCTCGTTTGTGATTGAACACCAATTTTTACCATTCAATAACAAAAAGCATATAATTATCTAGAGCAGCCTTCTCACTTCAGTCAAATATTCTATCGCCATTTAGAGTTTCTGTCATTCATGCCTTTGTAAGTTCGTTCTTCGTTTTTAGTCTTTTGATCACGCCCCTTTGTTATACATACGTTATGTATAATTATTCATCATATGTGTACATGTGCAGGCTATTTTACTCTATAACGTTGCTCGTGATTGGTAGGTATAACTGTATAATGTATAAGATCAATTGAATTATTTACCTTAAAAATACTTAATTACTGGAAAGAACAAGACATAAAGAAGGAAACTATACATAGCATGAAACCGATACAGAAAGGTATTTATTGTAATACACTTATGCACAACATAAAAAATATCACACTAATATTCAACAACCGCTTTTAAAGAAAAATACATAGATTTCAGTTGACAGTTTAACTGAGATTATCACACATAAATTGTATGGTAATCTTCAAGAAAGGAATCTTCGTATTACATCTGGTAAGAAACTATGCGATCATAAATGAGAAACGACCAGTTTGGTACCCAGGGATATCACTCTGTATGATATTTATTCTGTTATTCATTCACATGCAAAATAGAAACCAACAGAAGAATCCGTTATTTACATACCAACCAGGTAGATAAACAAACAGATCACAAACAACCAACTACTATACACAACGTGAAGAAACCCAACAAGAGTAGTTCTGAACTTAAACATATCAGGTAGATACAAAAGGATACAAACAATCAGCTACAATACTTTAATTTTTTGTAAAAAGAAAGAACATTGTTTTTTCTTCTTCAACGGAGGTCTGCCAAAACGTGTCGCTGTGACAAATCATTTTGATATTTGGTACTATGAATCGGTCATATCATGACTAAGCTGTTTACGCGAACTTTTTTCTATTGAGTCCGAAACTATTTGAGTTACTTGACTTGTTTCCGGTTTCTGTATTTATCGGAATTGACTCGTTTCGGTTATTCAGTTTTTGACTAATATTGTGAATACAAAAGAGAAAATATAGTAAATATGTAACTTAAAGTAACCCTTTCATCAAGACATTCGTTTAATATATGGTTCCGAAACTGTTTTTGAACCGTTTCAAAAACATTAAAGGCATTAAAAAGTTTTATTTTTCTGTTCTGGCTTATAACTAGAACACGGTTAGAAATAACATAGAAAACATAAGTGATTATTAAGTTAAGATGTTTAACTCAAGACCAAAGTCAAAATCATTGTGGTCGGCCATTTCTAAAATGGACGCCATCGCTAACAGTGTTTACAAAATAACAAAACAGTTTCAAGTAGACATTAAATAGAAAAAAACTGATTAATACACAAAACAGAATAATAAAAATCATTAATCTTTAATACAAGGAATAAAATCGAAGGCCTTAAAACACTGATTATGTTTAATATCGAGTTGATTACAGTAACTTATGAAGAAGTTTTAAAGTTATTAGTCAAGAGCCACTTTCTGTAACCATCTAAGCGCAATAACTCAAAAAGACTAATGGTACTGCTTTCATTCTAACATTTTTTTATATTTTAAGACTCAAGCACACGAATGCAATATCTTATTAGTTTATTAACTATATTTTGTGGGAATGACGCAATGATTTCTTACCCCTGTATCAAGCTATTGACACTTTTGGCTTAGGTATATGCCTTTAAGACTTCTTATTTTGCAATAATAAAAAATAGTTTAAACTTTATTTAAACTTTAAATGTAGGCATAAATTTAAAACAATATATATTTGTTGCAAACTTTTACGGATAAAACAGATTAGAAGATCCATTAACCGTAATGACACATCAACAAAGTTGAACTATTTTAAATCTACAGGTTATTTTGAACATGCCAACTTTACGAAAAAATATCAGTTTTAGAAATTCACAAAATATCCACATCGTTTTGAATCACGGACTGGATGCGTCGGACTCGGAGCCAATAAATTCTAATGATTAAATATCTTAAATTGTTTAATTAGTCAATCACTGTTATGCCCCTCCCTCGAGGTAAATAATTAAGATTATGTTAACCATCTTTTTAATTATACTTTTTTGTTGTTGAAGAAAAACTTTTAAACTATCAAACTTTTGTTATCACCAATCAGAAAAATAAGTAGGTCAATATAAATACTCGTTAAAATTCAAATGCTACTGCATGCATATGGAAGTCAAAATGATAAACAGTAATAATTGCGAAGCCGATTTCACAGAATACTAAGTCATATCTCCTGAATTACAAAATTCTGAACTTGACCTTTGATTTTAATGAACAGGAGCAACTAGTAGGTTTCTCGTTTAAGAATTGAGGTTTGGGGATGTTGTAGTTCTTGCATAAAAAATATAAAAAACATTTAATTTATAATGAAGCGTCCCTGCCAACCACGACAGGACAACCAGTTTTTGGATTATTATTGTTTGGACGGAGGATTTTATGTTCTTGTTGATGCGGATGAAAATGTTTTGATATTGTTTAAAATTAAAATCATATCGACCAGGTATATCTCTTGAATCGGCTTGGAAAGTCGAGATGTACGTCTACTTTATGACCGTTCTTGCTTGGATTAGTGCCATACTTTGTACATTTAGCAGTGCACAAGATTAACATTCACACGATTAACTTAACCCATGACTTGCCTCTCTTAATTCATTTTATAAAACTGGTTGACACGATATATATATATAACATAAAATAATCTTGAAAATGCCTTTGAATACTTTTAAAGCAAACTTTATACTCTTTGTTACCTCTTTATTTATCAGATACCATATTTTATTCCTTTGTCAATGCGGCGACTTCTTAAACTAACTGTTTGCATGTAATAATATTTTATTCCTAAGTGTTTAATGCCGTAAAATATTTTTTACATGTATCTAGATTTCAAACAGTTATAAACAAACAATGATAAACATTTTATCTTTTTAAGTCTTTAAATACAACTTGCGCAGTTTGAAGGTCATGTTTTGACTTTTCATTCTTTTGTTTTTGCAACGCTCGTGTATGTCAATACTTCATACATCAGAAAAATGTATTTCAAAACAGAAAATAAATAATTAAAACAAATCAAAACATAAATACTATTTATTAAGTCTCCCAAACGAAGTTTTGGGAGACATATTGTGTTTGTCCGGTTTCTTATCATTATTCTTCTTATTTTTTTCTGTCCGTTAAATCTTGTCCGCACATTTTCTCTGAGATGCAAAGTCCAATCAAGATGAAACTTGTGAAACATGTTAAGGGTGACCTGAAGTTTTGTAATCCACTGTTGGAAGTCTCAAAATGGTCTCCATTTTTAAAATGGCCGCGGTTTTAAAAAAAATGCGACCGTTGTCAGATCTCAGTAATGGCCAGAGCAATTTCAATGAAAGTTGGTATACTGATACGGCTAACTATTTTGAGCATTTGCGTAAAAAAAAATTGGACGCGAACGACATTTCAAAATGGCCGCTATCTGAAAACCACCCCCCAAAAAATGCAAAAATTTAAACATCATCCGATTTCGACGAAATTTAACATACAGATAGATTATGGTACTCTGAGTGTGCCACTACTTTAAAAAAAATATTTCCGACTTCCGGTTTCAAAATGGCAACCGTTTTAAAGTTTGAAAAATGGCGCCGTTGTCAGATCTCAGTAACGGCCAGAGTAATTTCAATGAAAATTCGTATACTGATACAGCCGTTATACCACACCACCCACCCCAAACAACAACTTAGTCCACTTGCAACGAAATTTCATATGTAGGTAGATTTTAATGCACAAACTAAGAATATCATGTCTATCTGTGGGTTTTCAAAATGCACAAGAATATAGTGGCAATGGGGGTTCGTTTGGGAGACATTCTGTGTTGCCATCCCAACACAATCAGCACTATTTATTATTATTATTATTATTATAGTATTCCATACAAACTCTCCTTAAGTTTTTAGTGCAATTTTACTTTAAAAACAATTGTTTTCTTCCTTTATTTTTAGGAATTTTGTAAAGCAGTAAAAATGACAGCGCAAATGACTGCATGTAGTTTAGCTTTATTTTTTAAATTTAAGTTCGTTATATGATTAAATCAGAGTACCGGTGACACGCCGCATTCCACGGTCAACAATTGATTCACTGGAGCACTTTAATTTTCCTTTTTTAAAAATGATTAGTATTATGTTATTAAGAGTACTTTTTCTGTTCTATGCAGATGCATATGAATTAGCAAATAAAACAGTTATGTAATGGTTAGCCCAACTGTCTGACTTCCCATTTTAACCTGTATATTACTTCACGTAAGAAATCCCGGAATTTTTTTCACTGAAAAATATTGATATTTCATTTGGTATTGTAGGGAATTGTCACTATAACAATTTACCATCAATATTTATGACTTAAAAAAACTAGGACTAGATGAGACAGAGCGACCATTATGCCGATTAACATTAAGTTTTTCTGAAAATGAATATCCGTTCACTGTTACATATTTTCACGTTTAAAGCGTTTATAACCCCCTTTTGCCCTCCATTTACACACACACACACTGTAAGAACAATAGTTCATATAATGGAAATTAATTTAATTAAAAAAAATTAAGTTCCCTTTTCGAAGTTGTATAAATCTTATTGTAGTATTAACACTGCCGATTTCTGGCACTTTCGTTTATTCGAGGAATATATTCACTTTAATTTTGCAGAATGCAAAACTACCATACATTTTTATATTTCCCGTGGTGTTGCACAGGATTACAAAATAATGCATAAAATATTGTTACAAAAGGCATGCAAGGTTTAGGACCTGCACATGATGGGAATTACTTGTTCATAGTAAACATTTGCATGCACCAATTCCTATCACGAAGCAGGTGCAAAAGGTTAGCCGACCTGACAGGAATGATCAAAAGCACGTTTTCCTTAGTATTGCGTGCATTCGGTCCCAGACATCTTTGGTTTCCCAGACCTGCTATTGATCAATTTTGTGGTTTTAAAGGCCTCTTTTGTACTCTTGAAGACATAAAAATGATAATTTATTAAGAGGGCTACAGTAACGTTTGTTTTCGAATTAAACCTGTTAAATAGCTTCAACCATAAAAACAAGAAATAACTCCGAGTTTGTATTCGCCGAAAAAAAACCGGTTAGAAATGTTCGGAAGGGCAATACATTCCTAACTGTTTCTAATGCTTGTACAAATGAAATTGTATATTTGCTGACAAAGCACAAATTGTATGTGTAGTAATACCAAACAAACATGTATAATGTGAATATCAAATGTAGACCTTCAAGGGGCTACTTCGATTTGTATTCGCGGTTTTAGAGTGTTTATAACTATCTACATTTTCAATGTGTATAATTCTTATTTATTTCAATTTGCGTAATAATTGTAAGGGTTTGTTGTTTCCTAAATTGCTAGTTTTATTTTCTCAATCAAAGATAAAAATTGTTTGTTTTTATGTCATATTTATATTTATATTTCAAGTGATCCTTTTAATTATACATCATTTTCTTTGTTTATCGTATTAAAATGATTATATTACAAAATAAATCTACAAAGCTAAAAACCATGTGGGATAAATAGACCGCACGCTTTTGACTTTGTGTATTTAAAGTACATCTGACGAATAATGTGTGTGTCAAAGATTACAGTGAACTAATTTTTTACTGAACTTTTGTTGTTACTTTGCAGTAAAACAACAATTATACTGATCTATATTTGTAAAAAGATAATAATTTTTTTAATTGATGGGTACTTCCATCGATTGATTGATTGATTGATTAATGGTGTTTAACGCCCGAGCAGCAATATTTCATCTATATTCAGGCGATGAACATGAAATGGATGATAAAATGAACATGAAATGATGATGAATGAAAATGGGATGGGACACAAGGAAAAATAAGGGTAACGGATTTTAGATTGCCACCGGCAAATGGGAGGATGGATAGGGTCGGGCAATTTAGCCTCCTGTAGCGGGATCGAAATTCCTACTCATAGCGAGTACTACAGCAGCGTTCTTTAACGTGCGAGGAGCGTGGCATTTTCCCAACACGGTGCAATTTGTATAATAATTGTAAGGGTTGTTGTTTACCTAAATTGCAAGTTTTAATTTCTACCTCAAAAATAAAACTTGTTTATTTTTGTATTATAATATATATAATATTTATATTCATATTTTAATAATATATAACATATTATATATGATATTTTATTGACGAATGCATATTTATTAAGTAAGAGACAGAAAAAAATCTTTTTTTACTTAATTAACCTAGAAAAAACGACTAAATACCACAAAATCCAATCAGATACGAATCACCTGTAGGCACAGTAATTATTATTTTTTTCCATTTTAGCACAAACAATATCCTGTGTTATGTAAGATTCATTATTTGTTTGTTTGAATGGTGTTTTAACGCCACTTTCAGCAATTTGTCAGCTATATCACGGCGTCCAGTTTTTATTCGGGGAGGAAGCCGGAGTATCGGAGAAAAACCCGGACCTGTGGTAGGAAAACTGGCAATTCTTGTCAATTCAGATTGGAGTCTAGTACAGCCTGCCTGCAATGAAAATCGAACCGGCAATCTCAGTGTTGACAGACCACGTGGTCTACAGTAGACGAACAACCTTAACCACTCGGCCACAAAGATTTAAGATTATCGCGTAATGTAATGGGTTCACCTAGATAAAGTTCATTTCGCACCTGTTTTATATGTCGAATTAAAATTTTATCTTCGAGAAGAAAGACATAAAAAAATTTAAAGTTGTATATTGATTTACAACGTCTGAATCTTGATAATTTTGATTTTTTTTGCAATATTTCAGAGTATATAGGTATTGGTCAATTCAAAATTAACTCTACCTTTATTGTAGTGATTTATAATTACCAATAGACACGCTACTATCATGAGACCCCCGGGAGTGGGGATAGATAAGGGTACTTTTAAGAACAGGTGTTCGAAAACAGATTTAAAGGCGCCCCCACCCCACATTAATTAATATTTATGTGACGTTCGAAAATATGACATAATCATATACAGAATTGCTAACCAGACATAAAATGTATTTGTTTTTTTTTCTTTTAGCAATTACTTTGGTATACCCCGTTTATGTTTGGACATTGCAATATTGAGATAATTTACAACTACACAATCATATATCTTTCAGTAAAAGCGATACCATTTCATATATCTTGTACAGGTGAAAACGAGACCCATTTAAGACGCTCATCCATACTCCCCCAATTAAACTAAGTTAAACGCAAGTAAAGAGACTGTGACACGTGGTTGTAGAAAAAGTCAATGGTAAAAGTTTAATATTTGAAGTGTGGCAAATATCAGGAACCTTTTATAATTTAGATGTTTTTAATTACTATAAGATCTCTTATACATTCAAGTATGTCTGCTAATTTTTCTTAGAATGGCTTTCCAAATATTTACATATTTTTTAATGTAAAACACGCATAACTACAATTAGCATTATGTAACATGAGCTACATATATATTAATCTTGTTAAAAACAGAATTAAATTCTCTAACTTCACAATACCAAAAATATAGATCTTAACTGATGGACTAATAAAATAGCTCCAAATGCTAAAAGGCCAATTTTTACACACACCTAATCTAGAGCACTAGGTTATACATTTTAATTAATAAACTCACTTTAATTTGTTAATATAAAAATACTTGATAAACATTTACTGAACGTAACTATAAAACATATAAAAACCTAATAAATTAGTGGTATATCCATATTTCTATTTTACACATATCCCATCCGTCCCTGCTAAGCATCATGTTTTCTGCCCCTACATGCAGACGTAAATGAAATGTCTCTGCAATAGAATCAATTCACGTAGCTTTCTGTCAGCTAGATACTTTAACAGCTGACACGGACATATCAAAATCCCTAAATCTGATTCTACAAATAGTATGTCTTTTCTGGTGGACGAATTAATTAAAACCAATTGTCGTCATTAGATAATGTTAGATTGTATGCATCAATTCTTTATTATCCTGATCAATAGTAGATTACCCACTACATCTACCACTTGTCCACCTGGGCACTTTGACGTTGTCCTGTTTATAGTGAGTAATCAGTGATTAAAGTCATTTTGTTCTTTTATCAGATGACATACAATGTAATGATTAGCTAATAGATATTCAAAAATGTAAAACAATTTAACTGACGGGTTTAATCTTTTTAGCTAGTTACATACCTCACAATAGAAACTTTTTTAAAAATATAATTACTTTAATGAGTTTTCATTTATCTCCCTTAAATTGCTTGCGTGTGTTTGTTACGGACATGCTTGAATGATATTTGTTAATATTAGGTTTTATTTGTTTAACATAAAATCTCTGCCATTAATATTATCTAAAAGTCTGGTAGAGATACATCGATATCTAGAAACATCTTTCTTTTGATAAAAAAGATTCATATTTCACCCCGTACGTAGGTTCAAACTATGTCAAAAATATAATCTAAAAGTTTCACAGGTAACAGGTGTACCAGTGCGTATGTTCAAGGTCCTAGTTTTTATCAATTATAGACGAGACACTTTGGTTTCCACAAAGCATGTTTTGATCACAAATAATGTTCAAGGTAACTAATAAATCAGTGCAAATTGCAATTATCGTAGGATTTTAAAATCCACGACTTGTCCTTATTATTTAATATTTTAGCAAAATAATTTGTCTATATTTTAGTTAGTAATACGCTGAGGTAATGTAGAAGGTAGTGGTTTATATTCTAATGTATGCCCTGCTTAGATATTCTAAAGTGTCTACATTTATTTATTCTTTTTTCCAATACATAATCAAACAGTTATGTAATGAGCGGGCTGTTTAATGGTTAGTCGAAGAAAAGAACATACACGTGTTTCCCTAGGTACTGGTATATTGCCTGACTATCCATTAATAAATAATATATTATTTCACATATGAATTACCGAAAATAATTTCACTGAATATTTTGGTATTTCATTGTTGTCAATGTTACAATTTATAATCATGCAGTACCACTTATCTTAAAAAAACTAATACTAGAGGAGACAAGTCTATCCGACCGAAAAGTAAACCAATTAACATCGAACTTTATGGTGAATATCTGATTCCTGTAAATAAAAATATCCCCCACCCCCACCTACCTCACACTCAAAACATCCAAGACAAGTTCACGTAATGGAATTTAATTACAACAATGAAACAATGAAACAATCGTATTATCATAGAATTTTACACTGTCTATTCCTTTCTAATTTTCTAAATAAATACTCACCACGTTCATCACACATGTTGTCATATATTTAGCTGTGCAGTTGATTAGAAAATATTAGGTAAAATACTTGGCGCAAAATATTTATGACATCTTAGCAAAATTACTTAACAAAATCAGTAAAGAAAAATACTTCTTAGAACAAATTTTATTGGCGATCTACGAGTTTGCGTAGAATGTTAATGGGAAATTAAAAGCATCATTATGATTTAAAAAACATATACAGAGATATTTGAAACATCGACAATAAGACAATATAACAACAACAAATATCAATTTCCCAACGTTTTAGTGATTCACGATTGAAACAGAGATATTAATAGAATATTTAGGTTTGGCTCCCTTGCTGGTTCTTGCATATCAAACACAGTTTGAAAGATGAAATAAGATTATAAAAAAATGTTTGATAAACACTTAATATTTACGCATAATCTTGAGGATATCTGTGGGATATTTTTCTAATTTAGTTAATTAATTTTATTAGTGAGTTCATGAAATACATTAAAAATATTTGGCTGATTTTAATTTTGTTATATGTTATGATTACGTATTGCTTATGTTCTAAAGCTTTTGAAACCAACATTTTTGAAAATATTGTTTGCATATTTTTATCTACATGTTGTATATATTCCAGAATTATAATTTAATTTTCAGCCTTACAGAAACTAGAAGTATTACAAAAACGTGTATTTATCAATATACAACAATAAGAGTTTTTTCGTTTTTTGTGTGTCTTCAATTAAAATTGTATTGCTCACAACCTATCAGCTGAAATAAAGAAATACAAGATATAAAGACAAGCAGTCCAATTATCTAATATAGTCTAACAGTTTTCGGTATATATCAGAAAATCGAACTGATCAATTTGGTGAAGTTAGAAAAATTGTTGACACTGTTCCTCGATGGAAAAAACATAATAGAAATGAAACTAATGGCAATACCACGAATTTTAACAACACTCGAGCTATGGTATGGACCATGAAAACTGATGGAACTTGCATTCGGCTCAGTATATATCAGTATTCTACAGGTTATTACCACGGCCCTTGCACCGTCCGAATTTCGTGGTATTGTCATCAGTATAATTCACTATTGTGTAATTATGACCATCAATATTCACTTTTTCGTAATGTATCTCTTTTTACCAATTAATAATGACGTTTTCAACAATAAATATTTAAAAATCACTAAAAATCAAACATTGATAGAAATTGTTCGTATTCGTCGTGGCTATTGAAGTCTCTGTTATGTTATCTCTCAAAGCACTCTCCAGGGCATAGACCAACTTGACAGATATTTCACCAAGTCCTGCACTTCGAGTCACAAATCTTACATTGTTTCCATTGTTTACTTACATGAATAATAAAAACTAAAACTTGCCAAGCATTGCCAAGATGGATTTACAATTGAGTTAATGTGGCTTACATAAACTTACTTGAATTATACGTATCCTAGATAACGAAATTTGATAAAGTAAAAATAAATCCTTCCAAGTGGCAGTCCATAAAAAAAATACTCAACGTATTTTCTATTATAGACAAAGAACGACATCAGACATGTCTGTCCTTATTCATAATCATCCGCCAAGCGCTTAAGCTAAAGTCGCAGATACTAAGGTGTTATGTATAGACTGGGATTAATATGTACATACATTGCAGTTGTAAGAATAGACACACGACAATATGCCCATATCCGGGACAGATTAAAAATAATACAAAAAACCAGAGGTGCAAAAAATTATGATTTTGGTCAAATCTATTGTTTGGCCGGGATGGCTGATACGAAAGTGTATTAGGATATTTAGGATGATTATTTCTTAAAAGAAGAGCTTTAAAGATTAACCCAGTCAAAACCATTTTTAATTTCTGGTCGACACGAAAAACACAATATATCCATTGACTTAACATCCACTCCAAGATTCGATAAAATCGATCAAGTAGTTTAACAAAAGAATATCAAAATGGGAAAATCTAACGACAAGGGGAAAACAGAAGATGATTTGTAAGCAAATCAGTCAGTCAGATTAAATGACCAAAAAGCAACAAGAAACGTTTTCTAACAAAATTATCAGTTACTGAACAATATAAATGAGGTCAAGGATAAACGACAAGCATGAGATTGACATCTACTAAGTATATGGTATATGAACTTTACAATGCCAAAACATATCTAACCACGTTGAGATAAGTAACCTGCCGCGGACAGATATGAACACACGTACGTGATTAAATACATGTACTGAACAAAGGACATTTTATCAATAAGAAATTGTTATACCCCACGCACCGAAGTGCCCGGGGTATAATGTGTGTTACCAGCCAGTGCGGGACAGCGAACGAGTTGTAATTAAATTGGAGATAACTTTGAGCAATAACTGGAACCTAATTGAGTGGAAAAGTGATTTAGGATTTAAGTGATCTCCACATGCTGAAATAAAACAGGTTAAAGGATTGTGTAATTATTATCTATATAAACTCTCGCTCGTCGTTGTGTGTTGTGTTTGTAATTTTAATTAAACATTAAAACAGGAAAGTTGAATTTTAACATATCAGATTGTTTGGTTCCTTACAATGCAAAGCAGATGTTGACGAGCGGGAATTTATATTGTTTCCAGTTCTAACCCAATGCCCATATAACAACTACACCTATGGAAAAGGCGGTAAAAAGTGAAATTGTAGTAAACTATCATTTTAACAATTAACAAAAAGAAACAGGATATCCGTGTTGTAGATCCCCTTATCTTTGATATGTTTTTAATGGTGTTTAAAGCCACGTTCAGCAATTTTTCAGCTATATCATGGGGTCAAGTTAGGTATGGGTCTTTAAAGTGTAATCGAGAACAACTTTCCCCATTTTGGACTCGATTCACAAAGCAAGTCGTACTAAACAATTGAAAAATTTCCATGTTATATTTTAATCTACATACCTTTAACAGTGTACTGGTGTACAAATCACATACAATTAGGATTGCCTAATTGCTGTAGCATTGATGTAATATATTCAGAAAATTGTTTATGATCCCGAGTCTATATGTTTGTACAAAAATATTTCAAGACGCATTTGCCACAGAAAAGAATTATTGACATTAAATTTTAGTCGCTATTTGAATATCAATAACCTTTTTTTAATTTCTATTGATCTACTGCACACATATATTTTTCGCTAGATTAAAAACATGTCTTCAACCACTTTATTAAAATCTATTTTGCTCCATGACTCTTGAATACGAAACAATAAAAAAAGACATACATTAAGAATGTGACGAAGCAAAAACATTGAAATGTGCACTAGAACTAAACATTTCGTCATGAAATGCCACGTCAGAGGTTAGTAGAGATATGCTTGATGATATTAATAGATTATAACAATATCTTATAACAATGTGTCACATATTGTAAAATTTAGTCCTTCATACGCTTTGAAACCACAATAGGGTTCTGATAAGCATACAGAGCCCGCTATGACGTCACAATTAGTCCAACGTTATATATAAGCTTAACTGAAGATTACAACTGGAAAAATGCAATTTTGTTACGAATTCTCAATATTTGTTGGCTTAAAGCTACGTATATTCAATAGATATATGTTTATTGCAATATTATTTGATTTAACATACTGTTTTTTGGAGATTTCTTATTAGTTTAGAAAAAGCAATATTACCGCTATTGCTTGGTCTTAAATATTGACAAATATAAGGTTTGACAGTGTTCTTATTTCCATAGAGCTCGCTCGCAAAAATCTATTTCTGCAACACACACTGCACACGACAGGGTTATTACACAAGCTAAATGGATCGATGCATATTTAACTGTAAATGTCAATCAACATTTAAATTTATTGTTCAATACAAAAGATACTTACAATTAAACACTTGTTGACTGATTTGTTGTTGTTGTTGTTGTGTTTTGCACATTTGTCTTGACACTGCTGTTCGATTTTACATTTAACACTTAAAACACAGATATATTGCACCTTGGAAAGTTGTGTGGTACGAACGACTGTAACATGTTATTGTAGGGTTTCCATAAGAGGCTGAATGGGACAAAATTATTGTGATAAATATAAGCGATGTAATAACCGGAATATGCACGCGTGGCATTATATATAAAATGGTATTGCGTGTTCGATGGTGCACACGACCTGCTTGATTCTTATAACCGCTTTCTTTTGTCTCATAGCAGTGTTTTTTTCAAAACAAACCTCAAGTTTTATCACAAAGCTGTTTAACTACAAGTTGTGTAAATTTACAACACTATAACTTTATTATTTAAATAAAATACTCTACCTATACTCATACCCATGGCTTATATAATAATAAATGTAGGTAATAATAATAATTATCATTTTCTTAATAATAAATCTACAGATACATTTTAACAATATTTGATATTATTACATGAATAGAATGCGTGTTCTTGATGCGATTAAAACCATATACACGTGTAAAAAAATCACTCCTGATACCTTAACAAGCAATTAAAGACTATATTACGTATAAAAGATATTTCATGAGACCTTGGCAATAGATTATACAAACATACTATACAATAAAATCATTACCGAGCCCTTACCGATGCAATTCAAATCATATAACACATACAAACCCAAACCCGACACTTTAGCAAAACAATTTAAAATCATATTACACATATAAAATCATTCATGGGACCTTGGCGATAAAAACGAAACCATATAACACATACAAAATCAGTACTGAGACTTTACCACAACACAATTAAAACAATATTAACCAATTAAGTTAAAAAGTATATCCCGGGATGTAGACAGACAAGATTTGAAACATAATATTATTTAGTTGAGCTAAAAAGTGAAATTTACGTATTGATAATAGATGTAGTGATACCGACACACAGGTAAGTTTTAAAGTTTTATTATTCAATGTTGTAAAGTAAAAGTATAAGAGGTTAGAATTTATACTTTTACACCACTACACAAAAAAAATCTGATTAAATAGTATTACTACTACTACTACTACTTATAATAATAATAATAATAATAATAATAATAATAATAATAATAATAATAATAATAATAATAATAATAATAACATAGAATAATAATAAGACTAGAGGAATAAGTTTCCTAGTGAACATTTACGATATGGATTTTTACAATTTATGTAAAATTTACACATGTATAACGAATTGATTAAACGCAGAGATTTTGAGTTTTGTCCAATACAGCTTTTTTGTCATGTGACAATTGAAAAGCATAGATTGACCGAATTTGTCCAATGGACATTTTTTGCTGGGGCCATTCTAGGAATGTTCACAGTGCTTGACCCACAGAGCAGACCAACGCGTCCCCAGGTGGCGGATAGGGAAGACCCTTATGTTGGAGAGTTTTCGGGTCATAATACGGAAAGCATGGCCGAGGACCGTAGTGGGGGAAGTGTTTGGAGAGTGCCACGCTCCTTTTACGATAAAGATCCCTGTTGTAGATTTTGAAAAAAAGTAGGCTCATTGTAGCTGCTACAAAAGGCTGCATTATCCGCCCCTACCTAACACTTCATAGTTTTCCAGTGGAAGTCAAAATTATGTTCCCTATTTCTCATTCTAGTTTTTTTTTCTGTTGATTATTTTTTAACTTGTGCTCGTCCTGAATATATAGCTAAAACACTGTACGCTAGACGTAAAGCAAACATTCAGTCAATCAATCAATCTGGGCATTTGTGTGACGTAACAATTGAAAGCTGAGATTTTGACCGTTTGTGTCGATTGGCCAAAATAGAGGTTTGGACCGATTTTGTCGACTTGACAGAAGCGGAGAATTTGACAATATTTAAAGCAGAGATTTGGATAAAATTCGGTATTGACAAAGAGGTCGAATAGACTTTTTTTGGTCAAAAAAACACCAGCGATTTATTTTCTCTCAAAAGCAGAGATTATTACTGATTTAAGTTAACTTTATGTTAGGGTATGACTGCACCTAACGATATGAACCACATCACAAATATAAAAGCACTAATGATACCTTAGCAAGCTTTTAAAGAAAATACAAAACAAATAAATTATTGATGCAATTCAAAGGCATATTACATTGATCAAATCAATCCAGAGACCTTAGCCATGCAAAATTTAAAAAAAGCATATTAATATATGAAATAACTGCATCTACCTGAGTCATGCTATTAAAACATTATATTGAACATATAAAATCAATCTTGACCAAAAAAAAGATACCATTAAAAACTGCTGTACGCAAAAAATTAAATTCACTACTAATACCATATAAGAGATTCTAAATCAGTCCTGATACATTATATATGCAATATAAATAAAATAAAATGGGCTTATACAAAATGAAATGTTTATAGCAATATATAAATATTTTGACATCGACATCAAGGTTTTATGAAAGATTATTCTATTTTTGTATCAAATTAAGACATGTAGGCATATTAAAATATTATACTTTATATTAAACGTAATTGTTTAAACATGTATACAATATAATAGGTTTTAGGGGTTACAATAGAGATATTTCATTGGTTTTTAACTTTTTTTATTTTGGTAGTTTCACAAAATTTGGAGATTGTATAAATAAATTTAAAAATGACTGTGATCTATTTTTATTTAACTTGAATATTGTTTATTTGCATAACAAAATAGAAAAAGAAAGTGCTTCACATTGTTTATATTAATATTTTATTTAAAACAATAAGTAATTTATAGTTTTAAAATAAATACATTTCATTTAATATGTTTGTGTACTGGTTATTTTCACTTGGTAACAATACATTGAATTTTCTATCAGACTGAAAAATTGTAGTATATTTTTCTTTATTTTGAATGCTGACGAACAAACGAACCTTTATTATTACCTGCACTAACTAACTAACAAACTAAAGACAGACGAACGAAAAAACAACATACAAACGAAAGAAAGCCAAACATTGATGCGGATAACGTTTCAAAGTTTGTAATACTATTAATATTGCATCGTCTGCATAAAAAGTACAGAAACAATATCGTGGTTTAATGAAACATTAATATTTAAACGCGTAACCATGTCTATAAGAATACTCATACACTCTTATTGAAAACTAACTCTCTATTACGATAATAAAGCATATTTAAGCAGTTTCATCTTAAGTTCTAATTCTTAATTCTTTGATTGCTACAACATTTATTTGCCCTCAACATGACTTTTAAAATATTTTGTCTATTGTGACACATTTTAGTTAATCTAGATTTTACTCTAAAATTACAAGACAATTTCTTAATTATTTATGGTATCTATGAAGGATTAGGTTTATATTTCCCAATACCACAAAACCGTTATTGCTTTATTATTAATTTCATTTGAAAATGTAGTTTCTGGAGCTCTACAAGGTGCTCCATAATCTATTCATGACATTACCAGTAATTCAAACACAGTATGCAAAACCGCTATTATTATCAAACCAAAATTGATTGATTGGATCTTTTTATTTACATCCAGAAACAAGAGCAAGACAACAAACAACAAAAGGAAAAAGGGGTGGGACATAGGGAACAAAATTTTAACTGCAACTGGAAAATATGGAGACTTTGGTAGAGGTGGAGAACAACTGGAAAATATGGAGACTTTGGTAAGGGTGGAGAATTTACCCGTTGTAGCGGCTACAATGAGCCTACTTTTTTCGAAATCTGAGATGGGTCTTTATCGTGCAAGGAGTGTCGCACTTTCCAAACACAATACCCAATATGGTCCATGGCCAGGCTTTCAGTAAGATTTTCCATCCCCGAAGAGAGAATTTTTTCTATCAACAAGCTGGGGACCCGCTGTGCTGCCCTCCCAGTGTGGCCCGAGCATACATTTAAGTTTGATTTACTTGCAGATGGTGTTTTAAAATGAACAATTTTCTACTCATATAAATTGACTGTAAGATCATTAGAAAGCACCAAAGCATAAGTTAAGTATTCAGTGCTGTTTGATTCTTATACAACTCAATATAAAAATAATTTATTCCTGGAGATTTACCATTCTTCGACATTTTTTACATATTGCTCAGAAATGATAACCGGCTAAATAATCATCGTATTTTATTTCACACAGTTCACAATTATACACATTGTTTTGATTCAACATTTTCTTAATCTATTTTTTTCCTGTATTAATTACAAGTTTTTATCATAACAAATAGAACCGTGGTCAAGGTTCCCATTGGAAATCTATTTTGCAGTTCAGTCCCTACTGCAGTGTTCCCGGTTTGCCGACAAAATTCCGTTTGGGGTCCAGCTGAATTTACCCAATCTCCCTACATTCAATACCCGTATTGACCTTTTCATTTATTTACATTTTTGTCAAAATTGTACTTGCTTATACACATAAATGACATAAATTCTACTGACGAGTATTTGACTTGTACTTAAAATAGTGTTGTTAAATCATCCCGCACACGGCTTTTGACATTAAACATTTTTTATTGTTAACACCATTGAGGGGGATAGTTTTCTGTGGAGGATTCTGAGACGGATCACGTTTTAGTATATTTACTAATTCGTAATATATATTAGCGACAGCCGATTGAGTAAACACATGTTTTTGTAATGTAGAAATAATTACATCGATGTTTGTATATTAAGAGTATCATATTATATCTTATTAATTTGTACACTGTCCGCTTTTATTCACATAATAAAAAAAGTTTAAGCTAAAAGGCCATGAAAGCAATCTTTTGAATTCAAGCATTATTTCATGTAACGTTTGATATGGAGTTTAAAAGATCAACGATAGTGCAAGCTCGGGTTAAAATTAATATAAAATCATTTTTGGCATGTTACGGCCATTTATTATTAAAGAGTTCACCTCCAGAAGAAAGTCACAGAGAAAGGTTCCATTCGACTTATGATCATTTCTTTTCTATAAAAAGAAATCCAAAATCTCTGTTTTAGAATACCACAATGTGTTTTTCCTCGCTGAATTAACTTAAAAACAACAGCTTTATGACAAACCTTTACAGTTCAATCAAAAGACAAGCATTGACAAAACACATTCTTAAAGTTTATAAATCTACGTCTATTCAAAAGTTGTCAATTAAAAATCAATGTAGAATAAGTAAAAAGTACAAACATTAAAAACCGTTTGCGAAATTATTTAATATAGCAATTCAGTCAAAATTAAAAAGACAAAAATGAAAATAGCTTTTGACACGGCATCACTAACATTAATACATAAAAACATTCATGGACGGTATCATCAATGGTATGTGTAATTTTAGCATATATTTTGTAGTCATGGAAACTGTTTACAATATGATAACTTTTTGTTTTGTTTTTGTTTTTTTATTAGTGAGCCTTATTTAGAAGAAATTCAAATATTATGTAATAAACTTTATATCCCTGGTTTACTTTATAACCCCAAAAGTGTCTTATAGTAAACAATATATACTTTTGACATGTATAGTGTCAGTATATTTGTTTAAAATAGTGGTTTCAAATTCAGAAACGTCCGGGGCTTTTCTGAAACAAGTTCAAATTCGAAACAATACACATTATTTAACTTAAGTTAAGATATTTTCAGTTGTGTAGTTTAAAGTGAACAAAATTCCATTCATACCTCTATATGAATAAAAAACAATAAAAAGACAAATAAAAACAATAATGTACCAAATCACGTTTTCTATTTTAAAACGACACAAAGAAAAAAAGTAAAGAAATGGTCTAGCGTATCCATTATACTGTTTTGTTTCGCTCTATTAATAAATTATTTGTTTGTTTGTTTGAATGATGTTTAACGCCACTTTCAGCAATTTTTCAGCTATATCATTGCGTCCAGTTTTTATTGGAGAAGGAAGCCGGAGTACCCGGAGAAAACACCAAACCTTCGGTTGGAAAACTGCCAATCCTTGTCATTTAAAATTGGAGTCGAGTACGCCCTGCCTGCAATGAGACTCGGACCCGAAACCTCAGTGCTGACAGTCAACGTGATCATCAGTAAATGAACTACCTTAACCACTCGGCCACCGAGGCCTCTTTTAATAAATTAATATTGATGTCTGATTGTTTTCCAGTCAATACAAATGTAAAAAACAGGGGAAGACCCAACAACTATGTTACAATGTCATAGCAGGCCACATACCAGGGGTGTTTTAAGCATAAATTAATATCGTCGTTTACCGATTGTTTCACATTCTTGAAAAGTCTAAGTAGTAAAAACAATAACACAGCGTTTTACCTGCAAAGCTGTAACACAGTCTTTGAAAAATTAATGCGATTTCAATAAACCACCTAAGAAGAAACAAAATGTTGTTCAAAGAATTCGATATTAGCAGTATTGCTATGGATTGCTTGATGCAATCTCCACTCAAATTATTCTTGGTATTCTACGTCAACCACAATCATCTCTGCCGACGTTTGGTTGCCAAATGAGAACTATATATAATTGCTGACAAGCCTCCAGTACAAACTCATTACGTTTTGTAAAACCGTATCAAAAGTCTATCAAAAGATTAATTTATATAGAAAAGTAAAAATTTCTTGTATCCTTAGTTTACAAAACATCATAGGCAGACGAAAAAATTTAGTCCTGCAGTAAATATGGATTACGTGTGGCAGAGGGTATATTTTGGAACCAGTTATTGTCTTTGTGCCGGTGGGTATGCTTGAGATACCCTTAAGTTTACAAATTGATTTTTTTGCTGCCTAATTGTCTTTTTTACATAAAAGAAAGGCTAATGGATGTACACTAATGTGTTGACTTACGTCACAGGCATCCTTATGGAAAAGAACAAATATTGGGATAACACAAAATAGGATGTGGTATTAGCACCTGCTTAACATATGCTCACAGGCCCATGTACAATCATCATCTCAGGTAAACATGGTTCATTTTCTTAACAAAACATAAATCGGCTCTCGCTTTTTGTAATACAGTGACAGAACCCTGTTTATTTCGTTCACATTAAGTATTCTAATAACACTGTTTAGTTCATTACTATGCGTTGAAGGTTAGCAAAGTTTATAATTGCATCCTTTTCTTCAGGTGATCATTATTTCAAGCTACCATCGTTTGCAAAAGAGTTCCTTGTATGCGAATAAAAACGTTATGGTTTCAAGATGAATTACAGTCTTTTTAAAATGATCATTGAAATCATCCAAGAAAACGATTAGATCCACACTATATAATGATTTAGCGACAGTTTTTTATGTTGCCATTGTTCTTTCTTAGTTTTCTGTTTTCCTCTGTAAAAAGCAAAAAAAAAAAACTAATTCTCAAAAATATACAAGCTTATTACATTGGTAAATAGTTTATGACCAAAAGTCTCCAATTACATTACCTTACAAAAAAAAATTCTAGTCAAATTTTAATTATGGTTCTCGACTGACATAATGTTTGCACAATTTTGAAGAGTTTTCAAGTTTGCAAACGTTTTGTGTGAACGTTTTGTTTGTACATAATGTTTCGACTTTTGTGTTGTAGTGGCTCAGTTTTGGTAATCAAGCCTCCGATTTCTTCTTTTCTTTTTTTAAAAGTTTAAAATTTTACTGTTGAAAAGTATTATCCATGTTTGCCTGTAAATTAGTCTTATTTTACCGTAAATTGAAGTTTCATGAATTCTCTTGTTTCTCTAATCTGGTTTATGTTATTTGTATAAGTATATACAGGATTTGTAGATATACAGCCATCATGTAGTATGAATGCATTATGCCACGACATTGGCACATTAGTAATTGTTGGTAGCAAGTTCTTTTTAATTTGTCCATATGCGGATAGTCAAAATGTAAAAAATAAACGATTTTTTTTTATTTTTTGATTCGGCCTCCTTTACCCTTGACAAAATAATGCGCTCATGGCTAAACTCTTCATGACGTTGATAAATACGAATTAAATGGTAATAAAGCTTTTGTTTTCATAACTTTTTATCACATATTTATGATGTATTTAATTCTTATAGTAAATGATATAATGCTAACAATAATAATACATAATTTATCAATCAATCGATTGATTGATCTTCTTACCACTAAATATATTGCAAATAAACTCAGTGCCATCTGAACGTGTAAAGACACATGTCTCATTGTTAGATTCAATGCAGTTTTCTAGTCTTTCATTAGTACTCTTTATCGACCTTTCACAAAATCTTTTCTCTATAGAACTGCACATAAATGTATCATTCACAAATCCTTCATGACATGAACAATTAATCATTTGGCTGGTGCATGCGCAGTTACCCCTATCTTTGTAAGGCGATTTTCGGAATCTTTCCCAACATTCATGACCTGGAAAAAAACTAAACGTGACAACAGCAACTTGCAATAAACAACTAAACATTTCATAATAGTTATGGTCAAGTTTTAATGCCAGTTCGACAAAAACTTTCTTTTAAAATTTGCATAATACTGAGATACTTTAAAGCAACACTCAACAAGATTTAAATTTCGCTCACTGCATGTTAATCGAACCTTTTCTAGGGTAAGCCGCACCAAGTTAGTCAATTCTTTTATTTTAACTCACTTAAGTGTAAGCAACATCAGGTCACTCGATGAAACTTTCAGTATAGCTCCCTAGTAAGCAAGCAGCATTTAATTTTTAACCGAGCATTATACAATTATTTCCTACAGTAAAGGGGAAAATAATAAGGGAATAATTATGTTGGAAATTTAAGTGCAGGCAATAATTGTTGTATTATAGTGAACGCCTACAAGCCTTATGATTTCAATAGAAATGATATATTTTTATGAAAACGGACCAGACAACAGTGAATTTCTAGTTAAATTGAAACTTTGGAATGAAAAACGGTTGCACATCACTTGCAGATTTATTAGGATATGAAGCCGGAATGCTGGATGAAAACCGACATCCTTAGACAGAATAACCGGCAATCCTAATCAATAAAACTTGTAGTCGAGCACACCCTTCCCACTGTGGCTTCAAATCTTAATCTCCTTGTTAACATGCTTCATCATTTCTTATAATGAATAAAACCTTCTAATATTGTTTTTTCTACATTTTGAAGCCCTAATAAATGGACAAAATATTTACTATTGCAATTTGACAAAAAAACCATCACATAATAAGTCAACTGTAACTGATTTACATAATGCAAACACTATTTTTGAACATTTCAAATTTATAAAAACTTACATGTAATCGTTCTTGGACGGTCATAATTGTTATTACAATGGATTTGTGTATCACAGAAACAGAAATCATAAAGTTGTATTGCACTAAAACCACAAGGTTTACATTGCTGTGTACCTGTAATTGAAAACAGCAAAACTTGTTATGTGCTGGTCCCAATGTTATAATGATAACATATTTTATCTATGTCATAAAAAGGCTTACGTCATATTTTGTGTCACTGGACAAATTTGTATTGTTCCATGAACACATTACAATATTAAGTTAGATTAAATTGCATCATTTTAAACAAAAGGGAGAGGGCTGCCAAAGTGGACGTGTGGTTAAGCTAGCTAGTTATGCACCACTGATAACTTGCCTGTTAACACTGATGTTGCGGGTTCCAGCTTACTGTGGCGCAAGTTTTGCTCCACTTTATCTTTAATCACAAGGATTGTTAGTATTCTTTCAAAAGTCGAAGGTTGTTTGTCGGTACTTCAACATCCTACACAAATAAAAACTAGACGCCATGATTTAGCTTACAAATTGCTAAAAGTGGCGTCAAACCCCTTTCATTAAAAAAAATAAGAACTATTTGTTATTGCCATAAAATCAAATTCATTCTTTTAGGATTTTTTGTTTAAGCAATGTATTTTTATCAATAAAAATGGTTTACTTGCTCTTGTCAGTTGTTTTCCATCACCAGCAGATGAACTCATATACGCTCAGTAAGTTTGTATTTGTTTTAAAGGAACTTTGGCAACCGTTTAGTCATGCAATTATGTGCACATGTGTTAAAGACCTGTGTTGGAGTCATTTACATGTAAAGAATTACCAACGCTTACTAAAACGTTTCCATTTTATTACAGAAGAACGGTTTTATTACTGGACAAACCTAACTCAGTCAGCAAGATACAGCTCTTCAGGAGTACATACAGTGTGGTTCCGGTTCTTAATCAGGTCGAAATAAAGATGTTAAAACTTACACTTTCTGATAAACTTCACATTGAGCTGCTGAGAGAGTCCCCAGGGTCCCGATATGGTATACCCTCCGGTTGGGAAGTTGTCAGTTCATAATACAGAAAGCCTGGCAGCGGACCATAGTAGGTAACGTGTTTGCAGAGTGCCACGCTCCTTGCACCATACAAACCAGCTCTTTTAGATGTCAATAATTGTGTATGTTTAAATGATGTTTAATGCCACTTTCTTCAGCTATATAAAGGCCCCTTGTCTAGTTTTTCTTCGGTGAGTAAGCGGAATTCCCGGAGAAAACCCTTACCTTTGGTAGGAAAACTGGCAATCCTTGTCAATTAAGACTGCAGTCGGGTACATCCTGCCAGTGGTGCGACTAGAAGACGCAATCTCGGTGATCGATGACGATCAGAGATGGCTCGATGTAGCCGTTACAAAAGGCTAAATATTCCACTCATACCTATACTCCATAGTTTCAGAGGCATTCAAAATGATTTGCTCTTTGGTCCATCTTTCCATAATTTATTTATTGTTTGTTAAATTGTTATTGCCTTCAATAAAGCTGAAATACTGTTCCATTCCTTATTTTTTTCCTTTCATTTATTCATCCTTCAATTCTTCAATCATTCATTCGATGGTGTAACACTGTATTATTTAGTACTTACTGTAACCAGATTTATTACAGGAATCTATAAAATGTTTGGAACCTTAAAATAAAATAAAAAGTAGAACACCCTTGTGAAACAATAATTAAATAGTAGTACAAATCTGAATAGCAATTACATTGTTAATTAAAATATGTAGTGTATTATATTAAATACACCTTACACACATGTAATATGCACAAGTATTTGTTTCTTATGTCACGAAGCACATGAATTGAGATATATAACTTTAAATTGATTAGCAAATGATGTAAATACTTACTGTTTTAAGACAAGACGAGACAGGGGAAAACATACAGACGTGAAAAGGAAACAAGGATCATAAATACATGTTATCAGAAAGGAACATGGCAGACAAGAGGAGACATTGGAAAGAATATAAAAACACGTAAGCAGAGACAGAATGTAAAGTTACAACAAGCAATCTATCGGTTTGAAGTTATTAATACACATTTGTTGACTTTTAACTAGGTTTTTATCGGAATTTATGAACTGACAAATGACGATATTCACCTTGCCGCTAGTCGATATTCATTTTTAGGGTTGATAAACCGATAGCAACCTAGTTCAAAATCAATAAATGTTTTATTACCCGATTTTGGCAGCATAAAACCTAATTCAGAGTATATTTTTTTACGAATTGTTACGGCAAAAAACAAGACCAATTAGATTTGCCGGTCTTCAAATATTTGTTCTATTTAAGATTAAAAAAATAAATATCGCATTTTGCGCTACTTATCTTTGTCCACTTAGGGTAGATATCACGGATATATAAAACCTCTTCTGCGATGTTATGCCTTATCAGAACTAATGAATTAAAATCATGTTATAACAACAGTAGAATTCTTTGTAAAACTGTAATCATACTTACTAATGTTGCATTTGTCATCTAGCGGATCCCTATTCCCTGTTTTCAATTCTTCCAAAAATTCTAATGATATAAAATTTAATATTAATATAACAAGGAAGCTAAGTGGAAAATTAAATATGCATATCGATCATATTTAAAACGTAAAACGTCACAAAATAAAAAAATGTATGGCGTGACTGTCTTTTAATTTAGTTCTATTCAAAATATCAAATACTTAAGATTAAATTTGAATAAATAAAAACGTTTGATTTCTTTACGTTAAACAACAAGTTCAGCATATTAAGGCATACAGACTTTAATTGGTGATGAGGGGACGTCAGATAACATTTTGAAACCACGGACCCTACGGAGGCAGGCACAAATTAGCAGAACGTCTAATGAATAGTTCTGACCTATTTCGATTCCAAGTCGTGATGAAGCAACCATCTTTGGGATATCTTGCAGTAAATTAACAGTCGTTCGTTCAAATCAATGACTTACAACAGGAACGTCTTGCTTCCCTTGTCTGCTAAGTGTATTAAGACACTTTTTACAACGGTGTAGACTTGTTGCCACTATAGTGCAGAAACAGTTCATACAAACGTGCTTTGGTCTCACTCTGAGGTCTAGAGAACCAAATTGTTGCACTGACATCCATTCAATGCCGAACAATTTAACTGACTTATTCCTTGAGGGAATATTGTATTCCTGACTCCTTCAAAGAACAAATGAGTGTTAATTGCGGATGATGTCAAGTTGAACTTGGGGCATACATTATATGAACAAAACTGGTTAGTCCCTGGGGCATACATTATCTAAACAAAATGTATTAGTCCCATGGAGGAATCAGAAATGTGAGATGTCCTCAAGGAATCAGTGAGCGTAACAAACTGTATCCATCTAACGCTGTTGCGAGGACATTATTACTTACTAACTGGTGTGTGGAATACACACGTCTCACGTTCGTTGGTGTTAGTCCTACCTAATTAAATGAAAAACATTAAAAGTTTGCTTGTGAGTCAATCCAAAAAATCAAAATCTGCTTACTAGTTTGTACAAATGGTGTCTGCATTCTTTAAACGTGTATATACGCAGAGAGAAGAAACTGATATGCTTTCATGGCCGCTGACTGTATACATATAACTGTTGTCTTAAGTTCTAATCAATTTCTGTTTGGAGATACCTTGATCGGAATAGCGGTTGATTTCTTGATTGGATGTGTTCTGAATGTGCAGCGAGAAATATTTTAAGCTTTAAACTAATTTTTCGACTGCCACTAGAAAAGTACGGAGAAATGGGTAGTATAGTTGAATGTTGCCATTTGCTGCGACTTTAATAAGCCTACAGCGTTAAATAGTACCAGCTGATTTATAAGTCACCTTGAGAAAAAAATATTTATTTATGTCCATGGTAATTCCGTATTATATTGTTATATGTTTGTATGAACGTATCAGTTCAAGAACATACAAACAACGAGTTGCCAGGAAACATTTAAATACATACTTCTATAAGTGACACTACAGGATGTAATTTCAGCTGATGTTTTTCGAAAAATGGATACATTAATAGAATTACGCACAGCAATCGAAACAACAATCCCAATGATCATACTAATTAGCACATAACCAATGCAAAAATTTAGTTATATTCCAAATATCACATGTTTTAGACTAAATTTGAATAAATAGAATGTTTACGTCTAACCCCACGTTCAACAATAGATAAAATTTTGAAAGCAGGCGGGTACAAATTAGCACAAGGTTTAATGAATACGTCTTCCCGATTTAGATTTCATGTCTGGGATATCTCACAGTAAATTCACATTACTTGTTATCAGTGACTTACTGCAAAAACTGCCTGCTTCTCCTCTATACTCAGTTTATAAAGATAGATATTACAATGCACAATAATGTGAACATGGGACCAAGGTATTGCAGAAAGTGTGTATACAAATGTGATTCGGTCTCGCTCCAAATTGCTTTAGAATAACTTACTGACATTCGTTCTGCCAAACAATGTAACTGACTTATTCCTTGAGGGAATCTTGTATTCCTGATTTCTTGAAATAGCACATCAGTGTTAATTGCGGGCGTTGTCAAGATTTGGCAATAGCTTTAAACAAAACTGATAGTTCCCACAAGTAATCAGAAATTAAAGTTTTCTCAAGGAATCGCAAACTGTCTCCTGCTAACACTATTCATAAGCCAGTATCACTTACCATATGTTGTATGGACTATGTACGTTTCTCCTTCGCTGATGTTACTGCTACCTTATTAAATGAAAATTAAAAAATGTGTTAAGGAGTCACCCCAAAAAAGCCAAATTTGTAAAATTAGTTCAAATTGTGTCTGAATTCCTTTAAACGTATATGTACGCGGATAAGAGAAGCCATCCTTGATCACATGACCTCTGATAGTATACATAGAGCTTTTGTCTAAAGTTCTCGATTTATTTCTTTTTGGAGATATCTTGTTCGGATTGGTTTGCTTGATTGGAAGTGTTCGTATGTCCAGCGAGCAATATTGCAGCTTTGAACATCATTTTTGAATGCTCTAAAATAGCACGGAGTAATGGGTAGTGGCGTAGAATCGTGATATTGCTGTTATTTCAATGAACATACCGTGTTAAATAGTACCCGCTTATGTAAGTGTTTCATTGCGAAAAAAAATTATTTATTCAAGGAACATGATAATTCTGTATAATATAGTTATATGTTTGCATTGAATGTTACAGTTGACATGTAGATTACTAAAAACATCAAAACAACAGGCTGCTAGGAAATATTTATATAAAAACTTCTTTAAGTGACACTTCAGGTTGTATTTTCAGCCAATCTGTTGCTCATATTGGATACGTAAAACATTATTCAAATCATGTGTGTGCAAATCTCGTTATTTTTTAACGTATATGTATAAAAGTGTATTCTTAGTAAGATTTGTATTGTTTGACTCGTGTTCAATCTTTCAAATATGTCATGGCGTCCAGGTTTTTACTACGGGTGAAGGGAATCCTTGTCAATAAAGATTGGAGTCTTGCATACCCTGCTTGCAATGTGACTTGAACTGGCAACCTCATGCAGTGTTGACAGACAATTGATCAATAAAAGAACCTTATTTAACTTATCTTAACCATTCGACCACCGATGCATCACCAACAATTTTTGGTATCCGCTACTTATATTTGAGATATGATTGGGCATAACATAATTGAGATTTAATTTTACCTGATGCACTATTGGCATGTGATGCTATGTTATTTGATGTATTCCCCTTTTCTTCGTTTTCAGAATTATGAACAGCAATCCCAACAACAGTCACAATGATCAAAATAATGACCACCACAATCACAATCTAAACAAATATACAATATGCCAGCAGTAGTCAAAATAAATTTACCAGGATGACAGTAGTCATAATAAACTAGGCAGACGGCTAGTAGTAGTCATAATAAACTAACCAGAAGGCTAGCAGTAGTCACAAAAATGTAAAAAGGAGTCTAGTAGAAATCACTATAAAGTAACAAGAGGCTAGAGTAGTCCCAGTAAACTAAACATGAGGATAGTAGTAGTTCTAATGATCTCATCAGAAGGCTAGTAGTAAAAAACAAAGTAACCATAAGACTAGCAGTAGTCATAACTAGATGTCAGTGAGATGGTACACATCTCTGTGGGCACCGCGGACCTTAAAGTCAAGGTCAAACGTCATCAACCATGGAATGCGACACATTGACTTGACATTATCTACCCACATTCCAAATATCAAAAGCATACCTAGAGAGATAAAAAAAGTTACAGCCCAGACATAAATTTGTCATTCAGAAAGCAATAATGTGACCTAAGGTCAAAGTTCAAGGTCAAAGGTCAACAACCATGGTATGCGACACATCGACTTGATATTATCTACCCACATTCCAAGTATCAAAAGCCTACCTCGAAAGCTAAACAAGTTACAGCCCGAACATGAATTTGTCATTCAGAAAGCAATAATGTGACCTAAGGTCAAAGTTCAAGTTCAAAGGTCAGCAACCATGGTATGTAACACATCGACTTGATATTATCTACCCACATTCCAAATATCAAAAGCCTACCTCGAAAGATAAAAAAGTTACAGCCCGGACATGAATTTGTCATGCAGAGAGCAATAATGTGACATAAGGTCAAAGGTCAGCGACCATGGTATGCGACACATCGCTTTGATATTATCTACCCACATTCCAATATTGAAAGCCTACCTCGAAAGATAAAAAAGTTACAGCCCGAAGTAGTCAAATGATGAGGTTAGAAATTGTCACAATAAATTAAACATGACGCTTGCATAAATCCCAAAAACTATTAGTAGGGTAGCAGTAGTCAAAGTCACAATCAACTAAGCTGTAGGCTAGGAGTAGTCATACTAAACTAACATTGTGGATAGAAGTAGTCACAAAAACAACTAAGAGACTATCAGTAGTCACAATAAACTCTGCATGAGGCTAGTAGTAGTCACACTAAACTAGCAAGAAGGCTAGAAGTAGTCACAATAAAGTATTCAGGAGGCTAGTAGTAGTCCCACTAAACTATGCGTGACACTAGCAGTAGTCATAATAAACTAACCATAAGGCTAGTAGTAGTCACACTAAACTAACCAGTAGGCTAGCAGTAGTCACACTAAACTAAGAGGCTAGCAGTAGTCACACTAAACAAACCAAGAGGCTAGCAGTAGTCACACTAAACAAACCAAGAGGCTAGCAGTAGTCACACTAAACTAACAAGGAGGCTAGCAGTAGTCACAATATACTAAGAATGGAGCAGTAGTCACAATAAACCAACCAGGAGGCTAGCAGTAGTCATAATTAACTAACAAGGAGGCTAGCATAAATCACAAAAACTAACCAGCAGGCTAGCAGTAGTCACAATGTACAAGCATGATTCTAGCAGTACTCATAATTAACTATCTATGAATTTGCAGCAAGACTTACCAAGAGGCTATCAGTATTCACAATAAACTAAGCATGAGGCTAGTAGTAGTTGCAATAAAACTTAGCAAGAGGCTAGCAAATAAGAATTGGGTTTTGTATTAAGTCACTATTAATTAAACAATGAAATTATTAATAGTTACTATAAATTAGACTTACAACTTCAATAAGATGAAAAGTTGTATTATATTTTTCTACACCAGGGTGAAAACATTTCTTATCTATGTTGTTTGATGGCAGATTTATTTTTTTTACAATTTTAAATAACACATTTTTACAAAAATCTTGGAAAAACGTTTTTGTTTAGTGTTTGTTATCAATACACAGGATAAACATTGTTTAATTATTATTCCAATAAAGACTGGACCCCATGATATAGCTTACAAATTGCTGAAAGTGAAAACAAAACAATCAATAAAAATTCTGGATATTTACAATAAAAAAGAAAACAGTAGCTTTTAGTTGTCAAACATGTAAATTAAGCTTGGTCATGTTTTATGTATGATTAATATAGTATATGTTAATATATCATGCACATGTATTCCACGTGCGTTTAAGAAACATATTTCTTTGAAAAAAAGCAAACACATGAAAAGTTTTTTTTTTAAAACGACGAAATGTAATAAGTATATATATTGTCAAAAAGAGACTTCGAAGGATTGCGTCTAAATAAATTGTATATCAGAATTCTATTTTATTCCATTACCATTACTTGTATACGTAACATGCATGTAAATAAATTATTAGATTCTTACCGTTTTACAATGTTTCTTAAAACGCTGAAAAAAGTATAATTGGTAGGTCTTAAGATCATGGGTAAAATAAAATAAGATAACAAAGAATAACATTACAAATTGCATTCTAAACGATTTATAACATTGTCAAGCAAACATTTTTCAACTGAACCTGCTTGATATATTGATTATAATAACACCACTTCAAACATGTACATCTGACATACAGAAAATTGGGTTGTTTGAATAGAAATGTACAAGTCAGTACACACGGAAAATGTAGAAACATCTATGCATGATAATAAAACGTAAATTAAAAGAAAAATAAAACAGAAAATTACTGAAAATTATATTAAGACTAACTTAATAAATGGTTTTACTGACGAGTATAAACTTTACTTATACAGCAAATTACAAACGGAGATGAAACTAGGAGAATACATGATAAAAGCAATACAAAATAGACAAGTGATAACTAAACTTAAGTTAAGTTTTCACTTTCTGAATATTGAACAATGTTCCAAGAAACCAAAGACTCTGTTCTAGATGCCAAACTGATGAAGATGAAAAAAATGCCTTCTATATTGTCTTATAAATAATTAACAAAGAGATACAAATACTTGAATTTCCCATATACCACAATATAGAGTATAACAACAATAAATTAAACAGTATCTAATATATAGATACATTCTTTGTGTTTTATTTGGATTAATTATCGTTTTCCTACTGCTTTATTTATTTTACACTTGAAATTTACCTTGGACCATATTGGCGAAAGTTGTAATAAAGATATATAGATAATATCAAGATATAATTTGGAACCAGTAGATTTCATTCGAATTAAACGAGGGAAATAGTATAGGCTAAATTCACATTAGAGTAAATGTGATCGAAAATTAACACCCGAAATGTTATGTTTTGAAACCGCAAAAAGAAAATGTTTTCAAACAAAAAAAATGATATTACAGAGATGACTAACGGATAGACAGTAATCTTTAGTGATATAATTACATTAAAAAATGGAAAAAATGGCCGCGGATCATATCGCGTGACGCATTGACAACGAGTAGTTCAACGTTATCTCCTTACTTGTTCTAGTTCCAATCAAACTCTTTGCCTCATGTCATTCCCATTTCTTCAAATTATATACATGAATTGTTTTTACAACTTGTTTGTTTTTCAAAAAGTCAGCTGAAATACTGCTTATTGATATTAAGCAACATTTCAATTAAATGAAAACAACAAGCTGACTTACCTTAATTAAAGATATATCACCTGCTCTGTCAATATGTTCATCGTCTAACAAGTTAACATGGCCGTCATCATGGTCGAGCACAGAGTATGTTACGTCCGATTCCATACTCAGAATCTAGTTTGTTTTTAGAACAAACGAAAATGAATAAACTTTTCGTCAATATTTCATCTTTAAGGTATCCGACCCATAATTGAAGTCACCGTTTAATTTTATTGTTCGACCAAGAAATACTGCATCATTAAACCAATGTATTGCTAATTAATGATACAAATAAATATCTTGTTTTACTTTGTGTCAATGTTATCATTTTTGGTAAAAAAAGTTAGTTACTCAAATAGTATTTCCGATGTTTGCCGAAATTTACCGAAGTCTGCTCCATTGAAAAGCAATGGACATCCGGGACATCAAATTTGATCACGTGGTCAATTATGGTCCGGATACCTTAAGAACACATATATATATAGCACTTGAAATGCAAATCAATATCAATTTTGACCTGATTGCTATTTAAATGTCCGGTTATCATGGTATGATCAATTCGGGGGGACAGGGGGGTCACTCCTCGATGCATAAACAAGAAATTAATCTAATCCCAAAGCTCTAAACATATTTGTGGGTGTTTATAATAATTAAATTATAAGAATTTTATTGACTCCATATTTGTGTTCTCCAAGAAAAATCTTCGCCGACTGATATATTGTCCCTCACATGGGTATACCACTATCTAGACGAAAATGTGTTTGTTAATTTACTAGAATAATGTATTCACCAGAGTCATCACTTTATAACCACATCTTTGCAATTATCTAACTGCGAGTATTCGGCTATACAGTGGTGAAGTTTTGAAATCAGACTTTGAACTTTCACACAAAGAAAGGTTAAACAAGAACAGTCCGTGAGGTCTAGACAAATCTTACGACTTCATAGATATAGAGCAATTTCATAAAAGAATCAAATATTTTTAATGTTTTATTAAATTTTATTCTATCACTTATCTCACCGTTCGAGACATCGACTGATCATAAACGAGAACATAAAACAAGTGACCTTACAGTATACTTTATCAAATGTGTGCACAAACTTACATGCATTTTTCTCAACACCGTCATCATGGGAAAAGCATCAAACAAGACCCCTTTTCATAAATGTATGATGGGTTTAGGCTTAGCGACCTGGCACAACACAGCAAAGATTTTTGTTTTGCATCGTGTTTCTTAATTCGCCACGTTGGCGCTTTCAACTGAAAGTGCCCTAAATTTTTATGAAATCTAGTGATCACCAATTCAGCACTAAAGTTTTTACCTCCCTTAACGAGAGCGATTATGTCATGAAAATGACATCACAATATTGTTTTGGGATGGATTACTTTTCAACAACAATACACTGTCAGGTAGTCTATTAGGCTTATTCTGAAACTACATGTAAATAATCCACAGGAAATTAAATGGATATAATCTGTAAAACAAAATTCGAATCCGAGAGTTAAATCAGGGATAATTAAATCCTATCGTAAATATATTCTTAAACAAACTATTCGTGATCAGTTTATTCAGAGCTGGTTCTCGCAAACAATTAACAATTGTCGGAATAAATAAGGTTTAAATATGATTTTATTTCAGAACCATATTTATTGAGCCTTAATAAAGCTGAATCATTTATGCTGATATTGTGATCAAATTCCTATTCTAATTGGTAGATGTACGAATATTTCAGCAGAAAACCGACTTACGTTATTGTAAAAAATAAAGTAGGCCATGAATTTCAATCTGTGTTGAAATTTAATTAGTAGTCTGTTGAAATTAATTAAACAAAAAGTCACACACTCTCTTGTAATGCAAGTTTTATTGCATTTTATTATTATTTCATATTTACGAGAAAAAAAACAATGGGTGAACTCAGGTGCTCCGGACGAGTAAGCAGTACCTGCCTCTAATTAGGCATGGTTTCGAGTAATTCATGGTAATGTCAGCGAAAAGTCAAATCCAGGAATGGGAATCACTACCCATGTCTCAGCGAAAATGACAGATCGTATTTGAGACACTGATTTCCCATAACGATCAATTAAGTCATGGTGACGACCATGAAACTTCGGTAGCGATAACATCAACCTAGGTACAACAAACCCTTGTTTGAGTAGTTTAGCAGTGATCGGACTAGAAAATCGGAATGCCGATAAGTCAATTTTTGTTTCTATCGGGATATAGCTTAATTTACAAAGGTGTGTCTGCTTTCGTAACGCACTATCAAATTCGGAGAAACCGTGAGACTTTTTTCAGCTTAAACCGCGAAGACAAAAATGTTTTTCTCCTGGCGTACATTTCCGTTCTTATCTAGGTCCAAATTTACAATGAAATATCGCCCTATTTAAAATGAAAAACCGCGACATTTCAAACTGATTTGCTGTGGAAAGTAATTGATGATTTCAAATTGCCCTTTTAGGATTTACAAAAAAGAGCAAACAGGTTTATTTTTCATGCAAAAAAACTCAAACAAACCACGTCGACTTATATGTTTTCATTTGCTTTGTTTTCAGGTATTTTTATAGACACCGTAGACTTCTTAAGTTGATTTGTTGTACATGTTAATAATATAGAGGTAACAGCAAAAAAAAAGCAAATTGCAATCATAAGCGAATTTTTTGCTGAGAATTTTTAAATAAAACAACGCGTGTTCGTTAGCGGAAATAGTACTATTTTTATCTCACGGATCTAAACTGACAATTTGAAACACTCAAAATCATGTTTCCGTTGTAAGTGCTGAAACGGATAACCGTCAGGATTTTTTCCTTGTTGTCGCTCCCGACTACCAAAATTTAGATTCCCACAACCCCTGGCATTGAGATTTTTAACCAATAGATATCAATCCTTAATTAATACATTTATTTATCAATTAATCAACTAATGTTTTCATAGATATCGATACATGATATTGTACTCAATGGTGGCACCATCATTTTCAAAATACAATTACCAAAAATCTTTTCTTAAAAATTCTGACTACATGTATAGAAAATGGAACCTTTACGTACAAATTTGGTCAATCTTGAACAATAAATTTCTTTTTTATGCCCCCGCGACGACATGTCGGGGGGCATTAAGTTTTACTCATGTCCGTCCGTCTGTCCGTCCGTCCGTCTGTCTGTACGTCCGTACGAATTTCCGTCAAGTTTTTCTCAGAAACTGTAAATGAGAACAATTTGAAAGTTGACAGGGTGGTTCAGTATCACAAGTTGTACGTCCTAAGCGACTTTCAGACCTGTCGGACAACTACTTCCTGTTTGCGACTGGGCCGATATAAAAATGTATTAACACAAGTATGAAAATTTCCGTCAAGCCTTTCTCAGAAACCGTACATGAGAACAATTTTAAATTTGGCAGGGTGGTTCAGTATCACAAGTTGTACGCCCTAAGCGACTTTCAGACCTGTCGGACAACTACCTCCTGTTTGGGACTTCATTAGCGGGGGCATCCGTGTCCCATGGACACATTCTTCAATTTTTTTATTATTCTTCTCAAAGTTGAGATATTATAATCAAGATGAATATTTCCATAAATTGTCCACGTTGTTTAACCCTTTAGAGTATAAATGTATGTTGAAAATTTAAATAAAACATATTAGAAAAAACTGTCAAAATAAAAAACGGATACACGTATAGCATTTAAATCGAACATCTTTAGATATGGGTTACACCCATATCCTTTCTTGTTGTCATAGGTGGCGCTCTAAAAAAAGGCGGATTAATTGGTGTTGAAAACTTAAAAATTATGGAAACTACATTGTTTAACCTGGTAAGTTGTATGTCAGTTTTGAATTTCGGTGTATATTAAAATTAATTTAAACATCCGGATAACACCAGAATCCATATTTTCGAAGATGTCAATGGACTTAGACATGTCCTAAGACAAGCTTAGGACAAATCACACATGTATACATAAAATACATAGGATAGAGGTAGGACATTTTTTCTAGGATGGTCTAAGCATACGGGTGTGAGGTCTCGGCCATAAGACTGTCCTACTCAGTCTTAAATTATGCATTAATACATTTCGTAAGACCTATTTTAGGATAGTTTGGAAAACATGACCCCAGATTTAAAGACAAAAACACAATAAAAGCAAACACAAGCACGATTCAAATGATGTATAGATTAATGTTGGTTGTATTAACAAGATATAATTTATCTATCGAGCCGCTTGTAATCTATTTATCATTTGTTTTGTAATATTGTGGTGTCATCTTGTCATTTGAAATTGACGATCATATATCCTGAACACGATAAGATAGTGATATGGGATTTTCTCAGGCAAAATTAAACAAAATGCGACAAATGATTTTTTGTCGTGTATCGCATTAGAGAAATTTTAGTTTTAAATCACACACTCATGTTTTCGATACAGGTTAAAGTTAACGGCAATGGAATACTTTCTTATGGTTTATAACTTATGCAATATAAAATGATGTAAAATGTGTTTTTATCAAAGCTGAATAAATTAAAATGAATTGAAACAAAATATCATTGAATGTATTTTATTATGTAGGGTATATTTACAAACAAATAAACACGCATTTCCACATGATGATTGCGTTTTTAAGCTAAATTAATTATTTTTTTTAAATTATCAAATATGTTTATGAATATACATGTTACATGTTGTACACAGCAGACACAAAGCATAAAACTTATTAACAAGTAAAATAAAAAATTTAATTTTTCACTTCTAAAGACAAGTCATCATTAATTAAATTTTATCAAGCATCCGATCATGTCATGAAATCGTGGTGATTCTCTCGTTTTGACATGAGGCAACATATGACACCTTTAATTTATCGATTTAGTTTTTCCTTGTCTACAATACATCTATGATTCGATATATAGACCAAAGGACACAGCTGAGACAAAAAACAAGTTCTTATTTTGTGTCAACAATTAAAGAAAGACTAACAAGTAACGCAATCAATTACCAAGTTACAAAAGGATAAAGACGAAATAATAACTAAACAGAATTAAATTATTGAATGTATTCAAAATTATTTTAAAAAAAAAAAGATGCGAAATATACTCTTTTTGGTTTTACCCATCGTCTGTCTTTTTTTATTCTCTGACGCTTTTTAGTAGGCTCTAACGCATGCTTTTATTCTCGAGCAATCATTGATGCTTTTTAGTAGGACACGACGAATTGTTTTTATTTTCGAGTGCTCATTGGCGCTTTTTAATAGGACCCAAAGTATGATTTTTATTCTGGGCGCTATATGACACTTGCTAGTATTACAGTGTACCTAGCGCTTTTATTCTGGGGTGCACAATGACTTTTTTAGTAGGACACAACGTCTGTTTATTCTCGGGCTGATGCTATTGAGCAGGGACGTATGGTTTTTACTCTCTGGCGCTAAAAGGCGCGTTTTAGTAGGACCAAACATATGCTTTTTTATTCTCTGGCGCTTACGACACTATCAGACACGCTCAAAAATATCTAATGATAAACTAACTTTAAACGTTTTAACTCACAAAATCAATAAATCTTCCAGATTAGATGGATCAACAGTGGAATCCTACAAAGAATGCTGGAATAGTTGTTGTCTTAAAGAAAGGCTAGGTTAAAAAACACATGCTTTAAACAAATGGCTGAAGAAAATTCTTATAAATATTACAAATGGAGACCACACTGTTTTCACAGAAAACTATAGTTACATTATTTGATCTTAGACCAATCCAATGTCATAGTATGCAATGAAAAAATCATTACTGTTGTAATTTGTGTGTATAAAATCCCATTCGAGTGATCCAGAAGCGTTTGTAAAGTAGGTCATACATTTACATTTAAAAAATTGACAAACCCTATCATTCAGACTAAGAAACAATAAACATTTAATATGTGCCTTCATTATACTGTTTTATGGTTTTATATGGCCCGCAGTATCATACATAATTTGATAAATATGAAAGTTAATATTTTCTTGCGTATGTAGGAAATTAAATATAAAAGAGTTGTAAAATTATATCGTCGCTAAAACAATTCGATGCATCATGCTTTTTGTGATACATACGTTTTCAAAACTATATATTTGAGGCAGACTTTTCTGAATAAAACAGATTAGAAGCTGCATTAACCGTTATGACACATAAACAAAGATAAATTATATTAAATCTGAAATTATTTTCAACATGCCAAATTTACAAAATAATATCAGTTTCAGAAATTCACAAAATATCCACATCGTTTTGAATCACTGACTGCATGCGTCGGACTCGGAACCAGTGGATTCTAATGATTTAATATTTTAAATCCCATCTTATTAGTCAATCACAGTTGTCCATCTCCAGCGTGGTAAATAAGTAAGATTCTGTTAATTACTCTTCTTAATTATACTTGTTTTGTTGATGAAGGAAATATATTAAACTTTGAAACTTTTATCATCAACGATCAAAAGAATGAATAGGTCTATAAATAAAATACTCATCAAAAATAAAATGCAGCTACATGCACATGGAAGTCAAATTGTTCAACAGAACTAATTGTAAAGACGATTCCAAAGAAAATAACTCATATCTCCTAATGACTAAATTCTGAACTTGTCCTTTAATGTTAATGAATAAGAGCAACTAGAAGGTTTCTGTTTAAGAATTGAAGGGGCTGATAATGAAGCGTCCCTACCAACCACGACGAGGTAACTAGTTTTTGGATTATTATTGTTTGGACAGAAGATTGTACGTTCTTGTTGATGCGGATGAAACTAACTTTATATTGTTCAAAATTAAAATCATATCGACTGTATATTTCCTGGAGCGGCTAATTTTATGACCGTTCATGCTTGGATTTGTGTCAGACTTTGTACAATTAAAAACGGTGTACCCGATTAACATTCAAATGATTTACTTTACCCATGACTTGCCTCCCTTAATTCACCTTATAAAACTGCTCGTAAACGATATATATAACATAAAACACTCTTAAAAGTGCATTTTAATACTATTCAAGCAAACTTTATACTCTTTTGTTACCACTTTAATTGTCAGATACCAGATTTTAGTCCATAGTCAATACGACGACTTCTTAAACTAACCGTTTGCATTTAATAGTATTTTATTTCTATGTGTTTTCAAAATATATTACGACATTGTTTGATATGTACTTAGACTTAAAACAAAGTTAAAAACAAACCAAACACAGATCAGCATTTTTATCTTTAAAGTCTTGAAATACAACTTGAGCAAAGTTTAAAGGTCAATCGTGTTTTGACTTTTAATTCTTGTATATTTGCATCGTGCTTGTAAAGTAAGTAAAGTAAAGAATATTTATTTTAAGTCGGGTAGCATATTTAACAACAAACATAAGCTCTCAGGGGCTCTTATACCGACTATACAACGCATCGAGACACATGTTAAGACATACTAAGCATTTTAAAACGGAAATTATATAATCTAGTCTAAGACAGGCACACACATACTTAACCATAAAGCTAAAGCAAAATGTTAGGGCTAAAGCACAACAAGCTTAAGCATGAGAGCAATGCATAATACAAATATAATATTATTCACGATTATGCATAAGCATAGCACCAGATCAAAGAGCTAGTAAGGTCAAATGCAATGAACTCTACAAACGGAAGGCTTAAAATGTAAACAATGCAAAATCTTTAGCAGTAATGTATCTCTGGAACAAAGTCTCTACGATCTGCGAGTACAGGAAGACCCAGTCCAAGCAATTATATGACTTTTGAATTTATTCCGCTTAATATTATTCCTACATTCTTGATAAAGGCTATTCCCGATCTTAGTGTATTGTTTGTTAATTTTTCATAATCAGAAACAGCAAATAAATAATTAAAAACAAATTAAAACATAAATATTATATTTTATTATAAATAGCAAACAATTCTTACACAAAGTACTTTTTTTAGGTTATTACATACAAACTCTCCCAAAGTTTTTGATGCAATTTTCCTTGAAAAAAACAATTATTTTCTCTTTTATTTTTAGCATTTTTGTAAAGCAGTAAAAATGTATATAGTTCGGTTGTTTTTTACCTTTAAGTTCGTTATATGATTTAATCAGTGTACCGGCGATATGCCGCAGTCCAGAATCAACAATTAATTTACGACTTCGTCTCAATAAATTTTGAGTAGAAACGTCATATAGGATATTTTTTACGACGACGTAACAAACGTTTAAAAAATTGAATTTGGCAGTTAAAGTATTTAACAAGTAATTTCTGTAGCAAAATGAAAGGTGAGACAGGAACATTTCAAAACCAACGGCAATTATATCTCGCATTTGTTTTTTGAAAATTTATTATTTCGTAACTCGTTTAAACACACTTCTTTTCTTTCCGTATTTTCTATTCTTTAAACTTTTCTTTAACACATATTTCCTCACCTAATGCTTTAATTATCTTTTTGCGATCTTCAATTTTGTTTGTTCCCAGTATCCCTCAAACATTGAGGAAAAGTATAAATTACACATTAATCTCAAATCTGACAATTTAAAAATAAAATATATAAAAATAGATTATGACATTAACCTTCTAAGTTGATCACAGGAGAAAACAGTAGTAAAAACTTAATGCAATAACAAATGTGAAGAATGAATAGTAGGATATGTCCTTTAGATTTTCATCATTCATCGAATTATCGCGCGACTTAGATAATGTCGTATACAATGGACAACTGTGTCTATTTTAGCCTTCACTGGGAGCAATTTAGTTTTCTTTTTTTACAAATAATTAATATTATCTTAAGAGTACTTTTTTCTGTTCTAGGCGAATGCAAATGGATTAGCAAATAAAAGCGGACTGTTAAATGGGCAGCCGAGCAATGGCAGATCTACCAATGCGACCACCCATTTAGTAAATAACTGTGTATTATCTCACTTAAGAATTAACGGAATTTATTTCACTGAAAAATCTTTTATTTTATCAATGTCAATGTAACAATTCACAATCAATATATATGACTTGGAAAACAAACTAACACTTGATGAGACAGATCGACCATTATGCCTATTAACATTGAACGTTCCTAAACAAACATCTGTTTACTAATAATGCATACGTTCACTTTAAATCCCGCTTTTTTCCTCCAAATAAACACACGCACAAACTATACGAACACCCAAATATATTTCACCCAATAAAAATTAATTACAAAAATTAATTTCATTGTTATATGGAATTTTTATTAATCTTATTTTATTATTACACACTGTCGATTTCGCTTACTTTTGTTTATTCGTGGATTAAATTTACTTTAATTTTGCAGAATGCAAAACTATTTTCCGTCACGTTATAAATGATCAGAAAATAATGCATACAATATTTGGCTTCGAATATTTATGTCATCTTAGCAAAATCACTTATAAAAACCAGCAATAGAAATAGGAGATAATATAAGCTTTGTAGCCTGTTTTCGAATCCTTGTCTGTACGTTGATAGGAATATAGAAATAAACATGTTCAAAATTGGATCACATTTTATTGGTTATTTATGGTTTATCGTAGAATCTTAATTAAAAAATTATAAGCATTATTCTAAAAAGATTATGTTAAAATAAAAAGTCATATACTGAGAAACATCAAACAATACCGACAAAATCGAAGATACATAGAAAAAAGACCATTTTAACCCCAACAAAAAGACAGAGACAGAAAAATATGTTTCACTTACCCATGTAAATCTACAAAAAACCAATAAATACCAAATAAGCCAATTCGAAACAAACCACCGTTAGGCAGATTAATTATGATTATTTCCATTTTAAGAAAATCAATATCCTGTATTATGTAAGATTTACGCTTATCGCGTAATGTTATGGAGTTCGCCTTGATAAAGTTCATTTAGCACCTGTTTTATACGTCGAACTAAAATATTATCATCGAGAAGAAAGGCTAAATTAAAAATATACAGTTGTATAATGATTTACAACGGTTGAATCTTGATAATTTCGGTTTATTTATTTTATTTCGTTTGCAATATTTCAGGATATATAGGTTATGGTCAATTCAAAATTGACTTTGAGAGACCCCCTCCAACATTAATTAATATATGTGTGACGTTCGTAATGTTATGGGGTTAGCGGGAAAAGTTCATTTGCATTTGTTTAATACGTCAAACTAAAATTTTATCTTCTAGACGAAAGTCATATTAACAAAATATACAGTTGGATAATGATTTACAACGTTTGAATCGTGAAAATTTCGGTTTATTTATTTTTTTTTTGCAATATTTCAGAATGTATATGTTATGGTCAATTTAAAACTATACCTTTATTGTATTGATTTATTTTTGCTTATAGACACGCTACCATTATGAGATCCGACGGGAGTGGGGATAACTAAGGCAGCATGCCCATTCACGTACTGCAGTACGTGAATCACGTAGAAAAAGTAATTTGAACGTACAAAATGCAAGACCAATACGTGCGTGCACGCATAAGTTCGAAAAATTAAAGTTGTAAACATTACAACGTCCTACTTATTGAATTGAAGGTCCAATTGTTAAATCGATTCTCATTGGTTGATTTTAGCAATTTAATCCAACCAAAGCGATGCTTCTTTTACCCTCTCATTGACTGTCATTGACTATGATTCCGCGATTTAGATTGGCCGATTTCTAAAATTTAATCCGATCGCAGAAGCGCTTTAAAAAGTACTAACTTTGTTTGACCTTCACGCTGCTGAGTATCAATATGCAGCGAACTTAAGAGAAAAAACACTGAGCCGCACGCCGATATAAATAATAATAATAATCGAGGAACCAATAATTCGGAGTCGGAGGCTATTCGACGGAGCCTGTTGCTGAAAAAACAAACGACCCAACAAGTTTTTGAAAAATTAATGGGATGAAAAAACATAAAAATATGTACCCCCAAAATTTTCACTGTACCCTTAAATTGTTAGGCCAAAGGGTACACGAACCCCCAACTAAAAAAAGTGGTGGGCATGCTGCTAAGGTACTTTTAAGTACATGTGTTCGGATAGGGATTAGAGAGCCCCAATTGATAAATATCGGCGTTATAAACGAGATCTAATCGTATATTGACTGGTTAAACCAGACATAAAATGTAGTTGTTTTCTTTTTCTTTTAAAATTAATGTGGTTTACCCACTTTAATTTGGGGCATTATTATATTGTGATAACTTACAACTTATATATCTTGTAAAGGTAAAAATGACACTTTTTTGACACACATCCATACAGTCCCTGGAACGTATAAGTTAACAAAACGCACGATGCACGAACGATGTACGTACGATGCACGAAACGATATACGATAGAAACGGTGAGACGGCGTTTATCGTTTTAATAGATCGTTTCGTCTATCGTATGGTATATCGTATCGTGCAACGTTTCGTTTTCGCATGGTTTATCGTATGGTGCATCGTTTCTTATGTCGTCATTGCAGGGTCGAATGGTTGTTCTTGGTATAAATGGTTTATTTTTCAGTATTTTCTTTAGTATTGAAAGCATATACTAGTTTTACTAGATACATCATGTGCGTAAAATTTAGCATCCATATATAACGCTTTGTATTTTGTTATGGAACTTCGTTGATTAATAACATTACTTTGACCTCTGTTTTAAATAAATTAAAAAAAACTTAAACCTTCTCTACATTTCTTAATAAAAGCGTTTACATTCATTCGATTGAAAAAGCCGACAAAGTTAAACAATTCTGTCTATATGTTTTAAAAGCATTAACTCCTATATATGTACCTTTCATCAAGTTCCTACCTTACTAAAAGCGCCAGTCATTTACAAATTGTTGCGGTTTTAAACAAATATTATTAAACTTTTTCTGTTTGCCGTATGTGTACCTGAAAATTTCCTTTTGTGATGAGGGTAAATGGATTCAACATAAATCTTAGATCCCTATCATCAAATATGTACTTTGTTTATATGTTAATTAAAATATTCATAATTCCCGAAAATAAGCTAAAATATTGCTTGATGGTTGCTTGATGGAAGTCAAGCGATGCAACAATCAATCAATCAATCAAATATTCATATATTCAGCTATAATTGTTTATTCTTTAAACTATATTTTAGTATTCATTAATATTACTGACACCTCTTTCTAAAATTTAAAGAGATCGTTAACTACATTCACAGAAGCGTTTTTTGTACAGTAGAACTAAGTGTTAAACTATAAAATTGTTGTCACTACATGTACTTTGTTCTAGATAGAACTATTTTTGTTTTCTTATCTATGTATCTACTGGTTGTTTCTATGTCTTAGGTGGTAAATAAGTGTGCGTCGCCGCGGTAACTTACCAATCGTAAAGAATGACACATTTGTATATTTTACGACAGGTAATTTTGCGCGATCATTCAAGACAACGATTTAGATTCATGTTTTTTAATGTAATTCATCCATTTGCAGTTATGAATTTAAAAGAAGTGTCTTTTAACAAGACGTTTTTTCGTCCCTGTTGTAAATATCTTAAAACTGTATGTAGCGTTGTTAAGGTTAATTCTTCTTTATTGTCGAAAGTATACCAAACAAGCTTTAAAATCGAATACTTTAAATCTTAAACTTTAATCACCGACCCTGGACAAGTACCTGACAAACATGAATTCAAATCGAGTACACCATTTGTTTTCACCGTAAAATGTCACGCACGAAACAATACGTATGCATTTATAACATAGAGAATTCATTTAGATAACATCTGAGCTAATCAATCAACCTTCAAAAAATAAAAAATGCACTGCGATTTAAGTGAGACAAAAATTTTTTAAAGATTGTAATTAGCTCTGAATCAGCAAAACACAAGACGTATTTCCAAACTATTCCAATCGCCACAATGTCTTTTACATGTAACAGTTTAATGCGTTGTTAATACACTTTAAAGCTAAAAATATTTGCACTAAAGTTTACCATGAGTTTAGGTTTTTGATTACCTGAAAAATAATTTGATGTCTTGTTTGGAGTTATAAGCCACTTTCAGCACTTTTCAGCATGGGGGGAGAGGCGGCTCGAATTTTTAATGGAGAAGGAATAGCGAGAACCTGGTGGAAGCCGTTAACTTTTCGGCAAGGAAAGAGGGATGAAGTCGAGAACACTTTTTAGTTAGTTTTTAGTTGCACAGTATTTGAATATTTCTTCACAGTACTTTAATAATACAAGACCATTGATGCATTTTGTGTTCCAAACATACGTTTTTTTAAAATAAATTTCAATTAAAAAAATATTTTTAAAATAAGCGCGAGGCGCGTGATTCGTAATGCACTATAAAGTTAGTTGAAAATTCGAAAACGTAATTTTATTGTAATGATTGTTACTATGTATAAAATGTGTTATTTATTTAATGTATACGTGTCATTTACGTGTAGCTACCTGGGGTGCAAAGGTGCACAAGTAAGATAGGTTAATTGTTAATATGTTAATTGCAATCACCACAGGTAATAGAGGATAACGTGTCCCTTTAAATGATTTTATTACAGTGTAATTTATATAACAACTTGATTATCTTTTGATAAGTACTCTAATTTCGAAGTAACAATGTCATACTGCCGAGGTGTATTTATTTCAGATATCTCGTAAACTATCTGTTAGTGAAGACAAAGAAAAAACTCTTTATTGTCGGTATTTATATTTCATCATTATGAATGTTATTAGACATACAAGTAAATATTGTGGATTAATGTTATAATTTTAAAACAATTCGGATGCAAGCGCTCATATTCAAATTTTGAACAAATACATCAAGTTTTCTTTTAATTACAAACTAACATAGGTACTTATGAAAAATCCTTATATTTTAACTAACATAATGTATACTAGTCCCCCTTGTTACATGCGTATGCAAAAACAGGCTTCTACATATATGTACAAATACTCATCCATAAGACAGCTCAAAATTAAATGCAGAAAAAATATTAAAAAATTATGAACTCATTGTGAAATAGCAGTGTCTCATACATGCAATTACGCACAAAAGCTGCATTAATTAACTCCTTTGAACATTGTTTTATGTCCGCGGAGCTATATTACTGTAGCTATTGTACACAAGTGTAACGATTACTGCTTTCTTCCGTAAATGGCCGATTTCTGGTACAGATGAGCTCACGCGCACACATCTGTACTTGCTGCGTCATCCGATCAAAACGCCAGAAACAACAACGTAGTTATGGAAGCATAACAACGTTGTTCTATGACGTTCTTGTTTCCGGCGTTCTGATTGGATGTCAGAGACAATGGAGTATAAAACAATGGGGAGTCTATAGAATATAGCAACCGTCCGACCAAGGGCATAAAGTTGTAGGACGTAAAAAACTCCACAAGTCAAGTAGAATATAGCAATGTGAAAGTTGTTGGTTTACGGAAGAAATAGATACATTCATGCGTTTTTGGGAAAGCCCGTGTCAATTTTTACTCGTGATAGAAATTTTTAATGTCTTTAAGCTCGTTTCGCTGCGCTCCACTCGCGAAAAGACATAAAATTTCTAGCACTCGTTAAAGATCAACCGGTCTTTCCCAAAAACGTATAGAAGAACCTATTAATCTGTAGAATCTACTATAAATATTTTATTTAGAATTTATCAATGAATTTATTTAATTTAAAAATCGATATCATATCTCTTGTTCAGTGTACCTGGTTATTACTTGTGTCATTTAAGAGCATATATAAACTATACATAAATGGTCATGTTCCCTAGGACAATGTCGGTTAAACAGCTCATGAGATAGCTGGTGTTCTTATTTTATAAACCATATTGACTTTAAATAAAACTTTGTTGTATGTTCCGATGTATTCGTATCGACTTAAAGAATATTTATTTATTTATTTATTTATTTATTTATTTATTTATTTATTTATTTATTTATTTATTTATTACAACTCAATTGCAGTTTCTATTATGTAAAAAGAAAATTCAGATCCTGTTTAATGCAATAAACTTTCTTACATCAATGATTCAAAGTTATTTAAAAACTATTAATGCGCAGTTATTATCCTTAGAGCAGAAATATGTTATTTAATGTTGCAGTTTACAAAACGTAAATAACGATGTACATGTAAAATCAAATTACCCAAGCATTACACAATGTACGCTAATTTGACAGAACAGCAATATGACGAACGATAAAGCAAACAATAAACCATATGATACACGCTAACATAAACGGAAAACTATACGATAAACGGTAGAACAAACGATCATCCATACGATGCACACTGCTGAAAACGATGCACGATATACTATACGTTATACGGTACCATATACGAACGATATACGCACGATGTACGAACGATGTACGGACGATGTACGAACGAAACACGCACGATGTACGAACGATAAAATCGTTAACTTATACGTTCCAGGGACTGTACTACCCAATATACACTAAGTTAATATCAAGTAAAGAGACCCCGGGTTTTCGAAAAGGTCAATAGTATAAGTTGTATTTTTGAAGTGTGGCAAATATCCAGAACAACATAATTTATGTGCCAAATAGTAGTTTTACTATAAGGTCTCTTAAACATGTAAATATGACTGATAATTTTTCTTAGCATGGTCATTTGTCAATGGTCATTTGTCAATGATGTATATTTTTGTATGTGAAAAACGTAAATGTAATGCACATTATATAACATGAGCTACATATATACTTATATTGTTAAACACAAAATTAAATTATCTACCACGTCAATTTTACAGGTACATTTTTCCTATCGATGCTAGGATTGGCCTACGCCTGACCCCATGTATGTAAACTGAACAATACAGTTTGTTTATAGAACATCACATCATTTATTTAAAACATAGGTACACCTAGGGCCTAAAGGAAATTTGATTAAATTTCAATAATGTGCAGTAATGTGTTTTACCCACGCAATAATAAGTGTTTTATGTAACGATAACATAACCATATTTTTATCCTTCGTTAGAGAAGACAGTCGAAATTGTTTCGTTTTCCAACATGTCGTAGGGGACCCTTTCATATACCCTCCACGCAACCGTTGCAGAGAACTGCAGACGGCTGTTTATCAACTAAAGTATTTAACATACATCTTGTCAAAAAAGACATATAAGTGACAAAGTGCTATCAATAGAATATTACGCACAAACAGAGGACAATGTGTGGGATATTTTCCTATGCAAAATTAAAGAAGTTAGTCTAATATTTTAATTATCGAACAATGTTGTTGCGAGGTAAAGACTGACTTCGGGCAATGTGTGCTCGATTACAACCGAAATGGCAATGATTTTCAGTCGGGTAGGGGTTTCAGAACTGGACGCCAAGAATTACATTAAAGAAATATTTGACTGATTTTATTTTTGTCATAAGATTATAATTATGTATTGCTTATTTTCTTAACACGTTAGAAACCAAGATTTTTTTTAATGATTTTGCATTTTGGATCTCCATGTATTATATATTTTAATTCAATTTTTAGCTTGACAGAAATACGAAATATCACATAAACTTGTATTAAACAAAACACATCTTTCAGATTTTGTTCATTTTTTATATGTCTTTGTTTCTCAATGCGGGTCTCGGTAGTTTAGTTAGTTAGTCATTTACAGTTGATCACATGGCCTGTCGTACTGAGGTTGCTGATTCGAGCCTTACTGTCAGCATGGTATGCTCGACTTCAACCTCATTTGGCTATGAAATTGTCCCTGTCAATTTCAAAATTATCAAAACTCTTGAAGCAAACTTTATAATTTGTTACCTCTTTAATTGTCAGATACCAGATTTTATTCCTTAATCAATATGGCGACTTCCTAAACTTAACGTTTGCATTTAATAATATTTTATTGCTTAGTGATTTTAAAATGTCTTACGACGTAATTTGACATGTATTTAGACTTAAAACAAGTAAAAAATAAAACCAAATGAGATCAGCAATTTTATCTTTAAAAGTATGGAAATACAACTTGAGCAAAGTTTGAAGGTCGATGGTGTTTTGACTTTTAATTCTTATGTTTTTGCAACGTTCTTATAAATTAAAGTAACGTAAGGTAATATTTATTTAAAGTCGGGCAGCATATATAAAAACAAACATAAGCTCTGAGGACCTTTTATACCGACTATACAACACATAGAGACACATGGTAAGACACACAATGTACAAAGCACAGAAATTATATAATTTAAGACAGGCACACACATACTTTTACATACAGCGAAAGCAAAATGTTAGAGCTAAAAGCACAGCAAGCTTAAGCATTAGAGCAATGCATACAATGTATTACAAACATAATATTATGCATGTTCGTGCAAAGTTACAAACGTTACAAAACTGAATTTGGCCCTGAACGGATTAAACGAGTAATTCCAAGGTCAACAATTAACTCTTAACGTCGTCTCAATAAATTTGGCGTGGAAACGTCATATAGGAACTTAATATATACATATATATTTATGGAAGGTTTTCAGTTGCTGGTTAGATTATGGGATATAAACGACTTTGGGTCGATTTACGCGTAATAAACCCGGGAAGCGGTTTATGTTGCAGCGTAAATCGATTAAGCTTAAAACTTACCATTTAAAAAATTGATTATGACATTAATCTTCAAATCATCTAAGTTGATCACAGGAGAAAGCAGTAAAAAAACTTAATGCAATAGCATATGTGAAGATTGAATAGTTGGATATGTCCATAGCATTGTCCACATTAATCGAATTTTCGCGCGACTTAGAAACTGTATACAATGGGCAACGGTGTCTTTTTTTAGCTTTTCTTCACTGGGAACAATTTATTAAATTTTTTTTCAAATAATTAGTAATATCATATTAAGAGTACTTTTTCTGTTCTACGAAAGTGCATTTGGATTAGCAAATAAAATAGTTATTTAATTTGTGTCAGCCGAACAATGGCAGATCGACCAGTCCAACCATCCATTTAGTTTGTTTTGGGGTAGGAAGTCGGAAAAACCGGAGAAAGCATCCGACTTTCGGTAGGAAAACTGTCAATTAAGATTGGAGTTGAGTACACCCTTTCCGCAGTGATCCATTTAGTAAATAACTATATAATGTTATACATAGGAATTACCGGAATTTATTTCACTGAAATAAATATTTTATGTCATCACTGTACAGTGAATAACAATCAATGTGTATGACTTGGAACAAAAACTTGATACTGGATGAGACCAATTCGACCATTAGGCCGATTAACTGAACGTTCCTTAAAAATATATGTTTACTGTAAGTGCATATTTCCACGTTTAAAGCCATTTTAACCCCTTTTTATCTCCATGTACACACACCCACACACGCAAACTGTAAGAACACACAAAGTTCATATCATGGAAATTATTTACAAAAATTAATGTCATTTTTTAGAATTTCAATATTCTTATTGTTAGTATTAATACTGCGGATTTCTGACACTTATGTTTATACGTGGAATAAATTTATTTTAATTTTGCAGAATGCAAAACTACCATACATTTTTTATGTTGTAAATGGTTACAAAATAAGGCTTAAAATATTGACGTCGAATATTTTATGACATCTCAGCGAAATAACCTAATAACATTAGCAATAGAAACATACACTTTAGAACAATTTTTTATGGCGATTCATGATTTTACATAGGACGTACTGCGAAACATGAAAAACGACTAAATCAAACATACAAAAAAGGCTATTTTACAAAACAAATAATAATGAAATAAAAAAAAACTGTATCCCAACGCCTGCCGTCCTGACGTAAATATTAGCTCGATATTTCAGCACACAGGTACGGATATTGCCACCCATTACGTAACCATTCTGAGTTGCTTATTCACTTAAATACGAAATTAGTGTTTACAAAAGGCATGCAAGGTTAATGACCTACACATAATGGGAGTTACTTGTTCATACGGAACGTTTACATGCTTGAATTCCTATCACGAAGTAGGTGCAACGGGTTACCCGACCCTTACAGGAATGGACAAAAGCACGTTTTTTTTTCAGTATAGTATGCATATAAGATGTCCTATACCTGATATGCATCAATTTCGTGTTTCTAAGCGCAACTTTTGTACTGTAAAAGGCTTTAAAATAGTGAACGATTTAGATAGCTACAGTCACGTTCGTGTTGAACTAAACCAGTTAAATTGCTTCAACCGTACACAAAACATTCGCCGAATAAAAACGCTTAGAAATTTTAGAAGAACATTACATTTCTAACTGTTTCTAATGCTTGTACAAATTAAATTATACATTTTCTGACAAAGCACAAATTTTATATGTAGTAATATGTATAAATATGTATAATGTGAATATAAAATGTAGACATTCAAGGGGCTACTTGGATTTGTATTCGCGGTATAAGAGTGTTTAAAACTATTTACATTTTCAACGTGTATAATTGTGATTTATTTCAATTTGCATTATAATTGTAAGAGTTGTTGTTTTCCTAAATTGCAAGTTTTATTTTCTACCTCAAAGATAAAAATTGGTTTTTTTTATATTTATATTTTATTGATAATATAATGTATAATGAATTATATTTTATATTATACATGTATCTTTATTAAGTCAGAGAAAGAAACAAATGTTTAACTTACCTAATATGTAAATCTACAAAAGAACCACTAAATACCACAAAAGCCAATCTGAAAAGAAACACCGTTAGGCAGATTAAATTATGAATATTTCCATTTTAACACAATCAATATCATGTGTTATGTAAGATTTACGCTTATCGCGTAATGTTATGGGGTTCGCCGGGAAAAGTTCATTTTCACCTGTTTTATACGTCAAACTAAAATTTTATATTCGAGAAGAAACGCATAATAAAAAAATAAAACGTTGATTTACAACAGGTGAATCGTGATAATTTATGGTTTTTTTCAATATTTCAAAACATAAAGGTTATGGTCAATTCAACATAACTCTACCTTTATTGTAGTGAGTTATAATTACTAATAAACACGCTACCATCATAAGATCCACTGGGGTGGGGATGGCTAAGAGTACTTTTAAGTTAAGGTGTTAGGATAGAGATTTGAGAGGTCTCCCCCCCCCCCCCATTAATTCATATATTTTTGACGTTACAAAATGGGACCTAGTCATATTTTGAATCGTTAAACCAGACCTATTTATATATTGTAAATTATTGTATATCTACGTGATACAATAGTCCATACACTACCAAAATGTTTATGCAACAAAGGTAACACATTAAAATTATATCGTCAACTTACGACATACGATTTATTTGTTTTCTCCTTCTTTTTAGAACGTACCCCCTTTAATTTGGGGTATTGATATAGTGAGATAATTTACAACTACCCAGTGATATATTTTTCAATGACAAAAGCTACCTGTTCATACATCGTGTAAAATGATACCCTTTTGAGACGCGCATCCGTTATACAATATATTTAATAAGTTATTAACGTATATATTTATGTTATGTAAATCACGTTAAATACATTTGAAGCGTTAATTACTTATATTTTTTATCTTGTTACAACAAAATTGAATGTTCACACCCGAAACCTTTACAAATAAATGCAAGCATTGACTTTTAGTCCGAGACAGTTAATGTAAACTTAACGTACTAGTAATTTATTATATAATATCTAATCGATCACTCAGATGTATGGAACGCCATAGCTGTCTTACCCGGTGTCAGCTGTTGTTTCATTATTATATGATATGGTTCCATCATTACATGCCGTGGTTTGTGATTTTATGCTGTGGTTCCGTCAATACTTCATGATGGACTTACTTCATTATATGATGAGTTTCCAACATTATATTCTGCGGTTCCGTCATTATATACTGTGGCTCCATCATATGATGTGGTTCCGTCATTATATGTTGTGGTTACTTCATTATGCGGTTACCTCATTTTATGTTGCGGTTACTACATTACGTTCTTACTTCATTATATGATGTGGTTCCATCATTGTATGATGTAGTTCCGCAATTATATGGTGTTGTTTACAATCCAAATCCCTTTTAACGGAACTTGTTTTCAAGGAATATACATCAAGTTTTTGATAAAAGGGAGAGAGAAAAAAGTAGTATAGATAAGTCATCAATACATTTATTTATTCATTTATTTATGTATTATATGCTCTGGTTCCATCAAAAATGTAATATGATGCGGATCCATCATTATATGCTGTGGTTCGGTCATTATATATATATGATGTTGATCCATCATTATATGCTGTGGTTCGGTCATTATATGTATATGATGTTGATCCATCATTATATGTTGTGGTTTGGTCATTATATGATGTGGTTCCGTCATTATACGATGTGGATCCATTATTATATGCTGTTGCTAGGTCATTATATGATTTGGATCCATCATTATATGCTGGGTTTCAGTCGTTATATGATGTGGATCCATCATTATATGCTGTGGTTCAGTCATTATACGCTGTGGTTCCATCATTATATGTTGTTGTTCCATCATTATATGACGTGATTGCGTCAATATATGTTGTGGTTTAATAATTATACGATGTGGTTCCGTCATTATGTGTGGTGGTTCCGTCGTGAAGTGGTTACTTAATTATATGCTGTGGTTACATTTTTTTATGTGTATTCCTAATTGTTTGTAGCGTTTAGATCATTTCATCATGGTGTGTTTACTTTCTTATATGATGTGGTTCCACCATTATATGATGTAGTTCCGCGATTACATGCTTCACGATGTGCTTACTTCTGTATATGCTCTGGTTCCAGCATTGTTTGTTGTGGTTCCATCATTATATGTAGTGGAACCTTCATTATATGATGTGGTTTTGTCGTTTATGCTGTGGTTCCGTCATTATTCCATGATGTGCTACTTTATTATATGCTGTGTTTCCATCATTATGTGCTGTGGTTCCATTATTATATGCTGTGGTTCCGTCAATACTTCATGATGTGTGTACATCATTATGTGCTGTGGTTCCATTATTATATGCTGTGGTTCCGTCATATTGCGTGGTTACTTCATTATGTGCTTACTTCATTGTATGTTGTTGTTCTATTTTCTGCTGTTTTCCTAATTGTATTCAGCGTTGCGATCATTATATGGTGGGGTTACTTAACTATGTGGTTGCTTCATTATATGATGTAATTTTCCGATTATATGCTGTAAACCGGATTCCTTTTACCAAAACTTGTTGTCTGTGTTATATCTTATTAAATGAATATAAAAGTATTTCATAAAAGGGACACGAAAAATTTGACACGTAATCTAATTCAGCTTTTTTGTATATATTATATAGGATGATAGTTTCAGAAAACCGCTGGATAGATATATTATATGGTTGTCACAATACTTAGACGTTTGTATATAATGTACTTACTGTGACTGTATGACAAGTAACTTTGTCATCCTATATAATATATACAAATATGCTGAATTAGATTGCTGTCAAATTAATACCTATTTGTTACAAATATTGCATCGTCACACGCTAGTACACATGTACTATGTCTATGTCTACGATTCACCCTGTTAATGAAGATATAGTCTTTATATAGCGGATTTGGTCGAGGGGTCTAGACCGCTGGACATTGTGCAGGCGAATTGGTGCCACAGTGTCACAACGGTGTGAGTTCGAATCCCACCTAGGGTAAGCATAAATTTGACAGTGTTAAACATCTAATTCTAACAGTGTTGGGCTTAATTTGTAGACGTATATATAAATATTTGATATTAACCCTGCATTTCTGATGTTTCAGAAATCGCTGGACAGATATATTATATGGTTGTCACAATACTTAGACGTTTGTATATAATTTACTTACTATGACTGTATGACAAGTAACTTTTTCATCCTATATAATATATACAAAAATGCTGAATTAGATTACTGTCAAATTAATACGTATTTGTTACGAATATTCCATCCTCACACGCTAGTACACATGTACATGTCTATGTCTACGATTCACCCCGTTAATGAAGCTATATTTTTTATATAGCGGATTTGGCCGAGGGGTCTAGACCGCTGGACATAGTGCAGGCGAATTGGTGCCACAGTGTCACAACGGTGTGAGTTCGAATCCCTCTGAGGGTAAGCATAAATTTGACAGTGTTAAAAATCTAACTCTAACAGTGTTGGACTTAATTTGTAGACGTATATATATATATCTGGATATTTTATTCCGGTTTGATTTTATTATAAAATCGATAAACAATATTTGCGGACATACAGTTTGCGATTTCAAATGCAGTTCTCATATAACAACAGAACGACTTTTAATTCGGTCAATACACTTTTTATAATCTTGTAGAATGAAATGACCGACGACGAGGTTTTCGATAACCAACTCAACGCCATTTTTTCATCTGGGAGGGCTTGCTTTCCAGACCCTGTCCCGAACCCCAGTTGCCGAGAACTGCAAACGGCTGTTTTATAAATTAAAATGCATAATACTACTTTAGTCTTTAGAACATAAATATATTCAACGAGGATTAATGTAGTTCGTCTACTATTAATCACGTCGTTTGTCAACACTGAGGTTGCGAGTTCGAGTGTCACTGCGGGCATGGTTTACTCGACTCCAATCTTAATTGACAAGAATTGCCAGTTTAATACCAAAGGTTGGTGGTTTTCTCCTGGTACTACGCCGCCAATGAAAACTGGACGCCACGATATAGCTGAAAAATTGCTGAAAATGGCGTTAAACATCATTCAAACAAACACAACTCATAAAACAATTACATCGGAGGAAATATAAATAAGAAAAGTTTATTGCCCCCGTGGCGTAACGAACACTTATAGTCTTGCTACAGATAAGCTTTATGACGTTAATTAATACTAATGACCACAGCCGAGTGGTTAAGGTAGTTCGTCTACTATTGTTGACAGTGGCATCCAGTGGGGGCGTAAGGGACGTATCAAATCTCATTCGCTTAATTCAAGGTGTGTTCGACTTTAAACTTAATTGATAAACGTATTGGAGTTTTCCTATAAAAGTTATAGAGTTGAAACATAGTACTCCAGCTATTAATGTACACATTGGTAACTTGATCTTTTTGTCCGTAATAACTTTAAAGTAATTTGATACGCATCACAGAAAGGGGGAGGGGGTGGGGGTAACCATATGATAACTGTATGAGATAATTTCGTATAAATTCATAGTCCATATAGGTATTATAGTTTTGTAGTACAACTGTTTTAATATTATTAACTTCTATTACATGTATACTAAATACTCAGAACACATTTTGTAAATGATAGGTATGTCAACATCGCTACATGGGACGACAACTCCGACACAAAACGCAATCTTCGTTAGTTATCATTTGACCCAACGGCAACAGTAATCTTTAAACACATTGATTTCCAAGGAATCAACTTACCTTTCTACATTTTTAGTGATATCCACATAATTTCTAAAAACAACGTAAATCCCAAATCGTAAGCACAAATCACATCAAGGGGCCTCGCTGGCCGAGTGTTTAAAGTAGTTTGATTACTATTGTACATCAGATCTGTCAACACTGAGATTGCTGATTTGATTCTCACTGAGGGTATAGCTCGCCCGACTCCAATCTTAATTGACAAGGCTTGGCAGTTTTTCTATCGTGGGGCGGGAGGCTTTCTTCGTGTACTTAAAATAAAACACACAAAAAAGACAAACAAACAAACCAATGACCCATAAGAGAACACTGCCCTTTTACAAATTATCTTTTACTACACGTAATTGACCCAAATTTAATGTAAAAAATAAAGTTATTGAATTTCGTGTTCAGGTAATACTGTACGCCACAGATCAGACTTTAAATGGCTTCTTTTGTTATACCGTAAATAACTGTCATAATTATAGACTTTAAACACGAACATTCAATGGTATTATAGACAGCCTATAAACCCGACGTTTCTAATGAACGTTTTATTTCAAGTGTTGTTATCTTTTTTATTCAGGTGGTAGTTCATGGTTATCTAAACGAAAACGGAAAATATTCAATATTCTTCGTGACAAAAGTAAAAGCTGTGAAAAAAAAATCACAATCATTTAATCATACCAGAATACAAGGTATGCAATTATGCTTTAACAGAGCCTACCCCCTTTCCTGTTTCATGATGTCAATAGGTTGGACGTCGGAACTACTTTCAGACATGACTTGCCCTTAAGCCACCAACTGCCAAAGGATGTAGGCCTATGTGTACCGTTAATTTTATGTAGCAGCCAGAAATACTAACTAGAGTCCCTCTATTCCATTTGGTTTAAACAGATGCTAGCGCCCACCCCACCCCACCCCCCTTTTTCCAATAATTTCAACATTGGGCGAACTAATTTTATATTCCGTCTAGAGTTCTATTTACAGAACACCAATATTCTCTTTATTTATACCCAAGGGCAAGAAACCCAATCCCCTTCAGTCACAAACTACCCTTTTATATTTAAAGATCCTACACCTCTACTTCCATAACAGCAACATAAGATGAATTTAACCAAATCAAACATTACTTCCATAGATCTAGTTGCCTCAGAGTGGTTAAGGTAGTTCGTCTACTGATGATCACGTGGTCTGTCAACACTGAGGTTGCGGGTTCAAGTCTCACTGCGGGCAGGATGTACTCGACTTCAACCTTAATTGACAAGGATTTCTAGTTTTCCTACCGAAGGTCGGGGTTTTCTCCTGGTACTCCGGCTTTCTACCCCAATAACAACTGGACGCCATGAGATAGCTGAAAAATTGCTGACAGTGGCGTTAAACATCATCAAACAAAATAAACTAGTTGCGTCAGGCCAACAATCGACTAATATGCTGGCAGCCCCCTATATGCATCCTTCTTTTATACTGAAGACTAAACAAACCATAGCTTCGTCTCTCAGCCGACCCACACACATCTTTCCCATAATGACATCATTGAGATACTTTGAATTTCCGATACTATATGGACATAATAGAATACAGACCGACTTTGACCAATTGTGACATTTATTGCCTTAAATGGCGTAAACCCTAATATATATGTAGACCTTCATTTATACCTAGAAAAAAGCATCCACATTCAAAGCCGACTTTGACCCACTTTGACATTTTTTTCCAGCTTTTACTTTACCGTAGTACCAATCAGTCTCATACCCGAGATAGGAATAAAAGTACACCTGCTTTTGGAGGAAGAAACCATAGCTTTTTTTTCACACTAATCACATGGAATGGTATCATATGAGGTTTGATAATGTTGAAATGACGTCACATTAATTAAGGGACGTCGCGTTTGAGGAACTATACAGAATGTATACATCCGAACATTGAGGAACATAAAGGTGAAAACAGTCTGATAAACATCTTTTTTATTGTATCACGATTTTGTCTGTTATATTCGATATGCCACCTTTTCGTTGTTCCAAATATTTATTTTATTCTAGACAATAAAATGATCCCGCCTATTGTTTTTCTTTTAATACACATGCCTCATAAAAGTTCCCAAGGGGACTCGGTGGCCGAGTGGTTAAGGTATTTCGTCTAGTATTAATCACGTGGTCTGTCAACACTGAGGTTGCGGGTTCGTTTCTCACTGCGGTCTGGATGTTACTCTACTACAATCCTAATTGACAAGGATTGCCAGTTTTTCTACCGAAGGGTCGGGGGTTCTCTCCGGGTACTCCGGCTTTCTCCCCCAATACAAAATGGACGCCATGATATAGCTGAACAATTGCTGAAAGTGGCGTTAAACATCATTCAAACAAAAAAACCCATAAATGTTACCCGATATACCTACAGTGCCTATACTAATATTCACTAAAATTAAGAAAAGTAACCTTTCATAAAATGAAATTTTGAACACCGAGGAGAAAAGTGCCCATAGAATTGCAGGTTAATACGAATTGCACGATAAAAACTGCAGGCTTCATACTTCTCTATTTTGTCAATCTGTCAAGCCATGGTATCATGTTAGACGTACACACAAATGTATCCGAACGCAACCATTTTAGGAAAAGCGTATTCAATCTCAGGAAAAGAGGTCAGCATCTTCGTTCCATACTGCGTAACACTAAACTTAAGAATATCACATCTACCACGACTCTGTTGCACAGGGAACATAACTTGTTACCAGATATAACCTCTCCCATACGTCAACAACCGTTTGTCGTTTGCCCGTGATGTTTGTACATGTACACAAGAGATTTTGTTAAGTTTTATATAGTCTATTAATATACAATTTATATGGTGACCACAAAAAGAACAGCGCTTGAAGACCAGGCTTATCCACCATGAGAGATCAATTCTGTGCACCAGGTGAATGTGGTTGACGTAGAATACCCAGAATCCTTTGCGCGGAGATTGCTTTGTCACACAAGCTGCTTTGATCAACTCCGATTACCAAGGTGAAGGCTCCCACATCGTTTTGGACAAAAACAAGAAAACACGAGAGAGATCGAGGAACGTTCAAACAGACTTGTTATTACATGTCGAAAATTGTAGGTATGTTAACTCCACGACAGCCTCCTAGGTCTTTGCGCTGGGTCCCAGACCATTCGCCGAGAAGAAGGCTTCCACATCATTCCAGGCCTAGCTACGCCACGAACAGCTGTGTCTAATACTGTTTTGTCAAATGGATGTCTACATGCCGCGTACTTTGGTACTCTATATTATTTTATACAAGAATATGTGGATGGCTAAAGGGTAGATAAGTACTGAAGAAAACTATAAAAACAGAAAAACGAAATGAAATGAACGAGCAAATATTCGTGTTTTCGTGTATAATTATATTTCTAAAATCTCATATTACATGATAATCGGTACATGTACCACGTGCGAAGCAACATTATGTTTTTTACCCGAGTTTCATATACGTCATACTTTTTCTAAGAAAGACTTATTTTCACCGGAAGTTATGCCTTGACCTGTTATTGCCAGCTGCTACCTCGGGTAAGAACTAAAATTAGTTTTTCTTCAATTGTTGCGAAAAATGTATGTCATAATATTGACAAAATTGTATTTAAACAACTTGGTCGAAATTCGATAAACTTCATATGACACGAAAAAACCTAAAATATATCCATTTAATGAAATTTATTTCGGTTCACTGACGTTACGAATATTAATCAACAATGCTTTAAGTTTAGTTGTTAAAATTACGTATAACTCTATACAGTAAAAAAACATTAATCCAATTACCTATGTATTTGAATTATAATTTGTTTTTGTTTAGTCCAAAATTAGTAATGTATTTTGTAATATAATAATTTGTGAATGCCCTAAATATCCATCATAAACAAACAAAAACTATATGAATACAAACAAAATGCGCATTTTATGCATATACAGGTAAATATATTATTATGCACTGTTCGTTCTACGCTAATGATTTTATTGAGGTAACATTGATTTTATTTTTCATATCTTCCTGTTTGTGCACAATGGGGACAATTATATACAACAGAATTTTAACACATAAATAGAGATTTTTGGGCAACGGTTAAAGTATTTTCTACCTTTAAACTTTTGTCATAAAATGGAGTTTTATTTTTAATATACATGTTCAACTTGATGGAAATCTTATCATTTCCAGTTTAGATTTTAGAAACTTCATGTTATATTAAAATTAGATTAATAAAAACAACAACAATGAATTACGATGCTTCTAAAAATTTGTTACTGGTTTTCTCATAGGTTTATTGTATAGGTTCTTAATACTAATCTTACGTTCTCGTAATTAATTTGTATTAATTAATTGCTGTTTAACTTCCATTCCAACTTTAGAACTAACACAATGTGCATGGCGGTTACACAATTTCAGGTATCATATTGTGGACATACAAAAAGCCTGACAGCGGACCTGATTGAGAGCTGTTTTGTAGAATTATGACAATTTTTTGTATATGTAAAGAATAGTAGTCTAAGAGTAGTGGCTACAAAAGGTTAGTCTTAGTCCCTACCCATGTCGGAATCCTCTTTTAGTGGCAGTAAAAATTTACAGTCTTTGTAATTATTATTTTGCTTTCTACCTTGATATTGTCCTCAATGTGGCTGAAATACTGCTCCCTTCAATCAATCAATCAATCAATCAATCAATCAATCAATCAATCAATCAATCAATCAATCAATCAATCAATCAATCAATCAATCAATCAGTTATTTATTCATTCAATCAGTCAGTCGTATTGTTAATTTTACTATAATGATGCCATGTATCAAGTATTTTCTACTCGTTCGGGGGAAAGCAGTGTGACAGATTGTATGCCAGTTGGGGTTCATTAGCAGGTTTACAATTTTGTTTCTCATAAACAGATAACAGTAAATTTAAAATAATGATAACAGATAACAGCAATTATCATGAGAAAACAGAAAACAGTGAGTGAGTTCGAAAGTCGAAAAAACAGATGCCAACAGAAGCTCATCGAAGGGCAATACTAAGAACAGCAAACAAAGTGTTTATTTTCATTATACAGTTAAAACAATGCCAATGTTTAAGAACACAGATAACAGCTAATGGTTGAAAAACAGTTAACAGTTGCTTTACTTAAAAAAAACAGATAACACACCTGAAAAAATGCCCAAATGACATTAACATAAAAAATTTTGACCCCTCAAACAAAGACTATTCAACGAATGGGTTTACAAAACCATAACATTCGCAATATATATAAAACTTACTTTTAAGTTTTGTTTTTATTTTTCCAATGACGTACACTTAATACTATCAATACGTTTTATCCAGCGTATAACTGAAGAGGAGAATTAACAGGCCCGAATAAACAGTATTGACAAAATTGTATGCACACCAAAAGCAAAACGGATAAATTAGAATTTAACAATGCAGAGAAATGTTGTGCGATGGATCTAAAAGTTACAGCAATATTGAGAATGACCAGGATGAAATAAAAACAGATACACCTGAAGTTCGTACGTTTCACGCTAGTAACCGGCGCCCCAAAACTGCAGTAAGTCTCTTAAGAATGAAAATTATATATCAAATATGAGTAGGCGCAGCCTAAGAAAAAGAAGAGAAGGCAGTTATCTGGATAGGGCGGCTATTGCGTCATAGAGCGCGCTTGTCTGTTTGCTTTGTCATTTTCAGAAGAAAGCAAACAATTGGAGTGATTGAGTTGTGTGGACGTTCAATCGTTTGTCGATTGTATGTGCATATATCTAGAGGGCAACTAAATTGCTTGTCAGAGAACATTCTTTGTGAATTCTTCTTTGAAATATTTGTTTGGTGTAAGGTTTACTACATGTTTATCGTGGCGTTTATTATTCATTGGAAGGGGGTGGATTACACCGTATTATGCAGTAATAACCGCGACCATTGGAAGGAAAATTTGTAATCGAGCACAACCTGCCCATGGTAAGGCTCTAACAAACAATCCCAGTGATCAATAGTGGATGACAAAGACTACCAAATAAATCGACCGCTGTGGCCCGACCCCCAATTTTTTGGTAGAAACATATTGATTGAACAAAAACTATTTTCCGTAATTCAGTATTTAAATAGTAGTTGTTGATCAAAAGGAAGGATTAAGGAGATAATTCACAGACGCTGTGGTTTATTATTTTATACGGGCCATTTATGTTGCAATGTTATATAACACTGCAACATAAATGGCCCGTATAAAATCCAGAGGAAAGTTTCCTCATCTCACTTTGATTTGTGAAATTTCTAGACAGATAACAATGACTTGTATTGTAGTACAAATAAGATAAGCCACAACAGAAATTGCCAAACCGCCCATTTGGCCAATCAGTTAAGGTAGCTAGTTACCTACCTTGATTAAGTAGGTAACGCTTGGGTTGCAAGTTCGAGCCTTACTGCAGGCCGGGTGTCTCAATTTCAACCTAAATTAGTAAGAATTGCAATTGTATAGCATGCTAATTATTGTATTCAATAATGTCTAATAGAGAAAACCTAAGTGTACCCCTTAATTGTTTATACTATTCAAGATACAAGACCCAGAAAACACTTATGAATTATTTAATAACGAATATAGCGACAAGTCCTGTCATATGCATGCGAAAATAAGATGCGAGTGTGGTGATCCTGTGTCAAGATTTCACGTTCAGAAAGTATTTTTTGTTATAAGGACGTTTGATGCCACTTTTAGTAATTGTTTAACTACCGGGTAAAAACTGCTGATCTTTGAAAGTTGTAATATGTCAAATACACCTCACATAAAGTCATAATGAAGAGGCATTATACTGTTTACTTATTTTGTTACAGAAAAGTTCAAATAGCGGCATAATAAGATCATTTTTAAAAAGATCTCTAAGCGTCAACGATCAACGTGACACAGCACTAATTCGTTCAGTAAGTACTAGTTTATTTAAATGACCTTTGACAACCTTTTCGGTAAGTTTTAGCTACGAGGTAAACACTGCTCATCCTTGAAGGAAAACTAGCAATCCTTGTCACATGTAATAAGCACATTTCACCTAAATTAAAACCCGAACTCGCAACTTCATCCTGAATATGCCGGTGAATAGAAAATAACTTAATCTAATGAAAACTCGGCCACCAAAGCCAACTCTTCAGCACGTGGAATATACAAAAACAATTTTAAAAATGAAAATACAACGGCAAAACTGATTATATTGCTTCCAACAAATTTGGGCTTTTAATTGATTGATTATCCGTTGATGAAGATCCCACACCCCCTCCCCCTTTTGTTTGCGTCGTTGGGTCCTTGTTTGTATGTTCTAGAGTACTTTATTCCACAAAGAAATAAAGAAAAAAAACAATGTAAAACAGAATAAAAACAACTTGAACCCGCTTAGTCTAAGATTGCAACTTAAGATAAAAAACAAAACAGCCTTTCACACCTGAAAGCCGCGAATAAGTCCTTTACCTACATTAGTACCCGGATGTGTGGAAATTGTACAATGACAGTATTTCTGGACAGCCTGAGGCGGAGCAGAAGTGCTTTTAAGTGAAAAAATTTCCATACACGCACACAATAACGTAGGTAACTGATAAAGCTGTCGTCGATTAGTGTAAACTTTACTGAAACGTTATGTCGTGCATAATTGTTTTATTAGTATATGCGTCGGGAGCATATACATTTAGTCCTGTACTTACGTTTTCGCTTACTTGAGAAAGCTTGAAAAAAACATTTGAAATTTGGAACTATATTTTGCGCACTTAACACAAAATAATGAAGTTTAATTCGTCCAATTTCACTTTGTGGTTCCGGGGTGATGACCCCTTATAACAATAAAAACATATATATTTGTAGTTTCCGAATGTGTTTGTTTAAATGACCGTTAATGCCACTTACAGTATTTGTTTATCTGCTTGGTGAAAACTGATGATCGTCAAAATGAAAAATTGTAATCTGCCTAACACACCTCAAATAAAGCCATAAAAGAGTCACTATATTCTGTTTACTTATTTTGTTACAGAATAAATCATATATCGGCAAATTTAGGACATTTTCAGAAGGATCAACAAGCGTCAACGATCAACAAGAAACTGAAGAATTACTTACTTATAAAGATAGCTACAACTCTTCTGGGATGCATGAAAAAGAAACATGTGATGCTCATGACCTTTTCTCACCACTTTCACCTTCAGTAAGTACTTGTTTGTTTCAGTGACGTTTGACAGCCTTTTCAGTAAATTTTAGCTACCCGGACAACTAGCAATCCTTGTCACAAGTAATTAAGCATATTGCACCTAAATTAAGACCGGAACTCGCATCTTCAATGTTTATATACAGGTCATCAGGAGATAACTTACTGCAAAGACCACTCGGTTACCAATGCCAATTGTTCAGCACGTTGAATAAACAGGCACTTGAAATAGAAACGCAATTCTCCGATGTCGTTCATATTGATATTTACTATTTTTTAAGCCATATTATTACCTTACGTTCATGTCGTTTTACGCTATGATGAAATGACTTGAGCTACCAAAATCGAAAATTGGAAAAAGCAAAGTACAACTGAATAAAACTAATTAAACCCGCTTAATCTGTGGTCTGTACCAAAGGCATTATGCTCAACATGGTGAAAGGGGCATTTTCTGCATGGAAAAAATATATATTTTGGTAAGCTAAAGCTATCAAGGCTAACTGTAGGATAGACTTCCATTTTAAATATTGAATATCTTAGTTGTATTTTCACGTTAAAAAGGGCATTTCTACATTTAAGTGTAAAAAAATAAAAATAAATGAGACTAGCCTCCGAGTTGATACTTATTAATACCATGTGTAATGTTTTACGCCACTTTGTTTAGATATATCACTGCGTATAGAAAAAACCTCCCCAAAAAAACTGGAAATCTCATTTTAAGTAAGGTGACAGTCGTACACGTCCTGATCAAATCGGGCTCGAACTTGCGTTCCCAGTATGGTAGTGACGGTGAATACTAAACAAAAGAATCAGCATTCCATTAAGATATAAATAAACATGTCAGCATGTTCTCGGCCTGCTTTTACTGACATTATTAAAACTGTTTAATCAGGAACATTGGTCGTTCCGGAGCAATGGCTCAAATATAAGGCTGAAAATAACGAAAGTTGTGATTTAAGGATGATCGCTTAGGAAAGCCTTACCCAATTCATTTATAATTAAGAAATGTGTTTACGCACCACAGACTCAGTTAGACGTTGAATGATGTTACTTTGAATGCGGAAAACCCCTAAACACATTAATTCCTGTACAATTTTTACTCTTTTAGGCACAATTTTTTAAACAAAAATGACGGTTACGGTAAGGCACATTTTGCCTGAAATCGGGCTCGAGTTTGTTTGTAATTGCAATGAAATATGATGTTATCCGCCTGTTGCTCTTACTTAAATCATTTTCTCACCACGGTTGTGGTCTCAAAGACTTTAAAGCACGTTATCTTAGAATTATTAATGATCAACTACATAACCACTCAGGATCGAGGCTCCTGATCAAGTGTAAAATATACAAAGCAATCCACTTTTCAGCAGGATTTGCGTGTTTTCTCGATCTGCTTTAACACGTTACACTTACTTCAACACGCGCGTTAAAGATCGATTTATGTAACGAAACGTAATAATATATGATAGTAATGAATAATAGTTGGCAGTGATCCTATATTTACCAAATGTCCCTCTCCCTTGACTCCACACGCACCCACGTCTTTATGGTACAGTCGTAATTTTAATGGTATTAAAATATAATAAATAAAAGATGAAAAACATATTAGATATTTTTTTTTTTTACCGAACCACTTTTTGTATAATTTTGGTATCAAAACGATGGGTACCTGGTAATCTTAAAGCACGTTGCGATAAGCCTCGTTTCTAATTGTCTAGATTGTTCAGAAACGCATGTAATTACACATTATCATTTACAGGACATAATAGAAGAACCAGCCAACGGAACAGATAGATGTGATGGGCTTTAATTAATACGGAAGCTTATTCGGGCCACCTTGTTGAAAAACCATTTTTATTTCGTTTAAACGCAAAACACTGCGATTAAACGCAATAATAATTGCGATGAAACGCAATACTTTGCGTTTTAAGGCAAAACTTATTACGATAATACTTAGCGTTTAAACACAAAAGTCTTTTTGCGATTAAACGCAATAATAAGGCGATTTAACGCACAAATATTGCAGGTTAAACGCAAAAGTTTTGGATTGAAACGCAGTAGTTTTGCTATTAAATGCATCAGTCTACCGCAATATCAATTTGCTATGATAAAAGAATGTGCGATAACAAGTGCACGTCATAGAAAAACAATTGCCCTGGTCATATACAAACAAAACAATTAAAACGCAATAAGAAAGTGGCCCGAATATGCTTCCATAGATTGAGGAGCACCTAAATTGCATGTTTGAGTTGAATTTAATTTTATTACAAATATAGGCACTGGAGAAGGAGGTTGTTGCCTGAGGGGTTTCCAGAAGGGTAAACTTAATTACCGTATATAAGAAATGACACTCTTAAACACTAGCGGGTTAATTAAACTATCATATTATTTTTTGTAGTCGCCCCCTCAAAAGTCATGTAGCTGGACAAATAAAAAATGCTGGATACCAGTAAGTGTGTAGATTCGTAACCACCAAACGATATTAAGTAATATCTTGAATTAGATTTAAATCTATAATTGTTGTTTAAGAAATAATTCACGGAGGCTGTGGTTTATCATTGTTTTACCACGGGGTGACCATTTATGTCGTATTATTTTATCTTGAGCGAAAACAATGATAAATCACAGCCTACGTGAATTATTTTTATTCTAATAAGACAATTACAGTACATTTAAAATATTTTCTTACCTATAGAAAAAAATCATTTCCGCCATAAACTGGCTTTTCCGTCAATGTAACACACAATATATTGCAACGGATAATTTCAGCGCGTGTCGCCATTTATAAGATTTATACGTCATATGCAATAGCCTTCCGGTGGGATTTACAGTTTTGTAATTGGAACAGCCATTTAAAACACGCCCTTCTCAGCGCGTGTTGCTCATAGATAAATCTTTTTTTTACCACAGTTGTGGTCTCAAAGCCTTTAACCTAATACTAGAATATTCAGTAAACTGCGAAAAGGGCTAAAAATTAAAGACTTCTATTTGAGACTAAAATGTGATGAATTCTGTTAATTTGGTAAATGAATAAGATAATATAAAACTCGATATCCTACCGAATCATCTTTTATTTAAATTTGATTTTTGTCAGTATTGTGAAGGACTGTGATTCCTAGTCTAAATCATGTTTAATTGGTGTTGCGCGTACCATGGCCAAGACAGACAAATTACAGACAACTTACATCGCAGTATATTTTGATTTCGATGCCCAAGTGGTTAAGGTAATGGAACCGATAATTTAAACATCGTCGTATCAACACTGATTGACTTAGGGTAGCGTATGCATTCTTACAACCTTATAAATTGGGACTATACGGGTTGTCAGTTTTCTGGTCAGGCGATAATGGATGTTTTTAGGGTATTCTCAAATGTTTACGTAATATTCATACCGCTTGACCATTGTGGAAAAATCAGTTCTGGTCACTATTTAATTTTTATTTCTCTTCTGTTGATTGGTTTAAAATTACGTCAAAAGCAAAACATATTTCCTTAATCGCATGACAATAACATCCGGGTTGGGAGAATTTGTATTTGCTTACTTTTTTTGCTACTTTTTTTAAATACGAACAAAAAAAAATCCAAAATCTTACATCAATACTCTTAGATTGTTGGATTCATCTATCTCGATAGTTAAATTATGAAAATTTAAGGCTTGACAAGACTCGTACTGACTTTAATTTCCAAAACTTAACTATCAAGTTTGGAAAAACCGATAATGTACTAATCCAATGTAGGATCCTATATTTTCAACTTCGTAATTCTAAAAACAATTGAAAACATTCTATAGCTGAAAACATATTTAAAGTGGCAAATATGTATAACCCTAATCAAACAAAAACTTAATACGTTACGGATTCTGTTTTTTTTCTTGAAGCGAAATTAAAACAATAGTCACCTAAATTGTCTGCATTCATCAATATCATCTTTTATTTACTCAGAGTGTTACTTACTTTAAAAATTTTGAAATAAATCATTTATAGATATTGGCCGTTTGTGCTGTTGCGATCATTATCACAGTATCAATTTCTGTAAAAACAACAGAAAAAAGTCAACAAACACAGTCGCCTTTAACTGAAGGTAAGTGTAACCTTAACATAATGCCCAGGCGAGACAGTTGTAGACATTTGTATCACTACGAGACGTTAAGCGTCGAGTTGTAATGCGGAATATATGCAACTGTCGAGACGTGATACGGTTAGTTGTACCTACATTAAAATGTATGTAATAAGATTATCTAAAATTCTGAAGTATAAAAAGGACCGAACAAAACTGAATGTTTAAAATTTAAAATTTAACATTCAACAAAGCATATGTTTATAAAATATAGTGCCTAATGTCACACGTTTATGACGTCATCTTTCACTCGTAAAATGAGAGTCATCCACCGAATCATTGGTTATACCATTCATTTTGAATTCAATAAGTAGTTACGACAAAAGCACATCTTGTATCACATATATAGATGATACAAGGTTTTGTATCACACGGTTTGTATCAAACGCTAATATTTCAGATTTTGACCAAATAGATACTTAATTTTAGATAAAAAATTATCTTTAAGAATTCATTAAAAATTCAAATGTTACCACAAGTTACAAGAGGTGGTCAATCGCAAAGAAATCATTGTTTGATATTATTGGTAGGTGTAATATAATACTCCGTTTTCCAGATACGTAGTAAGATGTATCCTGTCACGTGATTAATGACATCACGTTATTTTAAGTCACTTTCCTGGGCGCATCGTCTTTTTACATTGTGTGAACGGCATAAAACGGCATACAACTCGACCAACTTCAATAAAATTATGTGTAGTGTGGGCAGTGTACCCCGGCAAAACACAGCATAGGGTCAAATTTCGTTTCATATTTTGCAGCTCTCAACTAAAAGTGCCCTAAATGTTTAAGAAATCACGTGACTGGCATAACAATTTTCATCTCCTTTAAAGACAGCGATTATATCTTGAATACGACGTATTAAACTTAGCTAAAACCGATGAATTTTGTTTACAAAAAAGTGCAAGCAAAAGTTATTTTACTTAAAAGGAGCTACGCGCTTGTAAGATTTGCCATGAAATGAAGGTTAAAAATATTAACACGAAAACAATGAAACAAATGAATGCAAAATGGAAACAATGACACTGTATTGAAGAAAATATTTTCTGTGGCAACAAATACAAGGAATCTGTCAAATTTAAGGTAAAATATTTAGCTGATTAAGCTGCCTTGATATAAATGGTCTTTTTAACCAAATAAAAAGTTTGGTATGCACTGGATGTATCCTAATAGCTGAGATTCCTGAGTAAACTTTTAGCTTTGTGAATTATTATACAATTATTTAAGTAGTATTCTAGCTAAAGGTAAGGTAGTGGGCGGCACATCAAAAATTTTGTTTTTAGCTTTTTTGGCCTGGATGCATTCATTTTGATATACAAACGAATTCTAGCAAGATTTTACATTTGAAAAAGTGTCAGTTGCCTAGATAATTTTTGAAAAATTTGGCGGGCAAATTTCCCGGCATTTTTCACTGTACAATTCAACTAAATTTCAAATGATTATATCTTAAAAAGGCAAAATAATTCAGAACTTTAATAAATTAGAATGTTGTTATATTGGATAGTTTTATCAAATTCCATGATCAAAAATTTGCGTTTTTTTTTCCTTCATGTGCTATATCTGTCACATGTATGCATTTTGCATGCTTCTTACGTGGACTGATACTTAATACATTGAGTTTAAATACTTCCGAAATTTTTATTAGCGCAAAGTATATACTTATAACATAAACAAAAGCATACAAATTGGTAAACTGTATTTACATATGGCTTTATCATGTTTATACCAACATACTAAGTACATTCTTATGTCCGACAAATAATAATTATGGCAAAAAATAGTCACAAAAATGCAATAACATGGTGAGTTTTATCGTGTTTTCCAAACTTAAACTCTATTAGATACAGATTGTTTATATTACTAGTGTTATTGTTCTGTTATTAAAATACCAACTGAAATTGAATTATTTTTAGGCATATTGTGTATTATTAGGAATATAGTCTTTCAATTTAAAGGTTTATTAACAAATTAGTAAAGAGAACGCCATTGTCATTGCTATGTTTTACTCAAAAGTTCAGGGGTCAGGCACGTAAAATTTAGGTATAAGTTTGAATTGACCAATCTGCGACGTAGATATGTTTCCGTTCTGAAGGTACTAGCAAGCACTTTATTGAAGGTAATAACAAAATACCGGACACCAAGAAAACTCAAAATAGACAATATGCAACACTCAGTATATTCACTGCAATCTATTTTATACCTGATCAACTAAGTAATATTGACACTGTATGTCTGTATGTAAGAGAGGCTGTAATATTGCTGCATACGTCAGGAAAACTTATTATTTTGAAATTAAAATCGTCTCGTTCCTTGTAAAGTTTTGTAGATGTTGAGTTGACTATTATTTGTCAGTCTATAAATGTTTTCAAGAATATATAAAAGGAAGCAACTCTGCAAAGTCAGGGTTTTACTTGACAGAATATATCATTAATATCTTCTACGTGAAATAGTGTTATAAATTATGGTGAATTTCACATCCCATATCTACTGTTTTTAAGGGTTGCAGAAAGAAATATGTCGTTTGCATCACGCTCCAGGTAGGTAACAATTTTACATTCGTTCTTGGCATTCCTTTGTTGTCCTGTGCTCTTGTCTGTAAAATCTGGACAATCAAACAACTTTACCAGGTATATGTAGATACTAATTTACAAAGATATCCGTTACCAAGTTAAACATCAAAGTTTACAAGTACTTAGAAAGCGTGCAAAATGTATTGTTTATTTGAGTATGAGATAGACGCTTAACCCTAATGAAATTAAAAGATTAATATCATACATTTCCTAAGTGTAAATTTATTTCTAGTTTACTGCAATTTGAATAATCATAAAAATAATAATGATTTTAATAATAATACGAATATTAATAACAATTCTCTGTTCTTAGTGAACTACAATCAAACATCGAACCCGCTGGGAGATAAATGCAGAAATGGTAAGTAGCTATTCCAAAAAAAAAATATACAGTGAACTTGGGTATTTCTTACTCAAATAGTTTGAACACCGATTTATCGAACTGGTTTTTAAGTGCGGTCATATTTTCCAATATGATTTTGTACAATATACCCCGGTTTAATTAAAAGCGATTTCGCGAAAGCCCGAAGACTCGTCCTGTCGATACATGTAAATTAATTTTTATAACTGGAACTTAAGTTAACAGCGTTATGTAAATATACCGTCATGTGCAAATAACCGGACAATGAAAGTCGTAGCAATAAGTAACACGTTGAGCAATTTTAGTTAAAATGGCACGTAATGGTTGTGTCAATGCTGGAGAGACAGCATTCCTATCAGAAATCAATTAAACTTTGATGTTTGTTAACAAGTTCTTCAATAGTAGGAACATATATGTTTACATTGCATATATATGTATTTATTCACTTGCTAGTTAACTGCAATGGCAGATGAGCTGTACGAAAAATACACGATCGTTAAATAATAGTGGAGTGCAGTGTATATTTACTCATTACAAGTAATATTATTCGACAATTGTGCAAACAAAAGCACATGTAATAAATAATTTTTTTTTATTTTTTAAATGTGCATTATTCTTGTTTTTGCATTTTTAAATACAACAACAATTCTGCTTCGTGAGCGTTTTTGATAGTTTCATTATATTTTTAACATCGTATAATCTATGTTAACAGTCATAGCTGTGATTGTCCCACAGCTGGCTCTGTTTGCATTGTCATACTTCCTTATATTTTATATATGGTTCCTCATATTAGAGCCAATGAGTTCACTTGACACTTAGTTTTATGATGGATTCAGATGAATTTATGTGTTTATTAAACAAAGAAATTACTAATTTCTAATCGTTTAATTGATTTTAGCGGCAAAATATAGAACATAAATTGATTCGAAAACGTGAATACACAAAGACCATCTGTTAATATGTAGTATTTTTTCAAAGGGACTTAAATACGGTGGACTAAATCCATCAACTAAAATAACTGTGTGTAAAAGCCTCGAGGTCATTGATTTAAGTCAAGATAACATTGTAAAGTGTGTTTAATAAGTCTATTAGACATGAAAATTTCACTTCGTAATGCTTCTTAATACTCCTTAATACTCGTAATGCTTTCAAGAGATTTTGAAAATCAAAATCAGTAATGGCATCTTTTGGTCTCAATTTCAAAGAAGCCGATCGTAACCTTCCTTGTATTGATTACCAAAACTTCATATAACATACTTTTAATGGCAAGATCATCTAAGAATACCATCAAACTCCCGACCATTATTTATTAGCAAAAAACGAGGCAGCTTAAACACTCTGCGCGGCCGCCCCGATATACAGCACAAAAATTTTCAACGACGCCTTTCTTCTCTAAATCCGCTGACGGAAAAGACACTGGCATAGACCTTTAATTTCAAGTCCATTAAGTTGATGATGTTTTGTGCTTTGAAATAATAAATTCGTTGACTATTTGCATTCAATCTACTCCAGGGAGCTATAAATGAAAGACACCACCAATCCATTTATTTACTTAAACCGACTTCTATAAATAGACTCTTTGAAAACTACAAACACGACTCTACGTGATGACTTGAACTTTACAGTTGTCAACTTCATGTTCATCGATACCAAGATCCCATCAGTTTCGGCGTGTGTAAATTTAATAACTAATATACGTTATGTCCGATCCTGCGATCTGTGTTTCGTTTTTCTAGACCGCTCACTGCTGTAGACTGTACGGCTTAACTAAGATTTAACGAGTGTCTTATTAGAGACAGGCACTTACTACTCGTTCAAGAGCAATTAGTGCACCGATGGTGTTTATTGATTTTGGGTTTCGCACTTTCATTTTTTTGTTTTAGGTTTTGTTTTGCGTTGTATATGCTTATTTATATCCGGATTTGTAATTGTTCCTTGACTTTCGGCTCTTGTTGTTCGGTCGGTTTCCTTGAATTTGTTTTCTTATTGTCCATCCGATAATATGTATTTTATGGTGCCCTTTATCTGTCCTACTTGTCACATAAGTAAGTCTAAATATTTTGTGAAATAAGTCGAATTGTCACTTAATTAAGTGTACTTGTCACATATTTAGGTAAATTTTTAACATTATAAAGTGCTAATATCTTTAAGAAAAAAAACATTTTTTGATTTTTTACTGTTTTCATACCAGTTGACATAATTACATGTATCTGACAAGTAGGCGTATTTATCTGACAAGTAGACTTAATTATTTGACAAAAGTTACATAATTATCCGACAAGTGAACTCAGTTTTCTTACAAGTAGTTTTCTTTTCTTATTTATCTGCATGTTGACATAAATATCTGACATGTTGACTTGTGAGATAAATAAGTCTAAATGTCAGATAATTAAGTTCATATGGCTGATAAATAGTCAACTTGTCAGATAATGGTATCAACTTATGTATGACATGCACAGGACAAACACGCAAAATACGGTATTTCAGAAAAATATTATAACTTAATTATGTGTATACTATTTGGATTATTTCTGATTTTATATTACTTAATTTTTATAATATTGAGAGAAAGTGGCGCCATACAGCTGAAGCTCCACATTGTTTCATTTTTTTTATTCATAGGTTCAAAGTATGTGCAACAGATTTGTCAAAAAGATGCGTGTAAGTTAAACATACGTATACATGCTCAGAAAAATAAAATGTTTAATTTTTAATACTTAAAATATAATCGATACATACACATTGGTTTTCCATCTTCACAACTGTTCTGGAGCACCTGGTTTTAGTCCGGGTTTGTATAAGACTTCATGTTAATTCTTTGTTTTGTCTATTTATTGATTGTTTTTGAGCACATGGTTTTAGTCCTGGTTTGTATAAAAGTCATATTTAGTTTTTGTTTGAGTGTTAATTGATTGTTTTCTATAAATGAGTTCGTGTTTCATCCATGATTGGAGCATACTAAAATGGTTGCCATTGATCCAGCAACAAAGCTGCTGTGACCCTAGATGGGGGATAAGGAAGTTCCTCTTGTATTGTTTGTAGGCTATTATACGGAGAACACAAACCGCAAAGGTACCTTGTTAGATGTTTTCGACGCCACGTGCATAGTAAAGACTTTTTGTACATTTAAAAATGTTGCTGTAAAGGTCAATATCTCCTCCACTGCTCAACACTGTACTTTTCCAGCGGTCGTCACAGTTGTGTTCTTATGGGTCTATTCATTTTCTCGTTAATATATTGTCTGTAATCCTGGTTTCATCTTGAATATAATTAAAATTTTGCTCAATGGACTTTAAGCAAAAATTCAATCAATCAATATAATAAAAGGATAAAGATTTTCCGTCTTTAATTTCTAATCTTTCAATTTAATTCCGTAATTTTATTCTCACTTATAAACCAATTTTTGCTGAGCAAATGAGAGATATTTCAAAACAAGCATAGCATTTTCTGCTATATTACATTTTCTGGGTGTCATGTCAGATAACATTTTTCGCAAATATAGAAGCTCTGAATGGTACCCACGAAATATGCACAAAACACATAAAAATGTCCAGAAATGAGTTTGTACAATCGGCTGAAAGAACAGCCCTTTCATTTAATAAAATATCTAAAAACATTTGTTTTATTCAACAAGAAACTACTTTTGAAATACAGCTTCAATACGAAAATTTCATTCCTCTCCCTCAGTGAAAGTTTATTTACAGAGCCGTTGTCATTGTCGATTTTACACATACGTTGTACGAGTTTTTGCATTAACAATTTTTTATTTAACGTTTACATACTAGATATATTCGTTAATTTTCGAATGATGATTATACAAATGGTAATAGTAATATTTTCAATAAATCTGTGTTTTGTTTTAGCACATCACAATTGTAATGAATGCCCAGACGGAGAACTGCTGCCCACCGTTTGTTTCTGTGATGTTGGTCATCAATGTCCAAATGCGGCAGATGCCCCAAGGAAGCACACATGTACGCAGTCCGTCGTATTAACAGTCAATTTAATATGTACAAGAAGTGCCTCTCACGCTCTGCGTGGGTCTTTTTTATTAAACGCATCAGAGGGATTTTTATACAGCATTGTTCAGATCTCCATTTTAGAATTCAACCCGTTTATAGAAGTACATTTTCAAAACTAGTCCTTTTTTTAATTAATAGTTTTGAAGTATACATGTTTAAAGAAGAACGCTTTCTTTGTATTTAAATTGTTTCAATATCTAATAAACATCGGAGAAATGTTAGAGAAAATAGTCTGATCCTTATCCTTGTTTGTTGTAATGTATAGACACTAAAGAAAATTAAAAATTAACATTTTCAGAATTTATTTTCTTAATTTAATTCTAAAGTTTTTCTCTTTTCAATGTATATATAGCCTTAGCCGGATTTCCGATAACGTTTTGGAATTTTTAGTGATAAAAGCTCTACAAGATCTAATTTATTTGGATTTTAAATATTGCTTGGTTTTGAACGCCACTGATGAGTCTTAATTAGACGCAAAGCGCATATGGCGTAGTAAATTCTATAAACCTTGGTATCTTTAATGACATTTTATTATTAAAATACTTTTTTGTTTTAGGTGACTATTGCCAAAAACATTGTCCCTGCTTAAATAATGGAACATGTTCTTGTACTGGTCAACAATCAACTGGGGAAAATTTAGTTTGTTCATGTCCGCCAGGTAATTATAACGATCAAATATAAACGAGATGTCACCCTCTCCTTCTCAAACTATTCGGTTTCGTATGAAACGCGAGAATGAACTTCTTTTTAGAAATTGTTGTATGAATGAAATTCTTTGTTATATGGAAATTTGTGAAAAATAGCAATTAAAACAGTTCACTTAAACTCTAGATGTATATTTTACGGAATTTAATTGAACGATAAGAAATATGTTTTTTGTATTATTATTAATTTAAATTCGTAATAAAAATGAATCCTAACGAAAGTCTTATTATAGATACGAAATTAGGAAATAATCTAGTGGGTTATCAAAAAGCAAACCTTACAAGTGGGGCTTAATATCCTATTATATCATATCAATTTACTCACATCAACCATACCTGAACTAAATTCCGTTAAAAATCAATCTTTATAATAAACATTTATGTTCCTTATTGATAGACATTTTTCATTATTGGTAATGAATTGCAGGACATAGATGGTCAATTTATAAAAAGTCTTTACTTTCATTATATTTTGTTTTAAATAATTCCCTTATGTCAATATAGAAGAGTTGGAAAGAATATCAGTGTTGTAATTGAAATGTCACAATGTATTTCTCAGTTCAAGCAAAACGATATTTTTTAAGGATATGGAGGTTGGTATTGTGAAATTGTTCCAGTTCGTATATGTAAAAAGGAATCGAGAAAGACAATCCAGATGGAGCAGTGCGAGATAAGCATGAAGGATGATTGCTACATTTATTCACAAGTCACTAAATCAAATCTGACTTGCACGATTGTAAAAGGTACGTTCATAGTAGATGATGCACAAACTATAATACATGTAACATGCTTTATTTTTATCACGTAGTTCAATATTTCAATATACCTAAAGTTGACTAAAAATTTCGATAAAATATATAATAGGATTTCTAGTTAATTTTGTGTGATTGATTAAGTGAATATTTGGTTACCTTGCATCAAGCATTATGTAGCTATGCGAGACATTCAGGACGAGAACACCTCAACAAACAATAAATCAACAACAAACAGGATGAAGCAACGCTAACACAATTGGGACTGCCCAGAAAAAGTGGTTCGAGATGAGATAGTCTCAAAACACGTCACCGACTATTGTCCGAGGATAATGTCTTGATAACAAACAATCAGAGGGCTTCAAATATCTACCAACTTTGAATACACTTGCCATATTTAATTTTAACTGGAACTTATGTTATAATTAGTAATCGGTCAGCCAGTTTCTGTACTTATGATTGATTTGATAGTTGTCCATCCAGAATGTTGTTATTTTAATAAGACTTCTAATCCCATGTTAATGAAAACATCTTGAACGTTAGCCTTACTCTTTTTGCCTCTAGGCTCTCGTTGCAAACCAATTAACGATGATAAAAAAGTCAGCATTATACCCGTATATGTTATTTAAGATACTTTTTGTAGAACGATTATTCACGACTCATTTTTGTTTACTTTAAGATGTTACTGGATGGAAAGATTTTTCAAACTGCAGTCAGCCGTACACATAATCGCTAGAGACAATGTTATTCGACGGTATGCATATGGAGTCATGATTTCTCCTTACGTTTTGCAAAGTGATATGCATTTAAGGAATTTTCAAATTTTAAAACACGTAATACAATATATCAAGTTAAGAAATATTTCCATCTTGGTGTAGATGAAATGATACTTAGATTCATTAAGAGTTCCTTTGTATTAAAAGAAAAAAGTATTCTTTGTACACGGGCGTCAAAAATTTAGGTATATGCTACTCAGCTGAACTATACTCTACAATGAAGAAGATTGCAAAGGGCGTTGCATTTTTTTTCTTTGAACTGTTCATGTACAATGGAAAACTACAGGATATTACGTTAGATTTGAAAAAAGAATTTGTATGTAACCAAATAATAAAAGAAGCTATGTTTTAGATGAAAAGAATTTCAAAAAGTTTTGATTGTATGACAGTTTTTTTAACAAGAAAGCAAGGAAATCTCTGACCAAGATTCAAAAGTCAAGGACATTTACGAATCTGGATAAAAAATATATACAACGCAAAATAAAACCAAAACTCTCAAACAGAAAGTCAACAAATAAAAACCATGGGTGTACTCGGCTGCTTCGAACGATTAAGCTATGCCTGCCTCTAATAAGATAAATGCCCAGTTACACATTCTCATGTCTGGAAAAAATCTCATTCGGGAATATGATATATAAATGCTAACATTAAACAGGAGAAGACTAATAAAAACTGCAATCAACAATAAAATACAGAAGAGAAACTAATTGGATTAACTTGCTGAAACTTGTTACTGCAACGAAATGACTTTAATTTTCAATAACCTGCAATATTAACAAATACAAAACTAGGACGCATATTACGAATAAAACCAGAAAACATACATGAGCACTATAAAATATCTGCGCATGTTATACAATAGAATGTGCGATTAAAACTTATTAAACACAAATTGTATAACAACGTGTATTTTAGGACAAATTTCTTTGGCACGTGAACATATTCTCATCCTTCATATAAAATACTGACAAAGCTGGTTTATAAGATATTAAAATATTAAAAATTAAGTAAAAAAATCAAATTTTAAATTCCTATGAAAATAGCACCTTGAACCGATCTATTATGTGACTTCGCAAGTATTTGTATTCGAAATAAATATGTTAATAGAAGCGAAAATATCTCGCAGATAATATATAAAAAACCTAGAAACTCGAAATGACGCACTAGCTTACGGAAGCATATAAATGCCGCATTTATTATTATGATTTTTTAATTTGTTGACTTTAATAGTGGAAATTCCAATTTTATTCTTGGAATTTTAAACTTTTTTCTTGTAATTATCAACTTTATCTTTAAATTATTAACTTGAACAGGAATAAAGTTGACAATGCCAAGAATAAAGTTGAAATTTTCAATATTAAAGTAGACATTTCTAAGATTAATGTCGACAAATAAAAAAATTTAAAAAAAAGATGTTTATAGAAATCAAAGTTTCTAGTCGAGACACTTAGATAATATAAATGATATATAGACCAGCTAAAACGTAAAGACTAACATTAATAAATATCATTCCATACTTCTCCGTAACGAATGCAAATTTATAGGATGTATGTGAAAACGCATTAACTGAATTCAAAATTTTGTTCAACAATTGATTGGAGCAGATTCACTCATAAACTGCATAAACGCCAAAAGAGTGTTCGAGTCATGTTTGTTAGTAAGTTGGCCAAATTCATTTATCAATGAACTACTGTACTTTGAATTCTTTTTAACATTTTTTCTTTATTTCGTTTTTTCTTTCAGAGCCTTTATTCAAGTGAAATTGTAAAATTTCCGGTTAGCGAACAACATTATCAAGGAAGACAAAATACCAACATAGTTTATCGAAAAGTAACAACTTAGTTGCACTAACATCGATCATCGACAAGTGAGCGTCTTTAGTTCTCCATCGTTAAAAATTTGCTAAAATGACAATAATTCAACAAATTATGAATCAGATTGTTTTTGCCACTTCTTATATTAGTATGTCATTAGATAATTGTATTGCCATTGGATTATATTGATTCCTTGTTTGGAATGCATTTATGTCTATTTATAGGTTTCACAATAAGTGAGAATTATACATCGCTTTATATCAACTAGAGTTATTTAATTATAACAAACAATTAAACCAGTCTATGGCGATTTCATTAGTTTCTTGAAATTAAAATTAAGTTAAATTAAACATTTAAATCTGGTAACCAGCAAGTTCATCCTAGTATCCCATTATATGCATTGCTGACAGAAAGATTTAATATCTTAAATATTAGTTAATTTTCAAGTTTAATTTTGCCATTGTGAAAATCGTTATTTATGCTGACATCGAATTATGAGTATGTAATTGTGTTATTGTTAAACCCCATGTCAATAAATAACGACATAGTTTGCTTACTGTTGCTTTGATGTTTCGCCTAAAAACTTCTTTAGCTTAGCAGTGATTTAATTTATGTTTGTGCTTGCTTCGAACTTATTGTTTATTGTCTCTAGGTTCCAAATTTCACTTGTTGGTATCTCTCATCCACTACTTTTAGAATTTTCTTCTATTTTATCTTTATACATTTTTTCTTTGTTACCTATTTATGTAAGTGCCTCGGAGGCCAGGTTGTTAATGTAGTAAGTATCTATTATTGGCCTTGTAATTTGTCAAAACTGAGGTTGTCAGCTAGGGCCTAACATTGGTCAGGGTGTTATTCGACTTCAACCTTATTTGACTAGGATTTCTAGTTTTCCTATCGAACGACCGTGGTTTCGCCAGAAACACCAGAATCATCTTCAAATCAAAAAGTGGGGGACGCCATGTTATAACTAAAAAAATGCTCAAAGTGACGTCAAACAACTAAAAAACCAACTATCCAGTTAATATATTTTTTTTCTTTATAATAACGAACAATAACAACTAAATGTTGTAATTATTCTGACTGGAATCTCTCTGGTTATAAACGATCACAATTGAACTGTTGCTTTTGAAAAATTAATACTCGTTTCAAATATTTATCAACATTAACACTCGTCAATAAGTATTTGTTCCACCATTTAAATTATACTGTTGATAAATATTTAAAACGATTTATTGTGTGACTTACATACAAACACTGTGTTTGAATGTAAGTCACATTACTATGAATGCCTCATTAAAGAGCATAGCCGGATCATCTACGCGCTCTACCGAAGAGTTTTCAAAACGGTTGACTAAGATATTGTCTGCAGTGAACGAAGGGCAGCAAACATACTGTGAAGTTGTTTAATTGTGAAGAAATATTTATCATATGTGGATTCTTAGAAATTCCACATTTAAAATCAAGATCGATAAAAATTTCATCTGTTAGAACCTTTGATGTGTCAATTCTTTAGCAGACAATCGGAAATCCGATGGGCAAACTATGCTCATTTCTTGACGATTTGTTCCTTTATTCGTACGAAACTGAATTTCTTCGATGTCTTATTAAAAACCCTATCCATCCTCCCATTTGCCAGTGGCAATCTAAAATCCGCTAGGCATTGAATTTTACATATAGATATATTGATGAAGTCCTTTCAATTATGAACAGTCCTTCGCGGGATCCGGGTGGCCAAAAGAATAGACCGCAGTCGCGCTAGCTTGTCGTAAAAGGCGACTAAATAGCGCCCAGTACCCTGACCGGCGTGTCGGTTTGCCTAAAAACAAGAAGATAACAGACGCTAGGCATTGAATTTTACATATAGATATATTGATGAAGTCATTTCAATTATCAACCGCCCCGTGCGGGATCCGGGTGGCCAAAAGAATAGACCGCAGTCGCGCTAGCTTGTCGTAAAATGCGACTAAATAGCCCCCAGTACCCTGACCGGCGTGTCGGTTTGCCTAAAGACCGACTGGGATGTGTGCCCCAGGTTGTTGAATGGGGTACCCCTGGCAAGCTGGGGTTGTCAGGCCATAATACGGAAAACCTGACCGCAAACCATATTAGTGCACCGTGTTGGGAAAAATGCCACGTTCCTCGCACGTTAAAGAACGCTGCTGTAGTATTCGCTATGAGTAGGAATTTCGATCCCGCTACAGGAGGCTGAATTGCCCGACCCTATCCATCCTCCCATTTGCCAGTGGCAATCTAAAATCCGTTACCCCTATTTTTCCTTATGTCCCATCCCATTTTTATAATGATCATTTCATGTTCATTTTATCATCCATTTCATGTTCATCGCCTGAATATAGCTGAAATAATGCTGCTCGCGCGTTAAATACCATTAATCAATCAATCAATTATCAACCATCAATTTGCTGAATGGCTTCCCTTTATATAAATCTATATAAACTTAAATTTATATAAACAGCTTCGTCTACATCATTTTTAGACTTACACCTCGATTATGAAACCAACGGTCATCTTGGTACAATAATAAATGACCAACGAGACGATTTTAATTTTAAAAATTATAAATGTTCATTACTTATGCAGCAATATATTAGGTCCTCTTGCATACGTTGTCTTTATTTCTCAATTGATTGCAGCGAGTTTTACTGATTTTGCAGCGTCACCAATTTCTGCGGGATAACTTATAAACCAATGTTACAAGAAAAACGACTCGTCCGCCTTTAATAAGTTTTTACTTTAGATACCATTTCCTTGTATATAGTGAGTGTGCTCCAATGATTGTTGGATTCACCTATTACTGACTAGTGCTATATGAAACCAATCCATTTTAATCCAGAAACCAATTCGCATGCTACAGTAATTGAAGCAGGGTGTTTGGTATGCAATAAAACCTGGTTTATCACACATTTATTTTGACATGCCTGTACCAAGTCAGAACCATTTCTGTAGCTGCTATATTTTTGGTCGGTCGTTCTGAAATTTGCCGATTTGTCGGACATTGATTTGTGAATTGTGTTTTGACAGTTTCTTCAGTGTTCGGTATTTTGTTATTACCTTCAGGTTTATGACAAATGGCAAAGAGTAGCCTAAATGAACGCTACACACTTTATTTCTGGTGTTTTTCATGTGTGGAAGATACCAGAAACTATAGACGTGACCATTCTGTATCAATCTATAGTCATCCCATGAATAAGTTCCGACAGGCAGAAAACTTAAGAATGAGCTTTAGGTTTAGAATTTCTAAGAATTAGATCTGAGTAATTCGACAAGTCAATGTAAGCTGTTGTGAATTATATCTGATAAGGAAATGGTACAGATAAATGTTTTAACAGATGTATTTATACTGGCAGACTCACCTTCTGATGAAGTTTGTAGGTTAGAGTCTGCAGGTAGGGTGCTCTCCACTCTAATCTTAAAGAACAATGATTGCTAGTTTTCCTTCCAAATTCTGGTGTTTTTTCTCCGGTTAGTTCGGCTTGCTCCAGAAAAAAATGCACACTATGACGTATCAGATAAATTGCTGAAAGTGGCGTTTAAACAAACAAAACAAGAAACGTTCAGATGAACCAAATGGCTTTTATGTCTACAATAGGTTGGGTGTTGGAAGATATTTTATCTAAATTCCAGAAAATCACATACGCAAAAGATTGTGCAGTTATATATGTGCTTGCTATTTATTCGTTGTTACCTTCTTACTTTATGTTGTTTATCATTCAGTGTTTGGTTTTATTATATTGTTAATATAGTTTTCATTTTTTAATTCTCTTTTTCCATTTTCTAAAATTTATATTACTTTACATAACACATGCATCTCATATTGCACATTAACAAAAATAATGATTCACAGTTTAAACGATATCGTACTGACAATATAACAATTATTTGTCATTCAACAACGAAATTGTACTTGAGTTCGATTTAAACCGATTCAGTTTCCGGACTTTTTTTTTGTAACAAAATCAAAATAACGTGTTTTATTTGCCATTTAAAGCTGATTTGTCATCTGAATGGTTGTTTTTAAAATTATTCACTATAAAGTATACAACAATGTGCAAATAGATCGATTTATTACTGTCTAGCTTGTTTTTACAAGTCAAACGTAATATTGAAATGCATATTATCTGTGATATTTGTTTATACTTTTATTTGGTGCATGAGAACTGATGTATGAAGAGTTTTACATTTAATAAATTAGTACACATTGAAGATGGTAAATATAGAATCTTATTACATGACTAATGATTGCTGAAAATATTTTTATTGTTAACGAAGCCCATGACATATTGAATTGCGTCGTATATTTTGTAGTCATATGTTGAGGTATATGTTTTTCAGTATACATTTAAGAATCATTGTTTAGATTATCTCTACTGAAGTATATTAGGTCTAATATCTGAGGCTGGGAAGATGTGATAGAAATCAGCTTACATGTCTGGGGCAACTGAGGCAATCCGTTTTGGTTGCGTACAAAAGCAGAATATACGAAGACCTGTGAACAAAAGCGGGATAGCGTATGTTTCTTAATTGTAAGCACTGCACTATATAAGTGCTTATGTATGGTAAGACTCGATATGCGATGATAAATCTGGAACGACCAATTTGTTATAAAAGAATATCACTCTGTGTGACATGTATTCTATAAAGACATGCCAATGTCTAATGACTATACAATTTATAGGTGTTGCCTCCGGCTAATACAGATATCCTCGACCAAATACAGCTTCCATTGGACATAATACAGGTCATATATGAAAACATTTAATTACACTATATTATACCACTTATACTAAGTCTAAGGGTTGTAATTGGGTGCTTTGTAGCTTAAAGGACAAATGTTAATAAATATAAAACAGTTGTATGAAAACTGCATTTCAATTGGACTTTTTATATCCTTCAGGAATTCTCTAATTACATGAACATTACTTACCTCTGAATGTTGATCTGATTTACAACAACGATTTTGAATAAAAAAATTGTTATATGACGTATAGGGACATAGATCAATTAGTCCATGCGTACCTCTACACTAGGAACGCTATGAAAAACTAGAAATTAAAACATAACATGTTCATTGGTAAATTATTAGATATTAATAGTTCACTAGGCAATCCTACTTACACACTACTAACAAAATCACAAATCAATTTCGGCTTCAATTTATCTCCTCACCTAAGATAATAACTTCAATGTTTACTATGAAACCTCTACAAACCTAAACAACGAATTGGTGAACAACATCATACTTTAACTGAACATCCAAGAATAAATACAATAAAAAGAATGTGTATAATGTGTATATATTAAATCGGCAACACGAGAGAAGAATTTATTTTGAAAGACTTTCGTCATTTGTGTTGGTTCAAATTATGGTGATTACTGTTAGCTTGTGATTAAGGACAAGCGAATAAATCAGTACATCTCATCTACCTTCGCAATGGTCAAATTAAACAAAATTGAAGGAAATTTGGGAAGTCGTTTATTTGTTAAGAAATAAGTTGCTTCTCGAGTTTTGGTTTCCTGATTTGTGAATTTGTGTTTTGTATTAGGTTATACCCTTAATGTTTGCTTTATATAATACAGTCATTTATATTTTTGAATGTAAATCTAGTTTTCTCTACATTGATTTACTATTAGGTTTGTCTCGTCTTGTTAATGGCTGCTGTCTGTGATGCCAGTAAGATGCCATCAAGTTGATTTTTTGTTACACATATTATTTCATTATAAGACACCTTAACTTTTAGAACTGACTTGTTTAAAGCCCTCTACTCATGGAGCTTTATACGATGTCACCAGAAGAATAAGCATTCTTATTGATAGGGTTGTGGGGTAATATTATGGATGCATGACCACGGACTATTTCGAGTGACGTGGTTGAATAGTATGTTTTGCATTATCTTTTTGTAGATGTCGGGAAATTCTTTGTAACGTTAGGGAATATTTCTTTACTACCAAAATCATCAAAATTGTCTAATTGATGTTTCTTTACAATTTGGTTCGCTGTTCCTTTACTTTATTGCCTGTTAGCTTGTTCTTGTTCTGAATAAAGCTACATTAAGAAACTACAGTGTTCGTTCTGAGAGGGTCCCGCGTCGACTTTTTTGTAAATGAATGACTTTTGGAAAATAACATACTGCTGGAAACCGTTGTCTTGCGGAATTGAGAATTTCAACTTTCACGTTGTACACAGATCTGGCACGACAAATGCTAATACGCGTGTAGCAAAAAATAATTTCGTCCCAAATCTGCTCTTAAAGCATGTTAATTTCAATATATTCATATTATGGATTAACGATACCAATTAGTTTTTCCAGAAGCACAGCATTTTTACATGCCAAATCGTGGACAAAACAGAACATCTCTGGTTCAGATATTTTTTGCTTGGTATGAAGAGACATACTAGCTTTAACTAGAAGAGTATATTGGCTTAAGATAAGGAAGTCGCCAAGTAACTGGCGTGAATATGACATTACGTTCATCCTTGAAATAAGCGTGCATGTAATTCCTTCATTCTTGAACCATCTAAGGTGGCCTCGGTAGATGAGTGATTAAGTTAGTTTTCCTACTTGAGATTGTGTGTTCCAGTCTCACGTCAGGCAGGGCAATTTTTATCAATAAATTAACTTTGAGTTGCAGGACTTGTCGTTAATTAAGAACGAAAATTTAATATGATAATGAGTATGTATAGTTAACGGCGTTTATTAGTATATAATAATGGATTAATACGATCAAGAAAGTATATATATTGAGATTCAATCATAAAAATGTAAAGGATTATTCTAGTGCAGAAAGTGCTGCATGCAAAGGTTTTAAAAACGATCCAATCTAAACTTCGTGCATCGGTCAGCAAATGATAAAATAAGGTAGTTTGCTACTATTGACCAAGTGACTGTCAACAATGAGGCTGCTTATTCGAGCCTTTTTGAGGGCAGTGTGTTCTCGATTTCAACTACAATAGACAAGAATTGCTAGTTTTCTTGCCGATTGTCTGGGTACTCCGGCTGTCTAAATAAAAACTGGACGCACCGAACAATCGAAAAATTCCTTTAATAAACAAACCATTATATATAATATCATATATTTAAATTTCCGATATTTTATCGTTTGTTATAATCAATGTAACAAACCAATTAATTCCTGACATCATTATAATTCTATTCATACTGTAATGTTTTTATAACAAGTGTTTTGATTGGATAAATAAAGTTAAATGACATCATCTTAAATAATGTATAAATGGATATTTCCTCTTTTTCCAATATAAGCAGGATGAATCTTTCTAGCGCATCACAAGGGAGAGGGAACAAAATTTGTTATTCGCAGTAATTTCTTATGAAATCCATTGGCATTTTAAATAAAATATAATATAAATACAACACTGTGTTTCTTTTTGTTTTTTTTTCTATTAATATCTTCGGATATTCGTTTTGTACCATGGTTTGTTTATTCCTACGCTTTCCAAGATACATGTTGAGATCTGCATGGGTTTCCGTAACTGTTTTGCAGTTTAAAACAACAACGAGTAGTTACGGAAATTTTACAGATAACACACTGTCCTTTCGGATATTATCAATTTGTAAACTGCGGCGACCCCTACACAAACTTGAGATTAAGTCCTTATTATAATAACTTGGAATTCAGCTCAAGTGTAGATATGACACATCTGCCAATCCCTAAAATTTAACCGGGACAGATTTCATTTTAAAACTTATTGTTACAGCTCTCATACACACCTGGCATACGGATTGTGTATGCTTGTCTTTAATTAGATTTCCGGATTAATTTACTACAGGTAAGACACATTAGATTTATTTAAACTATAAATTGTTGTGTAAAAATCGTTTTTGTTATTAAACTAGCTATTGTATTTAGCGTTTTCGGGATTCGCTTTCGCATTTCTCTACAATATTTATTTCAAATCAGAAAAAAAAAGCCTCGGGCATCTTCGTAGTAGTTATTGCACTAATAGAGGGATCAACTTGAAACTATAAGTACGAAGTGTCATATATTTTGATGAACTAGATATTTCAGGTAAATTCTTATTTTGTTAAAGAAAAAATCATTGTAATATTTTCGTGTTCAGGGTATAATATTTCCAATATTCACTTAATGTGGTGTGGGGTACATACACATAACGAATTTTTTTTACGTTCGATTTTAACGCTAAAATCCACCTTTCATGTGGTAAATTTAATTGATGGACCTATTTTTGAATTATTCGTAAAACCACAATGACAAACAATTACCTCTCGAATACATTTAATACAGCACTTCACATCTGTTCAAATAACGAATATTTCAAATTTCTCAACAGATTCTACTGAACAATATTCCTTTAAATTTAATTCTGCTGTGTATTACATAGCCATGTATTAAGGCTTTTCACTTTAATATTGGAGAACCTTATTGTTTGTCTGCATTTCATTCATTTATCGTGAAGTTATTTCCACACAATAATTAGACATTGGGATCTTCTCAGCTGCTCATTGTTGACCCTTAGAAGGTCAAGGTCATGGTGTTAGAGGTCAAGTTAACATTTTTTAGTATTTTTCATTTCCCATTTAAGCTAAGTAGCTCATTCTTATAAATGCTTATTTTTTTTTAAAGTAAAATATTCATAGATCAAAAGGCCAGTGGTCCTTGTCATAAAAGTCCCGTAATCAATTCGTCTAACCTTGATATCTGTGATAACAATGTATTGTTATTGCCATTGTATCTTTCCTGTTTTCATATTGTGAAATTTATTCATTTTAAATTTTAAAAAGATCAAGGTCACAATGTTCTATAATGTGACGTCTTTTATTTTACCTTATATCTTTATAGTTTAAATTTCAAATTGTTAATTTTCAAAGGCAAATTAATAATATAGTACAAATGTCAAAGTTTCAAAATCAATGACTGCATGTAAGGTCAATTTACAGTTACGTGCAGTCCTAACAAAACATAAAGTTAACGTAAACTAGTCAAAATCTCTGGTCAAAATCTCTGCTATTTAGAGAAAAAATCTCTGCTTTAAATATTGTCAAATTCTCTGCTTTTGTCAAGTGGACATAAACGGTACAAATCTCTGCTTTTGTCAAATTGACAAAAACAGTCAAAATCTGCTTTCAAATGTCACTTGACAAAAATGTCCAGTGGAAAAAAAATTGTCAAAATCTCTGCTTTTCAATAGTCACGTGACAAAAATGTCCAGTGGACAAAATCTCTGCTTTCAATTTTCAAGTTCCAAAGTGTCCCTATGTACACAAGTCAAAATATATGTTTTATTTAATCATTTCGTTACAAATTGTTCACCAAAAAAGTTAGTTAACAAAGTCTACGGCAGTCTATTTTAAACAACGAGATTTCTTTCCCGTCCGCGTTTCGATAAATGTATAGCAAGCCGTTGTGGTTACATATTAAGACTGTAGTTCTGCCTAAATTTCCATTAATATTATGTTATTTTTATTATGATTGAGCGTTCATATTTCTTTTGTTGTTGAATAAAACGATTAAAGTATAAATCCTAACATGTAATATTTTTATTTAATAATAATAATGGTAATAATAATAATAATAATAATAATAATAATAATAATAATAATAATAATAATAATAATAATAATAATAATAATAATAATAATATATAAATAATTGACACAAGCACATTATAATAATGGCACAGGCCCAGTAACAATATATAATAACATCAGTTGTGAAAAGATCTGATACAATGTCATGAATGTAAACAATTATGAAAATCTAAGATACAATGCATGTTCTAGTTTATATACAATAAATGCCAATTAAACTAATTATATTCCTGCTGACTGATTTCGAATTAAAAGACATTTATTAATAAATAATGAAGAACGTTTTAATACTTTTAAAGAGCTACTATCTATATTGTTAATATTATTTGACAGTTCCAAGTATGTTTTTTATATAATTTTGAAAAGATTGTCTCAATTCTGTATATTTTTCACAATTTAGTAGAAAATGGACTTCGTCTTCTATTACACACTTGTTGCACATTTTACAAAGTCTATTATTTAGAGGTATTGAGTTTTGGCTTCATTTTTCTTTTTCTAGGCAATGAGCACTTAGTCTTATTTTACTTAAAATGGAACGTTCTGATCTATTTTTGAGGATATCAACATAAGAGCGTCTAGTGTTTTTTTATAAAAATACCATAAAATTGTAGTTTATTTGAATTCAATATTTGTGCATTTTGGTTTTGTATACTTAGGTCTAAAATTCTTTGTTTAATGAAAGGGATAATGAGTTTGAAAGAAGTGTGTATTACTTTTATGTAGGAAAAACCTAAATCTAGTATTTTTGAGACTTGTTTAATCCATTTATTGTTATAATTTGTCACCTGAAATATTTTTGAAAACTAATGTATCAGGACATGAAAGAATGTGATCTAAATATTTAATACACAGCAAATTTATTTTACTGTTCATGTTTAATCTACCAGATTTTGCTCTACAAGCAGAGTTTCTTGTTTTACAATGGACACCTAAAATCTCCTTTAACTTAATCAATTTCATATGTAAAATTACAACAAAGGTGTTATCATCAGACGAGATGTCCGCTCCCCAAATTTCATAACAATATAATAGTATTGGAGTTACTAAAGAATCAAATAATTTTTCCAAAAGTTTACAAGGACTGTCTAGTCCAATACACTTTTATCTTTAGCTTTTTCAGCCAAAATTGACATAGCTACATGTAAATTACAATTCTCATTGCATTTAAGAGTAATACCAAGATAACAGTATTTTGACTGTTTGCACTATATTTGCATTGTAAGTGATTTTATTACCTGATAACTTATATAAATGTAATTTGGTATTTTTTACTGTTTTCTGAAATTATAAAAACGTCAATGTTCGCGAACTGTTGACCGGTCAATAGTTTCGACTGTTTCCCTCGCGTGCTCTGACGTCATTTTGTCAGTTTAAAATAGCAAAATGACTGTTTCCTTAATTTTTTTTGGACGAAATAACAGAGAAAAACAATACGAAAACATACAGACATATAAAATGTTGGCAGTGCGACATAGTTAAAAGATTGTTAAATCATGAGAAAAGTTTAATTATTAACGTATTTGCAAAGCTATTTTCTTGTTCTTTTTTTCTGCACGTACTGTTAAAACAGTAATTGATCAGGTAATAAAACAGTTATTTCATATGTGATTTGGGAACAGTCAAACAGTTGTCCCTCGGTGTCAGGGATAGTGTTTTGAACTGTTGCCCTGGGCCTACGGCCTCTGGCAACAGTTCAAAACGCTATCCCCTCCACCTCGGGCCAACAGTTTTGACTGTTCCCAAATCACATATGAAATAACTGTATACTATTTAAATGTGTTCTACCAATTGAATTAAAGACTAAAACTTTTGACTTTTCTTTATTAACTTGTAAATTCCATTTTTAACAGTATGTATTCAATGTATTGAGGCTAGACTGTAGCCCTTCCTCACTTTCGGATAATAAAACTATATCATCCGCATAAAGTAGACAATTGACTGAAAGATTCTTAATATTGACCGGTTTGCATTTGCTCGATTTCAACTCAAAAACTTTATCATTAATAAAAATATTAAAAAGTGTAGGACTTAGGATGTCTCCTTGTTTCACTCCACAGTTGGAAGAAAATGGTTCACTTAATTCCTCTGAATATTTTACTCTTGTTGTTGTATTTTCATACCTGGATAATAATACTGTTACAACTCACCTGTATGTCTGTATCATTAAATCTAATTAATATTTACAATTCACTTTTTATTTCACACAAAATGATATTAATTAGTTTTCAAATCTTTGCTGCCTACATCATAACTTCAAATCCACAATTTAAAAGATATCACCAATAAAAATCCCAAATTAAAACTTCTTATTCATATCAAAACACTCCGGAGAACAGAGAAATTTGAAAAACAACCAAATTAAATAAATAATATCACTCATATAAAAACATATAAAATCAATCCTGATCCCATAGCAATACAATTAAGAACCATATTTCACATATGAACTTATTCCTGAGACATTTACAATTCAACTATAAACTATATTTAACATATAAAATCAATCAGTAGATTACATCAATGCAATTAAAAACCATATTCAATGTATAAAGTTACTCTGGAGACCTTAGCTATGCGATTAAAAAGAATATTTTAGATTTAAAATCACTTAAGAAACTAAAGCTATGCAATTAAAAACTATATTTCACATACAAAGTTACTCTAAAGACCTTATCCGTGCAATTAAAAACAATATTTTGCTTATAAATTCAATCCTGAAAGAGCCATATTTTCACATATCAAATCAATCCTATAACTTTTGAATCTATATTTAACATATAAAATATCTAATTAGACTAAAGCAATGTAATCAAAAACCATATTTCACATATAAAATCACGCTGTAGACCTAAGTGATGCAATTAAAAACCTTTAACATACAAAATCACTAATGAGACTGTAGCAATGATATTAAAAGCTATATTTCAAATATAAAGTCACTCTGGAGACTTTAATTATGCAATTCCAAACCATATTTTACATATAAAATCTACCCTGAGACCCCTTGATGGAATTAAAACCATATTCTGCATATAAATCAACCATGAAACCTTGGCAATACAATTAAAAAATATATTTAACATACAGAATCATTAATAAAACTTTAGCAATGTAATCAAAAATCATATGTCACATATAAAATCACTCTGGAGACCTACATGTAAGTGATGCAATTCAAATCCATATTTAACATATAAAATCAATCTCGAGACTTTAGCAATGCAACTAGAAACCATTTTTCACAAATAAAATCATTCCTGAAGCCTTGGGTATGCCATAAAAACAATATCGCACATGTAAAATCACTCTGGAAACCTTAGTGATGCAATTAAAATCCATATTTAACATATAAAATCAATCTCGAGACTTTAGCAATGCAACTAGAAACCATTTTTCACAAATAAAATCATTCCTGAAGCCTTGGGTATGCCATAAAAACAATATCGCACATGTAAAATCACTCTGGAAACCTTAGCGATGCAATTAAAATCCATATTTAACATATAAAATCAATTTCGAGACTTGGGCAATGCAATAATAAACCATATTTCACATATAAAATCATTCTTGGGATAATAGTGATGGACAAAAACTATATTTTACATATAATATCAATCATGAGACATGAGCTATAAAAATCAAAACCATACTTTTATGTATAAAATCACTCTGGAGATATTAGTGATAGAATTAAAACCATATTTACATATACAATCATTCCTGATACCCAAAAGATGCAACCAAAAAGCATAGTATAAGAACAAAATTGCTATGGAGAATTAAATGAAGAAATTGAAAACCATACTACACATATAAAATCACTCTGAAGGCCTGAGGGATGCAATTAAAACCATATTTCACATAAAATTAAGCCAGTGATCTTAGCAATGCAATAAAAACATATTCGTCGTATAAAATCAATCCAGAGACATTGAAAATGCAATTAAAAACAATATTTTAACGTATAAAACATGCTTGAGATTTTAAAGTTGCAATTCAAAATCATTTTGCACATATAAAATAAATGCTGAGACCTTGGCATTAAAAAGCCAATATACATGTCTAAAATCAATCCTGAGACCACAGTGATGCAAAAAAAACATATTTTACACTAAACTTTAATTGTAAGGCCTAAGCGATGCAACTAAACAAATATTACATATATAAACTCAATCTCAAGACCCCAGAGATGAAATAACAAACCATGTTACACACACAGGTATAGCAAAAATGTGGGTTTTACCATAATTGTAAATATAAGATATTTTAAATTATTGTTTAGTTGTTGTGTACTTTAATAAGATTTAGTGGTTAAAATGCATAACTCTCATATATAATTAACTTTTTTTATTATTATCACACATTTTTGATATTGCAATGTACTTTCAATTGGATACATGTAGACTTAATCTATAGCGAGCACAGCTCGCCGCTGCCCGCGAAGAGCGGTGAGCTCTACGGCAATTACGTGTCATGTGATCAAAATGAAATCACGTGATCAAAATCTGCTAAATGCTGATATTGATTTTTTTTCGTCCGGAAGTTGATATCGTCAAAAAACTGGAACAAAGTGAATGAGGAAAAGTAGTAAAAAATAATTGTAAGAAAGACTTAAAAATACAGTTGACATCGATAAAAAATAAATGTTATATTTAAAATTAACAACAAACAGTTCATACTATTTGTTTGCAATCTCTAAATCGATCTTTAAAAACTGACAAATTACAATTCATGTGACCTCACAGTTACAAAGAAAGACGTCACGTGACTACTGGAATTTAGAGGCACTTTAAGGGTGATAGGAAATAACGTCAATTATGAAATGCTCATTATATATTGATAATAAAGGATTATATTGTCTGTGTTCGCATTTTGGCAATGCCTACTCCATTTTATTTTAATGATTGCTTAAAGTTCAAGAGTTTATGATATTGAAGAATTGCTTGACTGAAAGATATTTATATAACAAAGATGTGTCTCCCTTTATTGGACTTTACATTAATATTTAATTAAAGGAAACAACGGCGCAATACGTAATATGTTTCCGACCCGTAAGATTTAAGATTTAAAAATTTTTGTTGATATGATATCCTCCAGAAACACGTTAACAGCAAACAAATCTTCAATCTAAAATTCTTTCATTACTAATTTTGTATTATATCGATTGTTTTTGGTAGTAGGATTTAAATAAAATACAAAGGATTTGATTTTCAACTTTCGTATACTTTTTTTCCGACAACGCGCAGACAAAATAAATGGACATATGGTACAACTAGCCGGTTTTTCGTAAATAAAATGTCAAAAAGACATTAAAAAGGTAAAACTTAAAAGTGTTTTAAAATGCAGTCGAATGGTTAGCAAGTTGACAAATTGGACAAAAAATTACAAAATTAAAAATGTCCAGTGGGCAAACTTGTCATGTGACACAATTGTCAGAACAAAAAATGTTCTGTGGACAGAAATTGTCAAAAAGAAAAGAAAAACTCCAGTAGAAAACAATTGTCAAGAGAACATAAATGTACAGTGGACAGAAATTGTCAACAAATTTTCAAATGGACAGAAATATATTGTATAACAAAAATTGTCAAAAGAACACCCCAAGTTAACTTGGGTTGTCAAAATCTCTGCTCAAACCAGTCAAGTTCTCTGGTCGTTAATTTAAAGCAGTCAGAATCTCTGCGTTACAAGTTAACTAGCAATTTATGTTAGGACTGCATCCAACTGTAGTCGGCATTAGACCTATTATTCGTTCTGAAGAACCAATGTCCAAAATAAATATTGTATAAAAAAGGCAAATGGATCTGAAATTGAATGTCTTCGTAATTTAGATTTTTAAAATGAGAAATACTTCTACATCTATAACATATAAATATGTCAGATGGAGTGAACACTCGTGTTTACATGAAAACAGTCATATGTGTTTTATATATGTTTAAACATGTGTGTAATATCTGTCTTGGACTTGTGATTAATATATCTTAACTTCGAAAACATCAAAAGACGTATAATTTGTTTTCCTTCGGTCTTCTTAATTATATAAAACATTTCTCGTTCTTTATTACTAAAAAGGAGACTTTGTTGCTAGGTAGTTGAGGTAGGTAGTACTCTTGGTAACATAGTCTGTCACAATGAGGTTGAGGGTTTGAACGTAATTTTATGTGGGGTATAGCGTACTCTAATCTTAATCGACAGGATTACCATTTTTTCTTTTGAATTCTGGATTTCCTAACTCCGCCTGTCTCCGAAAATACAATAGAACGCCTCGATAGAGATGAAATATTATCACGCCTTGTAACAAATGCGGACTTGTGATTGTTTGGTTACCCGTCGGTACAAATCCCATCCCCCCGGCTTCATTGCTTACGTCGCAGAGTTTATTGTTTGTGTGTTGCTAATGTATGTTCTCGAGTAATCAGTGTATGTTATTCCACAAAGGAATATTTCAGTCTTTTATATTTGTATTTTTACTTCATTTCAAACACTGCAAATTCAGACATACACAAATAAATATGAATGAAATCGGAACTGGAGGTCTTGTCTCTTCACGTTATGATAACGTGACTTGAGCCGCCAAAATACCGAAAGTAGAAAAACAAAGGAAAACAGAATTTAAAAAAAAACCCGTTTAGTCTGAGGTTGGTACCTAATGTATCATACTCTACCTGGTAAAATGAACAAACGTAAAAATGTGTGTGATGACGATGCACAATTAGCTTATTTCCGACGACAAAAGAACCTATTTACAACTTTTTAGGCTTGTAAGCCTGCGATAAATCCGTTACCTACGTTATAACCCGGGTGTATGGAAATTGTACCACCTGAAAGTACTTCTGGACAGCCTTCCGCTCCGCCTCAGGCTGAACAGAAGTACTTTCAGGTGGTACAATTTCCATACACCCGGGTAATAACGTAGGTAACTAATATTGCTCCAGTTTATGTTGATAAGCATTCAACCAGACAAAACAGACTAATAACGAAAACTGTCTTTATGTAACTGTACAAAATATTAATATCAACATATTGATAAATGCACAAAATGCTCATTTCCTTAAAATGACATTATTTATACACGAAGCCAGTTAATCAATAATTCTGTTATCATTAAATGTAGAAACAACACAAAAAAATCTTACTTACAAGTCTAATATAGTATTAAGTTAAAAAAAACGATATAACTGGCTTGATTATTATTTGTGCGAAAATATTTTTGCTGCGGGTGTGCAATCCCGAAATGTAAAAATAAATAAATAAAATACAGTTGTCCTGTACTTTTAATGGATAAAAAATTGTTATTTAATGACACGTACAACACATTTTCAGCTATAGCACAGTGAGGAAGGAGTAGTAAAAACCCGAACTTGCCAATTAAGTCCAGCACAAAAATGCCAGCAGTAATCTCGCAATAACAACCTCATTGTTGACATGGCCAAATAAGTAGTAGATGTTAACAACCAGAACCACTCAGCGACTCATACTACTCGATCTATTAGGTATATACGCATGTATAGATAAAGATATATCCCCTGGCTAAAGCCTTTTTGCACTCATGTATCGGGCTAAATATAGCCATTTATTGCCCTTGAATCATAAAGACAAATGTGATGAAATAAAATATGATGAATCTAATGCACAATCTTCGTTCGTAATGATCAAAATTAGTGACAAACAATATGCATAACATAAACCATTACATAAAACAGGTTTTAATTGTGTATATTATTAATTGATAATTTTGACAATGCTACGTTTACCTCCTCTATGCATATCAACATTTATTTGTCCAAAGTCTACCACGTGACATTACGTATTTTGGCTGGCTGACTGATTTATTGCGGTTTTACATCCGGTTATCAATCATCTGCTGGAACAAAACAACAAACAATGGACAGTGTTGTGAACTTAAGGTTTGCACACTTAAATAAAATCGACCTCGGACTACGTCCTAGCTGGATAAAAATCTCTCACTTTGCATTGACTAATAGAACGGCTGTATTTGTATAATATTATCAATTATAACACTTATACTTAGTCTAAGATGGGTCGTAATTGGCTGATACTAGCTTAAGTGGACCAAGCAAATATTCTAAATATAAAACAGTTGTATGAAAACTGTATTTCAATTGGACTTTTCTTATATCCTTTGGATATTTTCTAATTGCACGAACATTATCTCTGAATGTTAAAGTGATTTCCAACATCTATTTTGATAACAAGAAATTGTTATATGATGTAGAGGCACATGGATCAAATAGCCCATGAATACCTCTATACAAGAAACGCTATGAAAAGCGAGAATTAAAAACATAACATGTTCATTGGTTAATTATTACATATTGATTGTTCACAAGGTAATCCTACTTGCAAACTACTACTGCACTTTACTACCACAAGAAGAGGAGGCTCTCCAAATTACAAATCGATTTGGGCTTCAATTTATCTCATTATCTAAGTTAATGACTTTAAGGTTTACTATCAACCCTCTCTAAACTTCAACAACGAATTGGTGAACAACATCATACTTTGATAGTATCAGTGTGTAAACAACGGCGATCCATCCCCTCACATTCTTTAAATAAAGTCTTTATAATAACTTGGAATCTATTTTCACATTGACACGCCCTAGTCAATTGATGTTTTATAAACCTAAGCAATACAGTGTAATTAACTGATGACACAGAAATAAAAAACCTCTTTCGTGGTAACTATTATTTAACCGGAACAGATTTCAATTTAAGAAATATTTTTAAAGCTTTCACACAAACCTGGTGTAAGTTACTACAGGTAAGACATGTTAAATTTATTTTGCTGAAATATATATATATGTCTATAAATTAAGCCCAACACTGTTAGAATTAGATTTTTAACACTGTCAAATTTTTGCTTACCCTCAGCGGGATTCGAACTCACACCGTTGTGACACTGTGGCACCAATTCACCTTCTTTATAGTCTAGACCCCTCTGCCAAATCCGCTATATATAAATATAGCTTCATTAACCGGGGTGAATCGTAGACATAGACATAGTACATGTGTACTAGCGTGGGACGATGGAATGTTCGTAACCAATACGTATTAATTTGACAGTAATCTAATTCAGCATTTTTGCATATTTTATATAGGATGACAAAGTTACTTGTCATACAGTCACCGTAAGTAATTAATATACAAACGTCTAAGTATTGTGACAACCATATATCTATCCAGCGGAGTTTTGAAACATCACAAATACAGGGTAACAGTAAATATTCAAATATACATCTAAAAATTAAGCCCAACAGTGTTAGAATTAGATTTTTAACACTGTCAAATTTTTGCTTACCCTCAGCGGGATTCGAACTCACACCGGTGTGACAATGTGACACCAATTCGCCTGCACTATATCCAGCATTCTAGACCCCTCGGCCAAATCTGCTATTTTTAAATAAAGCTTCATTAATCTTGGTGAATCGTAGACATACACATCGTACATGTGTACTAGCGTGTGACGATGGAATTTTCGTGATCAATACGTATTAATTTGACAGTAATCTAATTCAGCTTTTTTGTATATATATATTAAAAAAGAATTAAAAAACACGAAAAAATCTGTATATTGTATCATATTGGTAGCACTTTCACTGCTTCCTGCTTTATACAGATTTTTTCATGTGATTTTATTCTTTATTCACATTAATGCCGTCATGTGGACTTAATCTTGTTTTACTATATACAGTGTATAATGTATATAAACGTCTACAAATTAGGCCCAAGACTTTTAGAATTAGATTTATATACTGTAAATTTTTGGCTTACCCTCGGCGGGATTCGAACCTACGCCGTTGTGACACTATGACCACTCGGCCAAATTCACTGTATAAAAGTATAGCTTCATTAATCAGGTGAATCGTAGACATAGACATAGTGCATGTGTATTAGCGTGAAACGATGGAATTTTTCGTAAACAATACGTATTTATCTGACACTATTCTAATTTAGCATTTTTGTATAAATTATGTAGGATTTTTTTATCAAACAAATGTGTATTATTTTTCATCATGTAGAATTTGTTAATATAGTCTGTGTATTTTATTGAATGTGTAAATAATCAACCTCTTTGAATCTATTTGTTTATTTTAGAATACCTTTAATTGTCTCGATTTATAAATTGTAAATATTGCTACACCTGAAATAAAATGTAGCCAATAAAAGTTAACAGAGGTAGTTTTATAGTTTAAAAATACCAACAACAAAAATATTAATTGTGTGAACTCAGGTATAACAACTTTGTGTGAAAAGTTGGTCAGCAAGCAGTTATGTAATAAATAAACTAAATGTACCCTGAGACCTTGAACAGCTAACGAACATGTGCTATAAAATCTCGGGATTTGTACCGCAGAGAACCATGTACGATTGTCAACTTTCTTTATCCATAACAGTTTGTCGAGTGTAAAAAAGCTATTCATAGCAAGTCGATAATTTAAACGATGAATATTTGGAGGTAAAAAAGGGAGATGTACATTCGAGTAGACCATGGAAAATTCGATTGATGAAAATTTGTTTAACCAATACTTTTCAGACGTGGTCGGCTCAAACATCAGACGTAAAAATAAATCGAAAACAATCTTCAAAGTGGTACTTTGAAAGTTAATAAAGCCATCAATAATAAGAATATCAGGGATTTTGTCAACATTTACTGGATTTGAGATTTTTAGTTTATCAAGCATCATGCGTGGAAAAGATTTTCGAATAAGCGCTTTGAATATTAGTAAAGTTTCTTGCAAAATTTTGAATCTGGCGGTAAAAACCGGGAATAACTTCATAACATATGTGTTTGATTTGCGTGATGCCTGCTGATACGAAATCTGGAAACTACAACGACTTGTCATTAAATAAAATTAATGGATTACAAAAAATGAACTTTCAAAGTTAAATTCAAGTTTGGATTTTAAAGCATAAGATGCATAAAATATTTATCTATTATATAGTGGTAAGTTGTTTAATTGTCTGGAATTAAAATAGGCATAAAATGCATTGTGCTGCAAATTACTGTTCTCTATTTTTGAAAAAAATATGAAAAAGTACTTTTCAAAAGGGCATAACAATCTACCTCAAAATATTTTCTGAGAAATTTAACCTAAAAATATCCAGTAAATTTAAGCCTCCCTCAATATTTTTCCCAACTATTGTTTCATATTTTGCTAAATGACTTTTTCCCTTCCATAAAAATTTAAAACATAATAAACGGATTTCATTTTTAATTTTTTTCTTGCAAGAGACACACTAAAACCTAGACATTATCAAGGATGATAAAACAGGAGCCCTCCCGGGTAGTGTTAGATCTCTTTTTGACCAAAAATATAATATTGTCTTCATTTTGGCAATTTTAAATCCCAGTTAAATGACTCGCAACACTTGTTATCCTTACCTACATATATCCATAACAGTTTAGTTACATTATTTCAAAGTTTTATTTGAATTTTTTGTAATTCTTCTGACATTGAACCAGATCCTATGCATAATATTTTAGATTTCTGTCTTTTTTTATTTTTTGCACCCGAATCCTCACTATACAATTCTAAAATGTTAAATGTTTCGTTTGTTGATTCTCTATTTGCTACCCTCAAAGTAGTATCGTATGCGTGGGCAAAACAATTCTATTCTTCTTCTGAGAACAGAATTTTAATACCTGTAATATTTTTTTTCAAAATAGCTTGTCCCAAATGGCTCTTCTGCCAAAGCGTATAGAATCGCTTAAATTGGTTCGCACTCTATATATATATATATATATATATATATATATATATATATATATATATATCTATATATATATATAGATATATATATATATATATATATATATATATATATATATATATATATATATATATATATATATATATATATATATATATATATAAACTTTTATATATTAATGTTATAACTCCATGATGCATTGTTCGAGCCATTATTTTCCTTTCTAAATTTCATCAAATAGTTTTTTTTTAAAGAATTTCACAAAATGATTGTAAAATTTTAAATAGAAGGAAACAGTAATGCCATCACCACCAGGACTTTTATTTTTATACATACTATTCAAAGAATTAAAAATTCCTTCTGATGTGATTTCAGAATCTAAAATATTTTTTGTTCCTCAGACACTTTCATAGTAATGAAATTGGACTATTCTTCCATTTTTATTTCATTATTACTTTTACAAGAAAATAAAGCTTTATAGTGTTCATAAATTTCATCTAAAATATTTTCAGTTTGCTATATAATTTTACCATCTTTACTTCTTATTTCTTTAATTAATGCAGTCTTTTCCTGTCTGTGTTTTTTCAGTTGTAAAAATATTTAGAATTTTTTTCTCCATCAATGACCCATTTTGTCTATGATCTTAAAATATCCCCCTTGCATATTGTGTCTTCATATTCTCTTTAGCTGTATGAATTCTTGGAATTTATTTGCAGCACATTTTGAAATTTTTTCATATTCATTTTGTAAATTAAAATATTCTGATCTTTCCTTTTTTCTTTTTATCTTTGGCATACATTAGAGTAAATTTTGATTTTATACTTTAGATTATCAATCCAAACCAAAATTTCCGATTCAAAAAGTGGACAGTTCTTTTCATTCTGTATCAAAATATTAATTTTTTTCACATATACTTCATCAAATAAAAGCATGTTGTTGAAAATCCAGAGACCTGGACCACGTTCTACGAATGAAAAATCTACATTGAGCACAACTAATGAATGGTCACTAAATGTATTGTATTTGTAATAAATATTTTTAACAAAAGACATACTTAATTTTGTAATAAAAATGAAGTCAATTCGACTTTGCAATAGAGTTTTTTTTCCAGCCATACGACGCCAAGAGAAGATAGGAGTAGAAGGGTTTCTAGCCCTCCAGACATCATATAAGTTACGATCATTTAAAAAAGAGCCTTGTATCCTTGATCCTCTGCATGACAACTATTGCTGCCTCAATCTAAAACAGATAGAGATGCATTAAAATATCCAAGCAAAATTAAATGTTCAGAAATTGGTATATATGACTGAATTTCTTTACAAAACTTTACTCTATCTGTAGATGAATTTGGGAAATACATATTCACTGCATCAATAATTTTTCATATCATCTGAGATTTGATTGTCTAAAAACCTCCCGTCACATTGAAATTTGTTGCTAATTAAAAAGGAAACAAATTGTCTCTGATTTCCTGAAATTTATGCAAATATTTCTCCATTCCAGAGGTGTTTATGATTTTGGAGAAAATCGTTATCCCAAAACGTTTTTGAAGGGCAGTAATATCACACGCACTTTCTTCGAAATATGTACACATTTTTTTTAGTTTGATCACATCTCTTAAACCATTGACATTTATAGATGCAAAATTAACTATTAAAAGGGTACACAAATATTCATATATTATAAAGGATGACAAAGTTTCTTGTCATATAGTCACAGTAAGTAAATTATTTACAAACATTTAAGTTTTGTAACAACCATATAATATATCTATCCAGCTGATTTCTGAAGCATCAGAAATACAGGGTTAACAGTAAATAATTATATACGTCTACAAATTAAGCCCAACACTTTTAGAATAAGATATTTTTATACTGTCAAATTTTTGCTTACCCTCGGCGGGATTCGAACTCACACCGTTGTGACACTGTGGCACCCATTCTCATTGTAAAAACATTGTAATACTTTAATGTTCAGGGTATAATATTTCCAATATACACTAAAATTGTGTATGGGGTAGATGAATTTTACGTTTGATGTACTAACAATTATATCTCAAATATATTGAATACGGAAGTGTACATCTTTTCAACTAAAGAATATTTTAAATTTCTCAACTGATTATACAGAACAATATTCCTTTTGATTTTGACAAAACTACTTGCAAATTTTAACTGTAATCTTCGATTAGATTATGGAACATATTTATTTTAATCGGCAACATAATAGACCATGTGACTAATGCAAGTCATATGTTATGACCAGGATTACTCATTTTTTGCATTGTACATGTATAATCAAATTTCAGCTTACAATTTAATGATTTATTTAATATCATAAATAATTAATTCAAAATACTTAACACTTAAATAATTTAAACTCAACATGATACAAAAAATGTTAACAATTAAGTTCAACGCTTGATAAATTATCATACAAAGATAATCAGCACTGTTACATTGTAAAGTCAATGTAGATATTTAAACTATATCAACCTATTGTTTCCGTTTCAGCGTTCATTCATACCACGTTAGCGAACATATCCACCTTTTTATATGACACTTGTGTCTTTGAATTTTAAAAATATGCAAAATGTCCAGAAAAATCGTCAAAATTTTATACAATAATTTAGAGGAGATGATTTTATTAAAATATGTGACATATATGCGACCTTCTGTCTGTTGCTTAAAATATAAACAGCATTAAATGCAAAACAATGACAAAATGTAAATATGCTCTACTTAAGCGCCTTTGTGAAATTCCACAGTTGATGAAGAAAATCAATTTGCAAACTTTAAATTATCTTCCTTTGGATTTTTTTATCTGACTTCAGCCCCGAATAAAAATGTGGTTTGCTTTGATAGAAGACAGTGAGCGATTGAGAGAGAGAGAGAGAGAGAGAGAGAGAGAGAGAGAGAGAGAGAGAGTGAGTGAGAGAGATAGAGAGAGAGAGAGAATATAGAACACCGACCATGCAAATGTTGAATAATCACTTTCATATACATGTAACCATTAACTTTACTAAGGTATATGTGTATGTTTGAAGTTTAACAGCTCTGCGCCGTTAGAAGTTCTGCATAGTAGTAACTGCAAAAAGCTAGCTAATTAACAGTCTACTTATATTTTTGTTAGATATGATTTAAAATAGTCTGCAACGCATTTACATGTAATTATAATAATTGTGGTAAAGACCGCTTTTGATTTTATTTTAGAAGTAGGTATGAGTATAGTTATTAAACCAGTATGGAATGTATGGAAAGTATTAAGACATTAAATATGACCCACAAGAATGACTCAGAAGACGTTGGACGTGTATATACTGTGAAGAAAAATTGCTGCACACAGAGTAGAGTAAGCATTTTGGTTTGGTTCATTCGATATTATTTGGTCGGTAAACATAGGGGCAGCGGTTTTGTTGAAGTTCTATAACCATGCATGGTTGCAGTGTTAACATTGATACAGTTACAGATTTTCGTTTTTCTTTTCCTAAATTTCAAAATATTTTGTTTTAAAGGAATTTACGATCAGATTAGTGCAAATTGTCACTCTAAATTGAGAACAAACTTAGTCGCAGATCAAAATACTTTTACTAATTCTGTATTTTTTAAACATTATAAACATAAAGTGTTTACATTCCAAAACAATAGCAAAATATAAAAGATCAAATGAACATTACGTTCTATATATATTTTTATCAATATTTGTTTTCAGTTTTGGAATAAGTCATGGAAACACATTGTGGTAGCGGTAAGTTACTTGTTTCAGATTTATGTTAGTTTCAGCAACATATATACTGTTTCATTTTGTCAATCAATTAGTTTCTTTACAAAAATCGTATTTTGTAAAAAGTTGAAGTACTTTGTATTATATATCTGTACTTATTAGGAAACGCGACGCATTTTATGATCAGTCTGATTTATTTCCTGATCATTAAATTTTAAAGTTCATCGATTTTATTCTTTGAATTCAAATATAACCTACGAATAACTTCAATTTTTTCAAGAATAATTAATTATTCACAATATTTAAGACAGAAAAATAAGGTAAATACATTTTTATATAGTAATTTATATTGAATTAAGACATATATTTTAAATTATAATACCTTGTTAAAATGTGTGTTATTGGTACACTCAAGGCATTGGTATGCATATCAGGTCCTCTTAACTAATATGACTAGGAAAAAACTTCTCAGTCAAGGCTGAAGGTATGACAGATAACATATGATATACAAAGAACAATTACAATGACAGCGAAATCGTACACCACTCACTTTTGTCCTGCGTATTTTGTATCTATTTTACTAAATGTATGTTACAGTTTTCTTTCCTTTGCAGGTAATATTTTTTAGTCTTGGGATGCTATTTTATTTCTCCATCACTACTAAATGTACGACTAATCAAACAGAAGATTATTTAAATTTAACACGAACAAGGCAATTCGCAGGTACCATTAAATTTTCGGGTTTTTTTTATTTTTCAAGGGCGCAAAAACTCCACTTTTTCACATAAATAATTTTAATTTGAAGATCAGTTTGACTTCAAACGACGAAATATGAAGTCGGTTTAAAATTTCAATACATATGATTTAATGATTGATGTTAAACATATTATAGCTATAATAAGCAAAACATTACATTCAAAAATGTACTCTAACGTTAAAAGGGCCCACATTCTAACGTTGTCAGAATCAGCACATCCTCTTAGATACTCGCTAAAAATTACATCAGTAAAACGTAAAAAAACGGTCTTTTAAATATGTGTTGAAAACAAAACTGCACTCGTCTTTCGTGTTTACTGTCATAACGAAGTTTACTTCATTTAAATATTTATTAATGCAGTCATTTTGATAGCGTTACCTTAGTTGCTCAGAGGAATCCCTACTTATTAACTGAAGGCTTACTACATATTTTCGTAGATTTTTATTTAAGCAAATTGTGTATTTTGCAGAACAAGCCAAATGTATTTACCACACGCCAAAAGGTAGGTTTTTCTAAAAAGTGTCACATATTCAAAAAGGAACATATTCCATATGCACATGCACTTTATTTAGCTGAGTGAATTTTGTTTTGATGAATTTAACAGCTCTCGGTGTGAGAATAAGACTTGATTTGTTAAACATAGGCTCAACAATATTTTCAATGTGTTCTTAGTTATTACAATGTACTTATAATTGTTCATGCTTAAAGGAGAAGCCTTAAGTTAATGCTTCTTAGAAACCTCCGATGATAAACTAAAGTTAATTGAATTTTGGTTTCTATGTATGTATTATCGAACTTTCTTGATGGACAAACTTGTTTCATTTTTACTCTAGAGCTTTTGGACAATATAACAAAAGATCCGTTTGGGAATTACTGTATGAAGGGTATGTATAATCTATCTATCTATCTATCTATCTATCTATCTATCTATCTATCTATCTATCTATCTATCTATCTATCTATCTATCTATCTATCTATCTATCTATCTATCTATCTATCTATCTATCTATCTATCTATCTATCTATCTGTCTGTCTGTCTGTCTGTCTGTCTGTCTTTTCTTTCTTTCTTCTTTTACTGCTTGTCGTTGTATTTTTGATGCAATATTCTTTGAACCAGTGCATGTCTCTTATTGTTTTTATGGTCAAGTTTTGGTTTCCGTATTGCAATCTTCATATACATTTTGTCAGGTTTACATGCGCCTGTTTGATAATGACCTGACCATACAAAAAACTAAAAATGAATGTGTAAGTTATATTTACTCTTATATGATGAAGTATTGTATAAAAAGTTCATAAATATAGTTACTGTGAAAATACTTTTTTCGTGGCCATCAAATTGCGTGGTTTGGTGAAATTTTACATGTTCGTGGATTTTTAAATTCGTGGACTGTCGGTTTCCGAAAACGGAAAAAAGTGAAGTAGCGATCAAAATAAATGAGTATGGTAGAATCCTTTTCAATTTGATACTAAATATCAACATACAAAGAAGACAGAACAGTTTCTTAACAAGCTGTTGTTTACGCAAGTGGTTACGATTGTAAACTAATGTGTTCATTAGTAGTCTTGGTAGTGTTTATTTTGTAATTTGAATATTCTTAAAATAGAAAGTTAATTATTTGTATATATATTACCCTTAACAATACGGAAATCAATAGCTTATTATAACTCGGTAATGTATTAATTGATTAATTGCAATTAAAAATACTTAGAGTCTATTTAATGCTCTAATTAATTGTTATCCTAGCCGAATTGTCCTTTGTCACTACAGGTGTTGAGTAGCAATAAAGAAATGTTACAAAGTTGTAAATTAATGTCATTTGTGCTGTTATCGGTATTTCCACAACATCCGTTTGATATAGTGTGTCATTGATATGAACTTATGAAAATAAATAAAAACTTATCTCTTTAAATATTTTATTTTATTATTTTAATTATTTTAATTTATGTTCAATGGAGCGATAAAACTCATAATTCCAATAAGAATTTGTTACTTTTTAATATCAAAAATTAACACCTTATATCCCCTTATTTGACCGAAAGTTGATGTTTCTTCTTACTCTTACAACTAAAAATGATACCGACATTTAATTAAAACACCATTCGAACATGAAAACAGGCGTGCATAATCATTTAAGATGGATTTTGAACTAAAAATTAGGTATTGATCGAATCACAAAAATCGTATCTTACATTACAAATAAATGACCATTCTTAGATATTTTCAGATCGTTGTTCCGATCTGATTTTTAATTTCATGGCCCGAGGCCTCCACGAAAACAACGAAAATTGATACCCCACGAATAAAACAGTATTTCACAGTATATTGTGCATTACTTATGCGATAAAGTTTACTAAACCTGACAAGTCTGTTCTTCATAAGTATCTTTTTAGTTTTGTATTTGGTTGTTTTTCTTATTAATGAAAACCTTACAACCTGACAATACATATTTGTGTCAATAATCGTATCACGTTTACTTATTACTTTGCGGATTAGATTTTAACACTACTAGACCTGATGATTAATAGTCTGTTGCAAGGGAGGTAATCCTTGTCGATGTAATACGATAGGTCAGATTGGCATATTGTAAAAAGAATCATCAAACTAATGTATATTGTGTAAATTAACAAAATAACAACCATATGTTTAAGTAAGTTCTTTTATTCTAGATTCAAAGTATGTCAACGATTGCAAGCCTAATGGAAACAGTAAGCTGAAACACTTATGTACACTTTTGCATAAATGAATGAAAAATGCACAGTTATTAAATGCTTGTTGATTTTAATAAGGTTTAAAGTCATATTTAACAACTTATCAACTGTATCAAGGCGTCCAATTTTTATTTGGGAGGAAGTTGGGGTACCAAGTAAAACAACGACCCTTGCAGGATGAATAAATGAGCTTTTGGCACCGACACGCTGGCATGAATTATATGATGCTAGTGCACTGCAACATTATTGTTATAAGACCTTCCAACCACATTGGATCAACAAAGTTTAATCTCCAATTCAATATGTCTTATGTATATCATCGTAACGTTTCGTGTTTCATAATAGGCAAAAACATAAGAAAAAAAATAAACACAATCTTGTATTTGTAATGACACATGAAACGAACCAAATTTGTAATCCACTTCTATGTATTACAAATAAACCTACACGGCATATGTTAAGCATGTGGATTAATACAAAAACTAAAACTTGCATTTATCCTCACAAAAAGATCTCATTTATAATCAATATATAAACATTTGAACCAAGAGCAAAAAACATGAAATGAACATATAAATAGATACATATGGTTAAAAGTAGTAGATATGTCTTGAAGAACAGTTCACAATTGTCGCAAAAAGCTGAAAATTTTATATACGGTCAACTGGAACATTAAAAAATAGCTGACAGTTTTAAGAAAATGAAATTTGTTTCAGAACAGCAGAAATCGGTCTAGCATAACTGTTTAATAATAAAACGTAGATGTTTCAAAATAAATGATGCATGTTATTTATAAATAGCCAGGGGTCTCTTTGGCCAAGTGGTTAAGGTAGTTCATCTACTATTGATCACGTGGTCTGTCAACACTGATATTGCGGGTTAGATTCTCACTGCGGCAGGGTGTACTCGACTCCAATCTTAATTGACAAGGATTGCCAATTTTCCCACTGCAGGTCGCAGGTATTCTACGGGAACTCCGTCTTCCTCCCCAATAAAAACTGGACGCCATGATGCAGCTGAAAAATTGCTGAAAATGGCGTTAAACATCATTTCAACAAACAAACAATAGAAATAGCAAACGTTTGTTCTGAAAATCAGACAATTTTGAGTCTGTTATGAACAAGAAATGTTGACAAATATTATATAAAATGACAAGTAATATCTGTTTGAGAAAGACAGATAGATGTTCCTCGGTTATGTCAAAGCAGTAGACAGCTGATTCAAAACATCAAATTGGCTACATTGATAAGAAATTACTGATAGCTGTTAATCTGCTGTTATGGATAAGCAAATCGCTCTTCCGAAATCATTGCACTTGTTTTGATATTACACGATTGAGGTTCCTTTTTAGCAGACAGTTCCTTAGTTGAGTTGTTCAAGAACAATCGATAGTTGTTCGGCTGAATTGTGATCTATAGACAATAGACAGTTGGACAATAATGCACGAAATGTGTTGAAAAATATCTCATCCAACGTTTCCACACAAGATTAATATCCGTGTATTTACCGCTATCAATACATGGATGTATATTCCAAACTGTTTTAATAACACACAATAAGTGCAACTGTATAAACTAAATGATAGTTTTGTTTGTTTTAAGATTTTTTTCGTCACATTTGCCTTCAGTTATATTATGGTATTACTTATTTTTTTTTGCAGGAAGTCGTCGCATCCAGAAAAATAACACACGTTGTGCAGAAAAATTGGCAATCATTATTGTTGTAATGAGTAAAACACACCCTATGACATTAATCCAAACATCATTGTAAACATGCCGATTATCGCTACGATACAAATTGCTCACTACCTTTACGTTTTGTTCACCATGGTATTATTTTTAAAACCACAGTGCAAAAAAAAATGTATAGCATTTAAACGTATTTTCGTGTTGGATGCGTTTTATCATACCCCTCAGAAACAATGACAAGATCAACACACTGACAATTTTTAAGTGCATTTTAGCAAATAAAAACACTCTTTGTTTATTGATAATTGCAGGCACTCAAAACTGCAAGAAATGTGGAGAAGGTTCCAATCAAGTTCTTCCAAAGTTCTGCTTCTGTGATTTCAAAACTCATTGTGATAACGGATTCGATAATATAGACAAAGCGTATTGTATGTTTTTTTACAAGTTATAAAATGCCACTCTTGATATTCACGAAACGATTTTTATCAATTTAATCTTGTAAAGTGTTTCTTAACATACAATGAAAATGTTCAAATGTGTTTAACGTCAAGTAGGCCATGACACGATATTAGACTGATTAATATTATGCTTAAGAACGTCCGAACAACGTACTGAAATAACTTTTAAAGTATTTGTTCTAAAGTTCAAAGTACAGAATTTAAATTGTAATCGAGTTTAATCAGAATCAAATTGTTAGCTTTAACCCGACAAAATCAATGGTTAATAGATGTAAGAACCTTTTTTATTCGAATATATACATTTTTGTCTATTTTTATAATACCTTATTAAGATGACGTCTTCGTTAAAGTCAATATATTTACTAAAGTTAAAGGTAACACATTGTAATTATAAACCCATTTTTGTTTTTATCCTTCATACAATAGATGCTGTGATATGAACCTTTTCGTTTCAGGTTCAGATTGTTCCGCGGATTTTCAGAAATCTCCTTACAAAAATAGGTGAAATTGCACATGTTCGCAAGATAAGATTGCATGTACATGTAATGAAGGATTTACATGTGCAGTTTCATAGAGAAGAGAATTTGTAAGGTTCTAAAGATAAATGAAACTTTGGAAAATTGCAGTCAATCCATAAATGACACGTGTCTCGTTAAACGTTCGGATAACTCAACGATGATCTGTGAAATATTTAGTGGTAAGATATACTAATATAAGAAACATGCGACCATTACAGACTGATTGACGGTGTTCATTTATTATTATACATTGTTTTGCTGGATTTTTATGGATTTGCCTTCTGGAAAGTAATACAGCGTTAACACATTCCATTAATGACTTGCATAGTCTAAGCTGGAAACTGTGCATTTTTGTTAAATTCAGTGAAGTTTCATGACAATACTAACTAATTGTAGAAATTACAAAGAATCAGTGACGCAGAAGTTTCGTAAAAAGTTATATTTTTTGCAATCATTCTAATATATTTTGAATAAGCATTATTTGTTTTATAAATGAATGGAATGTTTTGACTCCACCTTAGATTGATCTAAACCGCTTCCGATTAAGTATTCCCATGTCTGAGCAAACACATATCTTGATGTTTAACCCATATCTTGCGAGGCTCGCTATTTATACTTTTTATATCAGACCCTTTGTTATAATTAATGAATAATATCTTTCAATCTGCGATTTATTCACTAACACGCAATGTGTCTTTTATTTAACCGTTAAATATAACGTGGGAAAAGGAGGGCATTTAATTATCTCGTTATTTGTCACATGCTGTCAGCAGTAGATGCTATATGTCAGGTTCATGTGTGATATTTATATGTACACACATATTTGTGTTCAAGTACAGAAAAGAACGCATGTATGCTACAAACATAACACATGGTAAAATTTATAATTTAAAAGAATTCAAATTGACATAAATGTGTATAGAAAAAATAAAATAAGACGAATTCGAAAATCGACAAATATGACACATAACACAATTATATAAATATTAAAACATGTACAATAAACGTTAAGAAGAAAATAAACTTCAGCAGGAAAAAACAAGTACAATGATAAACATGAATGTAGCCACTATAAACAGTATAATGAAAGGTCCATCATTATTAATCGCTTTAGTATATCAGGACAACGGAAAATTTCAGTTATTAAGGGACATTCACATTTCTTCAATTTTCTTTTACCAGATGAAAATGCTGAGTTAAGGCAAGAGGCTGGTAGCTGTGAACAAAATTGATGAGCTTATTGCGTAAAACGTCAAGATTTGTATCCCTGAATGTGACTGAATGTGTCATCATAGCACAGTAACTTATTGTTTCAAGTTGCCATAATGTTTGCAAATTGGCAAACAAAAGTTAATACTTTTTAAATTGTCTGGCACAGTTTACTTTAATATGAGACTAATGGAATGCTCGTCTAGTGTAAACATAATATTTATTTTTAGTTTACATTTAGCTGCCATTATATAGTTGTTATGTTTAAGACAAAACATTATGACCTGCTGATGTGACTAAAATCCGAAATAAAACAAAGACACACAACATGCAGAAGAAATGAACAAGATACAAAATTAATCGAATAAAAGGTATCAAACAAGTCAATTTATTGATTGATTGATCGATTTATTAATTTATTATATGTTTGCTTCAACCATATTACCCATTGTGGTTCGTGGATAGGCGTGCCGTATTATGATCAGACAACCTGTATTTGATAGGCATTCACTTGCTGCCATCTGCGGATGCGTTGGGCACAACCTATTTTTGTCGAGCACTGTGAACCTTCACAGTATGGTTCTAGACGAAATGGCAAGGATAGAACAATAATGGTTTATACAAAATGTGGGACAACAAAGGAAACTTATACACAACACAAAACCCTAAAATTTGGTAACTAACTTATGATTCACGAATAGCACCAGTGGTATCACTCATGTTAAGATGCGGATGTTAGCCATATCCTTGCGGAAGAAATTAATAGCCATTTGTTACACATATAGTTCGTTACGGTCAACTACATGTAAGTGATAATAGCAGACGTAACATTTTTTTTTCCATACGATGTCTTCAATCTTACCCCTGTAAAGCCTTGATTAAGTAGTGTTTCTGTCAGAAGACACTTCGCTGGAAAGGAAATGCAGTTTTTAAATTCCTGATCCTTTGAGAGACGTATACTGAGATATTAAAGGAGACGGCTAATTTTTTTCTAGTTTAATGAAAGTCTTTTCTTATAAAATCCGCCTCATCCATATACAATGGCAAGAGTGCGCTAAGGTGGTATGGACATACATCAAATAAGACATCCGTCAAAAAATCATAGGGATATGTGTGAAACAGTCCAGCTCCATAATAGGATAACCTTTGGGATAGAAAGAATTCTAAATAAATGGAAAAGTTGAGCTGACGCAATATATCTTTCGGAAGTGATGTTATCACCCAGGTGCAAAACTCTCTGTCTAAAGAGCTTATTTAGTCAACATCAGCGTCAGGTGTAAAATACTGACCGCAAGATGTAGTAAAACGTATGAGTTGTGAAATTTTAACAAGATATGCGAGCGCTGATGGAAAATTGCTATCGATTAAGTTGACATTTTGGAAGTTAACGTCTTGTAAAGGAATCTATTAAGGAAATAAGGATGCGTTTTTTTTGTTGCAATAACCAGTACTATAACCCGTATTATTAATCTAAAAGATTAACTGCGAGCAAGTAAAGTCTTTTTTTTTTGTATTTCTATTATATATGTTTTGCTATGCACATTTAGTGAACATTCGTAACAAACATATTTTTCATAGTTTGTTGTTGAAATATTTTAAGAATATTATTTGTCATTATTTTGTCTTTCATTGGCCGGATTTTGACTTGAGTGTTGTGATTGAAGATATTGCATCTAAAAATATATCAATGTAATAGTGGCTAGAGGGCGTTGTATTTTACGAACTATGAACTAAAAAACCGGTTAAAATGTTTTAAAGAAGGAACAGTATATTTTTTTAACGTTTTAAGTATAACAGTTCAACATTCCTATACGCTTATTGAATATTTTAATAGATATTTCTTTTCCTTGAAAAACGAGCTGCTAAAAACATTATTATGGCAACGACCTGGCTTGATTAATGTTGTATGTTAGACCATATATATATTCGCTGGATAGCAATGATGTTATGAGCCCATATGCGTATGACGTATCAAGATTATGGAAATATACATTGGACTCTACTATCACTTTGCTGAAATCAGAAGTCAGTAAATACATTTTATGTGTGGTCCTATGGACTTAGACATTGATTAAGTGAAGATATAAACAAACGAAAATTATTTTACACACTCCTGTAGTATATAATGGATTAGTTCTGAAGAATACAACAATTTAACAGGTAAGCTAAGATTCCAAAAATGGCGGCGTCTGTTTCCTTTAATAACATTAATATTTGTACAACATTTATTGACAAATCAGAAATACGATAACATTTTCCTTTCCGTATGTTTGTATAACAGTTGCGATTAACATTAGTTTATCCCATAAAAGAAAAGTTTTCTGCTTTTTATTGTTAAATGTAAAAATATTAGCAAAAAAAGTTTTAATCCGTTGAATGTAAAAAAATAGCTTTAAAATGAAACATGACAATATGTGTCAGCTTATAAATATCTCAATAGTGCTTTTCATATCTAGCAATCTTATTTATGATTTATTTACTATCAGGAAGTTATCAAACAGATTCTATTGATAGCATTTTTCATTTACTTTAAACATTTTAGTCCTGAAGGACTAAGTTGTGTCATGGCATTTTTCAATTAATATAACACATAGTGAGATCTGATATTATGCGACCTCTAACTGCATTGTCAATTAGGTTTTATTATATACATGGTGTTTTATATACAGTAATAATGCATACATTTTAGGCTCGGTTTTATAGTTATCATATTATCCTTTAGGTGAGATTAAATTCATAGTAAGTAACTTACATTTCATTGTGTACAACAAGTTGTTCTTTATCACTTACGTGTTTAAATCAATTGGTGTTGTTCTGTATAACTTACGTGTTTAAATCAATTGGTGTTGTTCTGTATAACTTACGTGTTTAAATCAATTGGTGTTGTTCTGTATAACTTACGTGTTTAAATCAATTGGTGTTGTTCTGTATAACTTACGTGTTTAAATCAATTGGTGTTGTTCCTTGTTGGAGTGAAAAATTATCGTGGTATGTTGTTTGAATGCATTTCTTATACAAACCAACTCAACATTACCCTATGACTCATTGTTTTAATTTTTTGGAGGATTTTTAATCTAAGTTTGGGGGTGGGGGTTGGGAATTAAGATATTTTATAGAGGATAGGTAGACTTTCCTTGTAGCTTGTCTGTATCAAGCATTTTTTTTATTAACCTGAGTAACAAAATAAACTTATTCCGCAATTCTGTTTTTATATGCACCATGCCAAACTGTTTCTGTCAACAATTTTTAACAAAAGAATAATAACCAGAGTTTTTTCCAAAATTTGAATTTAAATATTAAACTTTAATAATATTAGGCTAAATGCTATCACATGGCGTAACATAAGGTCGGTCTAATAGCCGACTTATTGTTATTTAATGCACTCTATTCTTTTCCTGAAGATGGTCCAGAGTGAGCGCATCTATTCATATCGTGTCTGTCTTCATTGTTCAATAAATCCCATAACGTTTCTAAGTTAATCGATCAGACGGACGTTTTGTTGATTGGGAAAGTCGCATGTATATTCGATTCAAACTCTGAATAATGTTCAGAACTTAAGGTACAAGGGTGTGATTTCGGTTCCTTGCGGTCGTGTGATGACCCCTGATAATAACAAAAGATGTATTTTTGGTAGGTAATTCTGAGCTGACAAAATATGGAATATATCCCAAATTGATTGCCCTCATTTAAAAGTTGTACTCAAGTCATTTACATAATTGTCCACAAAAGAATAATTATTATCTCCAAAGTGGTATATTAAACGTTTTTAAGACCTGCATTTAAATGTATCTCTTATTTGTTTTAAAACTTGAATTGAGACCAATCGGGGTTTTTTAGTATATATCACATATTTATACGTTTTAGTGATACCTATTTCTACATTTTTAGATTCAGGTTATGTCAACGACTTACTGAAGGGGGTATTTGTTTTATTACTTTCAAATCAATCAAAAGTATTATGACTCAATGCCTATTAGTCTACAAAAGATAACTGTGCAAAATTAGCTTGGCTCCATCTGTAATTGGCATGATATTGAATTATTAAGCCTTTCTGCCTTACTATCACACACTTCACCACGTATGCGTAGGTTTTTCGAAAAAATATCAGTTTTGGTTGTTTGTTACAAAATGGTATATATACCAAAATGTTCTATTATGTTAAATTTTAGTTCAAAAGCGGCGTTGTTTGACCTGTAGCGAAGGTAAACAATTACCGTACTTATTTTCATGGTTGATTTTAAAATATACAGCAATTCTCTCCGCAAGTTTTATTTGACCTGCAATAAATGTAGTAAGAAAGGATACTTAAAATCATAATGGATTGTTTGATTGTTAAAGAGTTTTCAGCAATTTAAGTCATATCATGGCGTCAACATTTTTTGGTGGTGGGTTGGGAGGAAGCCGGAGTAAAGGTTAAAACTGACAATCCGTGTCAATGAGTCTTGCACACCCTAACTGCAGTAATTAGAAAAATCCGCGGCCTCTTGACAGGCATGTGATAAATAGTAGATGACTAACCAGCCACCGAGGCCGCAATACTGCCGTTTAATATAAAAATGTATAAAAGACAGACACGTCTTATGGTACGAAAAAGTAATGTTTGAACGAAAATATGATTAACTTTTCAGGTCTATAAACATCGGTTTAAACAATACCATTACAGTCATATCGATAAAACAGAACCTTTTCAAAACTTGCGTTTTAAAAGAGCGTCATTTAATCTGAATAAAAACATATTTATTGATTGATGGATGTTTGCTATACGTCTAGCGAACAGTATTTCAGCTTTGTTTGAAACGAAAATAAGTTTAAAAACAATCAATTAGGGAAAGATTGAACAAAGGGCAAAAACTCTCTGAGTACCTCTGGAAAATTATGGGTATGGGTAGGTGAGGAAATTTACATTTGCACCTATTCTTTTCCGAAGTCTTCAAAAGTGATGCTTATTGTGCAATGAGCTTGGTTCTCTCTGAACACGTCACCCACTCCATGGCAAGGTTTTTCCGTATTATGACATAAAAACTCCAACGAGAGGGCATCACCTATCCGCCATCTGAGGAAGCGCTGGGCGGCTTTGTAAACCCTAGTTACTTCTTTCAAATACTCGAGATTTTTAAGGAAAACATTTATACTTATACATCATCAAATATTGAACGTCTGTAAAATATACAACACATTAATTAAAATATCTTTTTCCATGAACGTCAACTATTTATGATTTCATTTGGAGAAAACTGAAAAGAAATGCACACACTATTTTTTTAAATCCCTCCGATGTTTAAAAAAGTGGTCGTGGAATGTTTACCAATCTTATCTAAGTATCACTGAATGGGTAACAAAGAAGCGTTTACAATATTGAAACAACTTCGCCTTTGTTATTTTATAAAACAAAAACTCAAGATTGTGGCGGCAAAAATGGGAAAAGAAAAATTGATCTTCCCATTTCGCTTACATGTTCGCATCTAACTCAGAAATATCTATATACAAGCATATTTAGTAGTTTATTTATTATGAGATTTAATCCTTGTAAATTCATCTGAAATAATGAAATAGTGAATAGAATATAAAATAGATATTTGCGCTTATGTTATAAATCTTTTTTAGTATTCGATCCATAATTCGTAGGAATTGAGGCAGAGAAAGAAAACTTGGATCAAACAGCAACAAATAATCTTTTAAGCGTTTATAATAAAAAAGTCGATGTCGGTGGTTATAGTAGCTACATTTCAAAATCAGTCTACTATTGAACACCGAGGTTGTCTTTTCGACCCTTACAACGAGAAGTTGTTTTCCACTTATTCCTATATTTGCAAAGAGTAGCAGTTTTCCTGTCGGATGTCGGCGGTTTCGCTGAGTACTCCAGCTCTTTCGCATTAACAATCGACGCCATATATTATAGCGTTATATATGTTTTTAATTGCTGTTAAACAAACTTCAAACAAATAAACATACAAAATAGTGCGACTGCGAAAGCGCGAAGTGGAAAATATATGATTCGACCTTCACGTTTTTCGTCTTTCGCGCTTTTCCGCTTTATGAAATTTCAAATACAAATACGAGAGATACGCATTAGAAGGCGAGGTCAAATGGTTTTTGAAGTTATTGTGTTTATTTTTAAATTATGGTTTTTTTCTAATTATGTTTTTAATAAAATGACACTATATTCCGTCACAGATGTGTTAGTTTTAGATTGTGGAAATTCTCATTTTTATCATGTATAACTTTAGACTAGTTTGAATCTTATGTTTAGGTTAAACGAGCCATAAGTGAGGAAATAACAGTCTAATATTTGCTAGTGTAACGAATTATCACATATCGACATATTAACTTTACTGACCGGAAGTTGGATATAAGGATTGCAGCAATGGGTCCAAATCAATCCGTCAGATCAGTCAAAGCGGGTTGGGAACGATCGAATTGGGAACTACATGTATTTGACTGATTGATAACTTATTACTGACGGATTTGGGACGCTGACGGATTGCTAGTAAAAGTGTTCAATCCCAAGTACTCTATTCTGATATATTAGTAAAGCGTTCGGTCGAGTTTTGTACAGATGGTCATTATTAAAACTACAAAACTACCGATAATTGTTACATTATATGGGATATTAAACTCTAATATTTAATGGATAAAGTTGAAGGTGTTCAACTAGAAGCCGGGAAAATTATAACTGGAGGAACAAAACTTACATCAAAGGAAATGTTCTAAAGAAGACTGGGCTAGAAATATTAAGCTCTAGACATGCAAAACATAAACTAGTTCAATTTTATAAAATGCTTTATGGCATTGCCTACTTGACCAACTTAATTCCAAGACGAATTAGCAATTATACAACGTGAAACGCAAGTTTGGTTCGAACTGCCTGCACATAAATAGATCTGTACTTATTTTTTACCATCGACTATATCTCTGTGGAACGCGTTAAATGATGATTTAAAAACCTCTGCTTCTATTCATTCTTTCAAAACAAAGATTAGTGCTGACCTAATTCAACGAGAATGCCAACAATGCTTTATTCAAGCACACATTTTGGACAAGTTAAACATTCACCTCCCCGCATGAATTGTAGTAGCCTCAACGAATACCTGTTTTTGAGAAATCTCATTGATATTCCCAACTGTACCTTAGGCTCAATTTAAATACGAGTCATTGTTTTTTTCATTGCAAAAAATACAGCACACTCGGAGAACAACACTTGCTTTACATCGATATACGTGTTCCGCTAACCATTGAAATCTTCCTTTTTGGAACACAAGAAATATCTCTGGACAATAATATTAAGATATTTCCATAAGTTGAAAACTATAAGCATTTAGTTTTTATGATATAGTTTTGAACTTATGGAAATATCTTAATATTATTGTCCAGGTTTATTTTGATTACCTGAAAAATAATTTAATTTCTTGTTTGATTTTATAATCCACTTTCGGCAAGGAAAGAGGGATGAAGTCGGGCACACACGTTTTAGTTTGGTTTTAAGTTGCACAGTATTTGAATATTTCTTCACAGCACTTTAATAATACAAGACCATAGATGCATTTTGTGTTCCAAACATACGTTTTTTTTAATAAGTTTCAATTTATAAAATAAAATTTTAAAAATAAGCACGAGAATCGTGATTCGTCATGCACTATAAAGTTAGTTGAAAATTCGAAAACGTAATTTTATTGTAATGATTGTTACTACACGTATGTATAAAAGGTGTTATTTATTTAATGTATACGTGTCATTTACGTGTAGCTACCTGGGGTGCAAAGGTGCACAAGTCAGATACGTTAATTGTTAATATGTTAATTGCAATCACCACAGGTAATAGAGGATAACGTGTCCCTTTGAAGTGATTTTATTACAGTGCAATTTATGTAACAACTTGATTATCTTTTGATAAGTACTCTAATTTCGAAGTGATGATGTCATACGGCCGACATCATATTTAGTTGATGTAAAGTGGATATACGTGTATTTATTTTAGATATCTCGTAAATTATCTGTTAGGGAAGACAAAGAAAAAACTATTCATTGTCGGTATCTATATTTCATCGTTTTGATAGAATGTTATTAGACATACGAGTAAATATTGTGGATTAATGTTATAATTTTAAATCAATTCGGAGGCAAGCGGTCGTATTCAAAGTTTGAACAAATGCATCACGTTTTCGTTTAATTACATACTAACATAGGTAATTATGAAAAATCCTTATATTTTAACAAACATAATATACTAGTCCCCCCTTGTTACATGCGTATGCAAAACCAGACTCCTACATATATGTACAAATACTCATCCATAGGACAGCTCAAAATTAAATATAGAAAAAATATTAAAAAGGTATACAATCATTTTGAAATATGAGTGTCTCATACATGCAATTACGCACAAAAGCTGCTTTAATTAACTCCTTTAAACATTGTGTTATGTCGGCCGAGCTACATTACTGCAGCTATTGTACACATGTGGAACGGTTACTGCTATCTGTAGCATCTACTATAAATATTTTATTTATAATTTATCAATGAATTTATTTAATTAAAAAAATCGGTATCATATCTCCTGTTCAGTGTACCTGTTTATTACTTGTATCATTTAAATGCATATATAAACTACACATAGATGGTCATGTTCCCATGAACAATGTTGGTTAAACAGCTCATTTATGTATGTATGTATGTATGTATGTATGTATGTATGTATGTATGTATGTATGTATGTATGTATGTATGTATGTATGTATGTATTTATTTATTTATTTATTTATTTATTTATTTATTTATTTATTTATTTAAGACAACTCAATTGCAGTTTATATTATGTAAAAGGAAAATTCAGATCCTGTTTAATGTAATTAACTTTTTTACATCAATGATTCAAAGTTATTTAAAAACTAATAATGACAGTTATTATCCCTACAGCAGAAATATGTTATTTAATGTTGCAGTTTACTAAACGTAACTAACGATGTAAAATCAAATTACTCAAGCAGTAAACAATGTACGCTAATTTGAGAGAACAACAATATGGCGAACGATAACGCAAACGATCAACCATACGATGTACGATAAACCATACGATAAACGATTGAACAAACGATCCACCATACGATGCACGCTGGTAAAAACGATGCACGATATACTATACGTTATACGTTACCATATACGAACGATATACGCACGATGTACGAACGATGTACGGACGTTGTACGAACGATAAACGCACGATGTACGAACGATAAAATCGTTAACTTATACGTTCCAGGGACTGTACCTACTGTTCACAATTGTAACTCATTGTTTTTACTTATATTTTACAGCTCTGACGAGAGAACGCCGAGATATGCAATTCCGACAACATTTTTCAACACATATTGTACTGAGTGTGAACCTCAGTAATAATAATCTCAAGGTTACTTGACACTTGTAACATAAAATTTACTATTATCGAGAAACGTAACATATGTGCATTGATTTATTTAACCTAATTCATAATTTGTTTAAGCATTATTGTTCATAACATAAATGAATTTTAAAAGATTGTTACAACTGACTAATTGTTATCAATGAGTATTGAATTATCAATAGTAAGATATAATACGAGTAGTTCATTCATACTTTCAACAATCATTTACACGTATGACGTATAACGATTTGTGGTGTAAACATTTGACTGACATGTACTTTCATTTTGTTAAAAAAGTATTCAGCAAATATATGCATTTCATCTAGTATCTTCCGCTCTAAGACAACGATTTTGTTATTTTATTAAGAAAAGAGAAATTTAACCAAATACGAATTGAAACCTCACGTATTGAAAGGTAAGTTATGATTCTCAAAATGGCGGTGTTTATCGACATTAATGTGTAGAAGAATTATTGAAAACAAAAATCAGAAATACGATAAAATTATACATTTATTATTTAAAGCCTTTTCTTTAGTATAAATAATACATTTACTTACAAATGTGTTGTAGTGTAAAAGATATGTTTTAATACTTCTATAATGTTTAGTGCCAAACTATAACCAAAAGTAATTGCAAAGTTTGGATCTATGAATTATGACGACATATAAAACGTTACATGACATATATGTCAATTTGTAAATGTCTGTATTGTAACTTTCAATTATATCAGTATCTTATTTGTGCTCTATAACCGGAAGTAGTCAGAAACCTTCTGTTTTGTTTTTCTAAATATAGCCTTTTATTTTTATTTGTTTGTCTAAATGGTGTTTAGCGCCACATTGAGCAATTGTTCAACTACATAATGGCATTTTTTGGAGGGACGAAGCCAGAGTACTCGAAAAATAACCGGACTTTCAGTTGGGAAACTATCAAACCTTGTCAATTTAGATTGGAGTAGAGTGCTCCCCGGCCGAAGTAAGACTCGAACCTGCAACCTCAGTGTTGACATATCACGTAATCAATAGAATATTACCTACCTTAAATAATCGGTCAGCCAGGCCCCCTCTTTTAATTTCAAATTATCACTTTAGAGACTTCTGTACAATAACATACGTCAATAAGTTTAAAATACGGTGAAATCTAATAATATACGATTTCTAACTGCATTATCTACTTATTGTATTGCATAAATGGTGTTATGTATACAGTATTGAAACCCTCATTTAAACATCGTTTATATGATATCATATTATTTTTTACGAAAGATTAAATTCATAGTCAGGAACTCACATTCAATTTTGCTACACAAAAATACGTCCTGTTTTACTAACCTTACTAAGTTGTTATTTCCATGTATGAATGGCAAACTATAAAAAGTGGTTATTTAAATCCATCCCTAAAGAGAACAATATGATTTAGTCACAAATTAAATACATTGATGAAGTCGTCTCCATTTGGGTAATTTGTGTCTCAGTCATATATTTAAACTCTCGTTTTGATGTGGTTAATAGATTAACTCTAGTAAATCTGATGTCCGATATTTTTTGTTTGGGGGATAATATACTTTGGAGAAGAGTGTGGGAATTTTCGTACAACTCGTTTGTCATGTACAAATCACAGTTTTTTTTAACTCGCATTGAATTGTCTATTTATATGTTCTAACGAAAAAAAGTAATTCGCTCAAATATGTTAAATATTATGTCATTAAACTGGCAATAATTAAATTATTTGGACAATTAATGTTCTTCCGCATTTTTGATTAAATTGCAAAAAAATTTGGTCCGTAACCAAACAGTTTGTCTAAACAAGTATTAAACAACGGCATTATATCCGTATTTTGTTCGTTCAATCAGTATTGTCTAATAGTATATCCTTCTTTAACTTTGCCTACTGCCCGCACACGAATTCCAAATGAAGCACGGATTTTCTGTTATTTTAAGGAATGCAATTCCATTTCATTGTCTTGATTACATATTTTCTGTTTAGCTCGTCTAATAAATGCTGGATTGTTTGTTGATTGGTACACCAGAGGAATAGGACGTTAATTCAAAATTTAGCTTTGTGCGTTGACGTTATCTTGCATCAATGTTAGGTTTAAACTATGAATAATTTGACGAATATTAGTCAGAATAATGTAATTGCAGTCCCTTGCAGCTGTGAGATGGTCCGTGATGATCACAAATGATATTTAGTAGTCATGACAAATCCAACTCAAAACATAAAGAAATACCCAGAAATTCATTGCTAGTTTGAGATTATTTATGAATGGGTTGATTGATAGAATGAGTGTAATAGGCACGTTCCCAGTATAGTCCCATGTTATCAATCGGTTCATCATCACTGTATAATTCTTTATCTGATGGTTGGTGATTTGTTATCTTAAATTGCATGTTAATAATTGAATGGTATGGCTTTTGTTTTAAATATAACATTATCAAAAACCAATGACCCGGATTATGAAGTTAGATAAAAGACGAAGACGTTATTAGAAACGCATCTGAGTTCGATTAACGAAGCAAAGCTCCTAAAATCTTTCCTAAGTAGGAGATAGTGGAGGGCCTTTCGTTGGGCGCTTTTGTTCGGTATCGGTTATATTTTAACTTGTTCTACAATTTCGACAGCCATTAAATAAACCACTTTTATTAGTAAAAAACAAGTCCATATATTACTATACCGTACAAGTAGTTTTTCGCGTGGGGAAAATTTAGGTTTTTTGTTAAAAAATCTATGTGAGTTTACTTAGGCGTGTTAATTTTTGCGGTCCTTCATCAAAATGAATAACTCTTTCGTTTTTTCTAATATTTTGCGCGTTTTCGTTTTCATTTCGCGTTCCACTCACTGCGAATATTTCGAAAATGAAATCACCGCGAAAAAACACTTATACGGTATAACAAAAACAAATTGGTTCATAATAGATGTTTTGCACAACTAAATGTAAAGCTATCTATTCTGTTAATAAATTTTTAAAAGAAAGTCTAAAGTTGCAAAGTTATATCTAATAGTCTCACTTGGTATTGTTTATATACATAGCTATACGCCAATCAGACATTGCACCTTAAGTGATTGTTATCAGATAGTGTGCATACCTATACGAAAACGGTCCTATTGATTATTGTTAGCGTACATACAATTCTTGTAACACATTTGTTTGTTTCACTTTGACGCCTTTATATATATATATTTCACTTGAAAATGATACTATGTTTAGATTGTATCTATATTATATAAGATTTGATTTTGGGGGTAAAATACAAGACATTGTAACCGTGAGTCTTTAAATAATTGTTATTATTTCAGAAGTAAGCATTATGTTTTTTTTACAAATCAAGCTCTAATTTGAAAGAATGGTGTTTTAAAATGTTTAAAGTAATTTTCTCTAGCGAAAAAAGTTGTCTGATAGCAAAAGTAGCCTTGAATATTAATATGTTTATACTAGTTTAAAATGTTGACTACTTTACACATATACACGAATAATAGAGACCTTTAGTTTGAAAACACTTGAGTTAAGAGGTTATCCCAATTATTGTATGTTATCTCATTCTTGTATCATAATTTAAAAATAAACATGTACACACAGATATACATATACATAACATATCTTAACGGTGTTAAATAAAAAATCATTGCATTTATATTTGAAACAACGTACTTGACTTTCTAGTAAATTCCCTTAACTTTACATAAATACAAGAAAGTCTTTATTTTTACAGTTTATATTTCTAGTATGTGTATTTTATCTCAACGACAACTAAAACAGTGACGATTAGGAAAATCCACGAGATAGTTATTGCATAAGTTTCGGTTTCATTATTGAGTTATACAGGCGCTTTTTTCGCATTACATGCAATGTCAATTGAAAAGACATGTGAAATTTAAAGAGGATGATACTTGAAATTGAACATGAACAACAAGAGCCATTACAAGAAGAAAATTCACAGGTATTTCCTTTTTTGCGGATACGTGTTTGAGGCGAATCGAGGAAGTAGATTACGTTTTACCCGATTTTCTCTTTATTGTTTACATTGAGTGGAGATTGAACATTAAACATCAAGCACAAAAATTGCTATTTAATTATTTACTAACATAACCACCAAAGTTTTTGAGAAACAAAACCGAATGCACAAATTCGAGAACACGTTTGCTTGATGTCTTAACCACATCATACGCTGATACAAGATGACATTTAGTGAAGTTTTGATACTGCCTTTTTTCTTATCAGAGACTCTAATTTCATATTTTGTTTGACATCTATTTAATAGTCCTTGCAAAAATTTTTTAATCTACAGTTATACGTCCTTCAGATTTTTGAAGTTTTGTAGGAATGTCTTCTAGTGAGCCAGTAAGGCTCTAGTTTTTCTTTTAGTTTACGAGTTTCAAATTTGTAACAAGTTTACTTTGGAAAATTTTATAATTAACATACCTCGCTTGGAACAAAGCACACAGACATGCAATGGCCATTACATACATGTAGGTAATATTACATCCATTTTACTTTCTTTGACAAGCGTCTAAAACAATTACAAAGTATGACAAACAAAATAAACGATTTATTTTTTATTTCTTCCAGAATGGTACTACAGTTCGGAATTTTTGCATCAAACACAAGAAATGCATTGTCGTGAGTTTTCTAACTATGTCATATATATTGTGTTAGCAGATATTATATATATAATCCCGCTGAGGGTTAACAAACATTTGACAGTGTTAAAAATCTTATTCTAACAGTTTTGTGCTTAATTTGTAGACATATATAAAAATATTGGAAAATATTAGTCCTGTATTTCTGATGCTTCTGAAATCCGCTGGATAGATATATTATATGGTATCACAATACTTAGACGTTTGTAAATAATTTACTTACTGTGACTGTATGACAAGTAACTTTGTTATCCTATTATTTACAAAAATGCTGAATGAGCATACTGTCAGATTAATACGTATTTGTTATGAAAATTCCATCGTCAGACGCTAGTACACATATACCATGTCTACCTCCACGATTAACAAAGTTTAATGAAAGGTCTAGACCGCTGTGCATGAAGACGTCGACTCCTGCTGATGGGAAGCAACAATTTGACAGTGTTAAAAGTCTAATTCTAACAGTGTTTGGCTTAATTTGAAGACGTATATAAAAGAGAAAGTTTATGTGAACAAGCTTTAGAAACAAATAGAATGCGAAGCTCTACCGATCATTTCTTATCTATCTGTTTAGAGGTGAGTACAAATATTTCCTGACCATGTACAAATATTATTTTTATTCTACTACCAGACAATGCATTTTATACTAATAAAAAACATGAAAGAGTGCACTTTTAGCCGACTTTTGACTTGAAACTTTCGGCGTTTATTCGAGTGATAGCCTGACGTCACAAGCAAATATCGCATTCGACAACATGCCTAAGCCAGAACAGAATGCCGAAAGGAAAAGGGGACCAGAAGCTGACGTTATTACATACAAATAAAACTTTACCATATTCCTAAGGTCGTATTTGTATAGTTGAAGCGTTAGCTGCAGAATAAATAGTGATAGTTTTCATCTATCACTTTTTGTACTGTTTTGATTTACGGTTATTTCATTTACGTTTTAGAATCTTTGGCTCAGCTATTGGTAAAGGTAGGGAATTATTGAAAGTGTCTTTAATTGCAAACATATGAAGTCGATTTTCAGCAGACTTTTTTGCAGTCCAGTTTAAAGAACCGTTCATTTTTCTTAAAGGACGTTCGTAGTAATACTTTTCATCCGCCACTAGTTGTTGTTCTCTTTTGATATACGGTTGTTTCTTTTACGTTTTAGAATCTTTGTCTTAGCCATTCCTTTTTTAAATAAATTTTAGATAGTAGCAGTCGTAGTAGTTGTGACAGTCGTTATGGTATCAGTAGAAACAACAAAGAGTCCCAATTCGACAAAAACGGACCTATTAAAAGATTTAGGTAATACATATTAAATCACATCATTTACGGAGTTAATTATTCTATATCGATTTGGGAGTAAATAGGTTTGCTTTTTTGTTGGTAATATAACACTGCAGACGATAGTTTTATAGATTTTAACATATTTGCAACTGGCTATACGATGGGGTGTTATATATACATAAAAATATATACTAAAAATATATTATTTTAAGCTTAATAAAGTTGATACCATAGAGTTACGAAGTTTAGAATAACTTGTATTTAAAACATTGTAGTTGTCAGCTTGCCGTGATCTTGGCCGATTACACTGGTCTTTCTACGTGAAAATAAAACTAGACGAACTATCATAGCTGAAAAGGAGGCTACTTAGCTAAAACTTTATTTAAGTAGAAAACAGGTATCACATACAAAGTTATTACAGTTTGCATAGGCTAATGTTGTAAACTAATTTATAAAAAACAAACGGTAATAATGAATGTAAAGACAGATAGTTACACAGACATTCGCACAAATGATTACATAAATCAGTATATAATTGATATTTTTTATACTTTAGATCGTAAACCATGTGTCTTCGTTGGTATGTATTTTTAATGAGAGTCATCATTAACATAGATTTCAGTACTAATTGCACGTTTCTTTTAATTGACCAAGACTAAAGTTTCTTTACAATACTCATTCTTAATCTTACCTGAACTATTTAAAATCTGGTCTTAACGTTATAGCCAATACTGTCTTTACTAGTATAGAAAGTCTGAAACAGCCATTCAAAACCAAATAGGTATATATTTGCAAAAATATTATCTACACATTAGTTTATATGGCACGTTATAAGGTATTTTATCAAAACATTTTTCAACATGTAAATCAAATAAAGGGAATTTTAAAATATAAAAAAACCGAAATCACAAAACAGAAAACGCAAAGTAAACTAACAGACACAAACAGCGACAAAGCTTCTCTGAAGAGGTTATATCAGTGGAAATTAAGACCTTTTAACTTAAATGGGGTCAAAGTAGCAGGAAGACGTGATGTATGTGACTTTTTAAAGAATAGTATTGAGCTTTGAAGATGATACTCGCTTCAATTCAAACAAAGATATCATATTCTCTGTGAAATATATAATAATTTTACATCATGTGATATTTGTTAACTGTATTGGTGTTGCCTATATAGGCGTAACATGCAATACAATTTATCTGATTTGTATCTATTTTCTTTTTTATTTTTGTTTGCTAAAAACATTTTAATATATGTTCATTACCAAGAACATTCTACTAATCATAATTACCAAGTTTCATTCAATCCTAAAAACGATTAAGGCACATGAGTATTAAATGGGCGAACGGAAGGCAGAGTAAGGCTACAGTTAACTCTTGAAAAAAGAGCGTATAAGTTAGCAAAGAACAAATACATTTTGAGGTAGGCTTTTCCATAGGGGCAATTATCTCAAAATACCATTTTTAAATGTGCCTGAAATAAATCCTATAAAATACCTATTTATTTTTTTATAAGATAAATGCAAACGTTAACTCCAATTCTAAGTCTAACTCGAATGTAAATTCGAATGATCAACTCGAAGCATTACTCCAAGTTAATTTCCAAATCAAACCCCACATAAACATTTATTACATGTATGTGTAAGATTTAAATTTAAAACATAACAGTCAACAATGTTATGATGCTAACGATAAACTTTATAGACAACATTAAATTTACTTTCCCCTTTGTTTTATTAGCCTTTTATGTAGTAACAGTCCTCAGTCGGGGAATATTTGTAACAATTTTTTAATTACATTTACTATGTAACAAAAATAATGAAAGTCTTATTTTTTTTGTTCATTCTATGTACTTCGGTTGATAATCTTTCAAACGTTGTCATGTTTAAAAAGAAAGTTTCTAGTAGTACATATTTTCTTGTATTTAAGTAAATATATTTTTTTACTTTTCTTTGGTTTTCAAGCGAGGCTTAATGCTCGTGATCCATTTGGCGAACAGTGCAAAACTGGTAAATAAATTGTAATATTTAAATTAGTATAGTATTACTTTGAATTATAAATGTTTCACATTTAGCTCAGTTATTTTTCGTTGTTCCCGTAAACATGAAGGTAATAACAAAATACCGAACACGGATAAAAGTGTCAAAATAGACAATCCACAAATCAAATTATGAGAAACCGGCAACGCCAAAAACAACAACAAAACATATAGTAACTAAAGCAATGGTCGTGACTTGGTAAATATATAAATCATGACACATTTTTTTAAAAGTTATATATAAACTATATTTATGTAAAGTGGCTTTAAAGAACACATCTACCGCGCTTCGTTAAAAATGTACTTCCGTCAACGCTTTCATACGTCAACAAAACTTCAAAAGAATGCATTCAATTGTTATATTTACATTCTATTGTATTTGGAAAAAAATGCCGGGGTCCTGATAAGATCGTGAACAATGTATTTGTGTTTTTTGAAATTACTCCGCGTTGTTTGTGTACCGAGTACGTCGTCAAGGAGGTGCGTGCTCTCCAAGTCTACTGGTTTCGTTGATTAATGCAAAGAACGATTCTAAGTCATCGGTTTTAATATTAAATAGTTCAACCATGTTTAGATTCAGATTATGTAAAGGATTATTGTCCAGCGGAAGGAGGTAAGTGTGAACAATTTAGCTTTTAAGGTCAATTGCCGGGTAATCTTGCTGTTCGACGGATTTAGGTCGTTAGCCTTTTAAACATTAAGACTTTAATTCGGTAAAATGTGCTCGAAGGTAAACCTAAATTGACATAAGTGCAGAAGGTTGAAGTTCAGTGATTCCTACCGGTTACTCGTCTACTACTTATATAGCTTAAAAATTGTTGGCGATACTGTTAAACTCCGATAAAATAAATCCAAGTTCTATTTAACACAATCCATAAATGGTTTACCAATGAACTCATTTTGTTCTATTTGACTATTATTATTTGTCAAAATATATAAAATAGACACGTATTAAATATCAGCATTGAAAAGATATATCAGTTTTTTTATTGCATGACTTGCATTTAGAAATGCTTAAGAATATAGTAACATCACATGACTGCAATGCGACTTTTTTGATAAACACTCATTTGATCCACCCAACACTTAAGACTCTTATGACACAACATACGACATCAATCAATTTTAAGCATTTATTTTAAATTATAAATACACATAACATGTCCATCGGTTGAGTTCTTTAGATTTTAACGTGTTTAAACGTGCATACATACATTATTAACGTTTCACTCTTTATTGTTTGTAATTGAGTGATTTATGTATCAAAAACTTTAAACTGTTCAATTTTTAGTTCAAACGCAGCATTGTATGATTTGTAATGGAGACAAACGATTACCCTTCTACTGTTTCTGTGATGCTTTTGCGCACTGCCCAGAAAACATAGATCTCGCAAGGAAATCATCATGTAAGTTGAAATATTTACATTAGTAAATAGATGACGAGATGCTTGATTGATTGTTTGCTAAATTGCAAGGAGCAATAGTTTAGGTATTTTCGGAACGAGAACAATTTAACAAATATTAAGTCAACGAGAAAAGTATAACGAATTACTTAAGTTGCAGAATATTGGATATAAGTCTACCTCATTTATCGGGCAAGGCTCTTAAAAATTTTTCAAACATGTCACCAAGTTTGGTCTGCATCCAGATTTCACGTCTCTAATATACGGATAGTGAATAAATCAGACAAAAAACAAACAAACACACCCATTTGTAATATGAAAGTTTAAATATACAGGGTTTGATCATGTCACGAAACACAAAAATATGAACAAACATAAAATCATAGTTTTTTTTTACCCAACACTTGCAGACAATGTCGGAAATGAGGAAATAAAACCCGCAGCAACATAAAACATTGACACATTGTTCCTTTAACAGGTATAGATTGTATAACAAAAGAGGGTTGTCCCTGTTTAAACAGTGGAACATGCCAATGCATTGGTAAATCGACAGAGAATCTAAACTGTCTTTGTCTTAACGAGACTAATTACAAATTAGACTACGGTGGAACGTGTCAGTGTGAAAAGTTAACGGCCAACGAGAGTTTATATTGTAGATGCCCTCATGGTAATTATAATAATATATAAAACAATGATTACAAACAAAATATGGAATTGAACTAACGATATTGTACAACACACCAATTATAAGAACTTGTGTTTGGTTTTTTACTTTGATATTGATATCTCACAAATTTTGACTAAAGAAACACACGGGTGTTAGCAGATAAACATTATATTGGCACACTTCAGAAACACATCCAATCAAGCCATTTTAGGAGGCTTTGTGTTGTGTTGGTTTACCCACTGCTTAATGATAACGTTCTCATTTCCCTTTTTATTAATATGGTATCATGTGGTTCACTGCATAGGAACGATTATTACAATTTGCTTTTCTACTAATTCTATATCAAAAACATAATCACGTTTAAGAATAATGCATGTTGTAAATTAATTCAAACCACAAATGTTATCTTCGATTTAGCATAATGGCATATTATGCAATTGCGATTCTGTAATTGTGGATCTACTGTATAAACGTTATTTGTTCTGGAAAAGTTCTCATTTCATATTTTTTCAGATATACTTATCCTGTTATATTCTACATATAATTATCGCAAATAAATTCATTTATTTTTTTTTGCATTGCCTAAGGATATACTGGTAAATATTGTGAACTTTTGATTCGAGAGTGCCATTTGTCAAGATCTGTATTGCCTAGGCTGAAACATTGCAATGAAACTGACGAGAATGAGTGTTTCATACATGATTCCAGTAATAACACACTCTCATGCTCAGCATTAAACGGTAAGGTTTCATTTATCGTCTGCATATAATTTACTCATATAGACATTAGTACAATCATTGACGTACATTTTAAATTTAAATTTAGCAACGCGTTTCTGATAATTAAGTTATGCATTTATTTGATATATTCAGCAGATTTCCACGTATTATATGTTCACATTTGAGGGTTTTTTTTAAACAGACCTTTAAATTCAATATTCCCGTTTGTTTTGGGGTGTGAAGTCAACTTTAAAATACAGAAACACTTATTATTTTTACACTAAAAGTCGGATAAATTTACCTACTAACCTAAAGCTGCAAATCAGGCAATCCAACCTAAAAAATATAGTTAGTTTGCCTGCAAATACGATAATAAAACAACAATAGGTGTAATCTGTTGCAGTGTTTTAAAAGCGTGCATTGGTTTTTGCACTATATATTTATAAAACGATTTAAGACTCAGTAAAATAAAAAAAGTTAAATGAAAAATAACAAAACTATGCTCGTACAATATGTACTATGTACAATTATAAGTTCTTATCTAAAGAAGAGGGAGCATCTGTTGTTAGAATCTTGTTTAATCTGCCTAGCAAGGAACAAACATGTACAATTTGTGTTTACTTTTCAGACCATAGCAATGAAAAGGTCCACAATTGCACTATTAGAACGTAAAGACATTTCCATTTAAATAATGCAATAGTTTGACTGATAATGTTAGTGATGATACATTTGTCAATGAACGAAATCCAGTGTACTATTCTCAGCATCATATACAGATAGGAACACATAGTTTTGCTGACAACGAAATTCGGGAAAATATATTAGGCACTTCATTGTCGAATATATTGTTATTGTATAATGATAACGAACCTGAAGGAATTTTGAGTTGATTCAACGGACTTTGCAAGTAGACTTTCCATGTAAGGAAAATGAATAAAGGTAACAGATGTCCCATAAAGATCGGCCAGTATATACATTGTCATCATGCTTAATGTGATTTTAATGTGTTAATTTTAAATTTAATTAGACAGTTTTTTGCTATTCGGTTAGTCGGTGAAGTGTTCAAGCTGGCGTAATATATTAACCTGTCCCTACACACCAGTTGACTTACATATACTTAACGAGGTAAAAACTAATCTATACTTCAAAATAATTTTGAAATCTGACAGAGTTTATATTGTATACTTTGTGAAACATATATATTTGAAAAGGGTAGATATTTTACATAGTAAAAGATATCATAACATGAATTACAGGTATATGATTTGAAAGTATATTTTGAAGTTACATTTATGTTTACAATATTTGCATCGAAAGGTCATGAACATTAATTGTAGTTATCAGAAACCTAGCTACAATAATGTATCTCCTTTTTTATGGACGGACCTACAAAGAGGTCCCATTACTTGTAATGGAGCAAACTGGGATTGATTCACACCCGGGTGGGGGGGTTATGCATATAATACGCTATTACACTGTTTCCTTAACTGATAATTCTACAATACCAAATTCGATAGGTTTACACTTTATTCGTAATCATGGCATTGTTGTCAAAATTTGAATACCAGATGTGCGTAATTTCTGAATAGATTTGGTAAAAATTCATCCGGATCAAGTTTTTTTCCGGCTTTATTGCATTAGCTGGGATAAAATTTTTACCGATACGATTCTACAATTCTACACTCCACAATTTCAATTTCGTCAAACATGCTATGATTACGAAAAAGTGTTAAAATGATTTTATTAGACATTGTAGAAATGTCAACTGAACGGCGGAGAAAGGAAAAAATATAAATTGAACACAAAAAGCATTTAAAAGCTGAAAATATGTATAAATCTCAAGTGTGTTTAAGCTCCATTACGAGTAATGGGACGTCTTTTTAGCTTCGTCCAAAAAGGACCTACATTATTGTAGCTATCAGAAACCGTAAGCAATGTATTTGAGATATGTTTCCGCACAAGCTTTCATAGAATTAAGATATTTTTTTGCATAATGTAAATAGCAAAGAGTAATTATAACCAAAAGTATGATAACATGCGTTGAAATTATATTAAATACCAATTTTTGTTTTACTCACTTATTGTTACAAGCATTTTGTTAGCTTAATTTGTTTTATTTTTAATATTATGACATTGATCGTTTTAAAGCATCATATGTTTGTTTATTGAATGAAAACTCACCGTAAAGTGCATGCTATAAAGGTTTAAGACACAAGCATACTAATGTTTTAATTGTACTATTTTGTGTGGTTATGCTGATTTATACATATGCTTCTACTATTGAATATTCACGTATATTTAAACAATAACGTTTATTATGTATTAACTTTCATGTCTTGAACTGCACTTAATTCTGCATGTAAATATGTAAAATGTGTTATTGATTAAACTGTTAAAATGATAAAATCAAAGAAAAAAATATTGTTTAACTTAAATCACATTTCGTATGAATTACTGAAAGCTTGCAATTTACAACTTGTATTATAGTTTAGCTTAAGCTGTAGTCAGATCAAATATTGAATTACTAAAAAAATTTAAAAATGTGTATTAAAGATAATAAGATACAAATATGTAAATAAAAAACTCTTACTCAATTCAAATCACTCCTACGAGCATAGAAATGTAAATTAAACCTGTATTAAATACCAACTATCACTCCAGAAACTTAGTGATGTAATTAAACGCCATAGTTTTCATATAAAATCACTCCAGGTACTTTAGCAATGCAATTCAAAGCCCTACTTCACATACAAAATCAATCATGATCGTATAGCAATACAGTTAAAAACATATTTCAAATATCAAAGTAATCCTGAGACTTTAACAATCCAATTAAAAACTATATTTACCATATACAATCACTCATACGACTGTAGCAATGCAATTTAAAACCATCCTCTACATAGTCACTGTGGAGACCGTAGCCATGCAATTAAAAACCAGAGTTTACATATAAATTAATCATGAGACCTTATTGATGGAATTAAAAACAATATTCTGCATATAAAAGCAATCCCGAAACAGCATTACAATTTAAACAATATATTTAATTTATAAAATCACTAATAAGACTACAGAATTGTAACCAAAAACCATATTTCACACATAAAACAACTCTGAGACCTTACTGGTGCAATTAAGAACCATATTTAACATATTAAGTCAATCTTGAGACTTTAGCAATACAACTGAAACCATTTTGCACAAACAAAATCAATCCTTAAACCTTGATAATGCAAATAAAGACCATATCGCGCATATAAAATCACACTGGAGACATTAGCGATACAATTAAAAACTATATTTAACGTGCACAATCACTAATGACACAAAACGAATGCAAATAAATATCATACTTCACATATAAAATCTCTCATGAGAACTTAGATGCAATTAAAGACCATATTTGACATATTAAATCAATCTTTAGGCCTCAGTGATGGAATTAAAGGTGATATTTCACAATTAAAATCAATCCTGAAACCTTGGCGATACAACGAAAAGCTATTGTAAATATATTAAATCGCTTTGAAGATGATGCAATTAAAAACCATATTTAACATATAAAATCAATTTTGAGACTTAGCAATTCAACTGAAAACCATATTTCATATATAAAATAAATCCCTAAATCTTGGTAAATGCAATTCTAAACCATATTTAACATACAAAACAAATCACTAATGAGACTGTGCAATGCAATTCAACACCATATTTTACATAATATTAAATCATTCCTGAGACCTTAGTGATAGAATTTAAAGCCATATTGTAGATATAAAATGAAACTTGAAACCTATTCAAATCATTTGAAAATATATTTAACATATAAAATCAACCTTGAGCCTTTAGCAATGCAATTAAAAACCATATTTCCAATAGAAAATCAACCCTGCGAGTTGAACAAGATATATAAATTATTATTGTTCTTGGCTAATTTTGTTGTGAATTAATATTTGTATATTTTTCTGTTTTATGTGTGTATGAATGGTTTAATAAATATTCTCTTAAGATGAAGACAATTCAATTCTTACATGACATTGCTTGTTTATTGTTATACGGACCGTTACCGCAATTAGTTTTTTGTTATAATGAACGTCTTGAGTTAGGATAGATTGACAGATAAATGTCAACCACAATTTTCAACACCAATTGAAAATAAACACAATAAAATGATAGGGCTATTATTTCTTTTCATGCATTTCAATCAATATCAAGTACTTCTATCTCCCAAAAGTCTATTGATTTTTTTAAGTCGTGGAATTAAATTTCACGCAATTGTAGTATTTTAAGGTAATAATTGTTTACTTCTAAAATGAAAGATATTAACTTTGCAGCCGTGTCATGCTACGACCAAAAAGTAAGACTACCATGTTCAATTGCGATTACTTTAGAGAATACAGAATGTCGTAGACGATATGTTACGACTGTTGCGTGTCTGTTTCTTTATTGCTGTCACCCCCTCTTTTTTATACACAATATTGTTTGTGCATGATTTATTGTCAATTGAGTTATCGTCTGTATGTAGTTTTTTTTTGTCTTTTACACATTAGTTTAAATTGACGATTTTTAAAAGAAATTGAAATTATTCAATACTTTTATGATTTAAATACATGTCCATTCATTAGTATATTTTATTAAACATATCTCTAAAAATCTGTTGAAGAGTCAATTTCGCAAAATAAAATAAAAATATAGTTAAAATTGATGACTTTTCCATTTTTTCTCGCTGCGTTACATCGATATCACATTGCTGAAAATTGAACGTAGATCAATTAGGAATATAACTGATTGGGCGACACATACAGTACTTGCACCCGTAAACGCAACACTTTGACTGATTGATAACTGATTGCTGACGGATTTTGGAACGCTGACGGATCGCTGACTGATTGATGATGACTACATCCGTCCAAAATATTGAATCCGTCATTACCTTGGTAACCGTCAGCGATCAGTGCGATCAGTCCAGTCAGTGCGATCCAGAATCCGTCATTTAATTATATGCATAAATCGGTTAGTTTATTGACGGAATCGTATAAATTAATAATTTAAAGATAAAACGGATTCTGCGTCATTTGTATATAATATATGCATTTATTATACCTTTTTTATATTAAAATAAAAACATGCTTTTAGAAGAATTGTTAATACAATGTCTGGTTCTAAATGAATAAATAAACATATTTAAAGAAAAATTGTTTCTTTATATTATATAATTAAGCACATTTCTTCAAAGCAGGACATATCTGCGAACCGAGTCATGTAAACCTTCAAAAAACTTCTATTTAAGGCACATCAGTAACGTAGAAGTAAATGGTTTTTTTCGTAATCCTTTTTTGATTCTCTTTTTTTATTCCCGCGACTCGTGATTTCGGCCTGTTTTATTTTTTGCGACCTGTTACATGTATATTTTTTGTCATATATTAAGCCGACCCGACTCTCCCATCAGTAACATATTTATTTCACGTTTAGGAAAGAACGTGGCCTCTTTTTGACATCATTATTAGTTACTTAAATGTATGCCTGCGTGTTTTTATTTAGTCGACAACATTTTAAATACAATTATAAAACGCATTGTTTACTAAACAAAAAGTTGTATTTTAAACTATGCAGCGATTCTTGTCGCAAGTTTTATTGGACAGTCAAATAAAATTTGTATAAAAAATTATACATACAATTACGCTGGATTGTTCCATTTGTTTCATGACGTCCATTTTTTATTGGGGGTGGGGTGGGAGAAAGCTGGAGTACAAGTAAAAAAAAACCGACAGTCTTTTGTCAATTCAAGTGGAGTCGGGGGCACCCTATCTGCAGTCGTTCGAATATCCGCAACCTGTTGACAGGCATGTGACAACTAGTAGATGACTAACCAATCAGCCACCTAGGCCCCAATAACGCCGGGGAGAATTGTCTGCGAATTCTGAAGTTTAGCGTAAAAATGTGTTACAGATAGACATGTGTTTCAGTACGAAATAGTAATTTTTTAAGCAAAACGTTATAAATTGTTTAGGTCTTAACATTGTCATTACAGTGTCATATCGATGAAACAGAACCATTTCAAAAATTGCCCTTTAAAAGAGTGTCATTCAATTTAAATAATAACTTATTGTATTGATTGATTGTTTGCTTTTCTTTCAGCGAGAGTATTTCAGCTTTATTCATGAAGAGAATAAGTTAAATATAAATCAATTAGATTTGTTTGCTTGTTTAAATATTGTTTAATCCACTTTCAGCAATTTTTCAGCTATATCATGGCGTCCAGTTTTTATTTGAGGAGGAAGCCGGAGTACCCGGATAAAACACCCGTCCTCCAGTAGGAAAACTTGCTCCCTTTCAATGAAGTCGAGTGCACCCTGCCTACAGTGAGATTCGAACCCGAAACCTCAGTGTTGACAGACCACGTGATCAATAGTTGATGAACTAACATCACCACTCGGCTCCTTCAATCAATTAGAGAAAGATGGACAAAATGGCAATTTTGAAAAATATGGGGTATGGGTTGGGGAGTAAGATTAACTTTTTTTTCGTGCAAGGAGCGTGACACTCTCTAAACATGTCACTATGGTTCGCGGCAATTTTAATATGACCTGAACCACCCCACCCCGAAAAAAAACAAAAAAAACGGGAGAACATCCCATGTCCGCCAGCTGAGGACGCGCTGGGCAGCTCTGGTAAACTTATCAACTAATTTCAAGTACTTCCGAATTTAAAGGAAACCATTTATACTTATATATCATTTACTGTGGAATGACTTTGACAGACATCCTAAAATAAACAAATTGCGACGGCTAAAATGCGAAAGCATAATTGTTTTTTGTTATACGCTTACATGTTCGCATTTTTAACTCATAAGCTTCAATATACAAACGCGATTAGTAGTTTTATCTTTATTTGAGATTTAATTCTGTGGAAGTTCATGTGACACAATGAGATAGTGAATAAAATATATAAATAGATGTTTTCGCTTTTGTCGTAAATCGTATTCAGTATTATACACCCGAATTCTTAGGAATTGTGGCACAGTAGTTTATTCTTTATTTGTTTGTTTGTTTGTTTGAATGGTGTTTTTATTGGGGGAGGAAGCCGGAGTACCCGGAGAAAACCCCCGACCTACGGTAGGAAAACTGGCAATCCTAGTCAATTAAGATTGGAGTCGAGTACACCCTGCCTACAGTGAGAATCGAACCCGCAATCTCTGTGTTGTCAGACCACGTGATCAATAGTAGACGAACTACCTTGATCACTCGGCCAACGAGGCCCCTTATTCTTTATTTGAGATTGAATTCTCTGTAAATTCATGTGACACAATGAGATATATAGTGATTAAAATATATAAATAGATGTTTCCGCTTTTTTCGTGAATCTATTCAGTATTATACAGCGGAATTTTTAGGAACTGTGGCACATAAAAGTTTATTCTTTATTTAATTCTGTGTAAATTCATGTGGCACTATGGGGTAGTTAATAAAATATATAAATAGATGTTTTCGCTTTTGTCGTAAATTGATCACCAAGTTGTCTGTTTGATCCTGACAGCGAGATGGTGTGCTCAACACATCCCTATAAATTTACAAAGAGCACCAGTTTTCCTGTCGAAACTTTGCTGTTTCGTTGGGTACTCCAGCTCTTCCCAATGAACACTCGACGTCATATTATATAAACGAATATAATTTTCGAAAAATAGTGTTAAACAAACTTTAAACATACATATAATGCTAACGCGAAAAGGCGAAGTGAAAAAATGTTACGATTTCGCCTTCACGTTTTTCGTGTTTCTCGCTTTTTCCGCTTTTAAACTTATCGAAGACAAATACGAGATGAACGCCTTGGCATGCGAGGTCAAATATTTTTTTAATTTATTGTGTGTGTGGTTTTTTCATTTCTTTTTTTTAATTATTTTTTTAATAAAATGACACTATGTGATGTTTATATGCCGTGAAAGATGCATTAGTGATAGATTTTTTTCGGGGGGGGGGGATTTCCATTTATCATTTATAACTTTAGACTAGACGTTTTCCGATTTCAAAACACGGACGTGCGCCTTGTGTGTGTGCGTTTTATATTTACTTTGTTTTAATTATTTTGTTAATAAAATTACACTATGTAATTATTATATTTCGTCACAGATGCATTAGTAATAGATTGGGGGAATTTCCATTTGTTTTTATTAATAACTTTAGACCAGTTTTAGCCTTATTATTAGATAAAGCGATCCATCAATGATGACTTAACAGTTGACATTTTTATACTTCTAATATTTGCGAGTGAAACGAATTTTCACATTTCGAAATATTAATTTTACTAACCGGAAGTTGAATGGACGGATTGGAGCGATCAGTCCAAATCAATTCGTCAGATCAGTCAAATCGTTCCAAATCCGTCAATTGACGGATGGACGGATTGGGAACGATCTGACGGATTGGGAACGATTTGACTGATCTGACTGATTGATAACTGATTGGTGACGGATTTTGGAACGCTGACGGATCGCTGACGGATTGATAAAAGTTTTGCGTCTTCAATCTCAAGTACTATAATACCAACATAATACCATTTTATCGTATTAAACTAACAAAGATACTTCTACGGTTAAGTCTTTTGTTACGTTTATTACACTTTTCATATTCAGCCCCCACCCCCAAAAAACAACAACAACAAACAAACAAACACAGACAGTAACTTAACAAAAACTTACTTTAAACTGAGTATGGTAAAAAGGTTAATGAAAGTCCACATAATTTATATCATTACAATTTTGATGCTTTAGCATTAGACAGAGCAGAAATAATAACTTTTTATGTGTTGCCCAGATATATTCCTATATGGAATGGATAATTTAACTGCAATAACACAACAATTGTCTTATTAAATACTGATATGTATATAAGCAAATGATCAAACTCGGGTTTAGATAGAAATTTACAGATTTTATTGATGGCCAGTTTGAGAGGTCCTTTTAACCGCAGTGAGCTAAATGTACAAATTTTAACTCTGAAACACAAGATTCATCTTCCCTAGCCAAGGGTTATAATCCGATAATCTTATCGTCAGTATCCTATCATAAACCTTGGATAGTAAAGATGCGCAAGATTACATTTATGAAAATTCATTTATAAGAAAAAAATTGTAATATATGGGGTATTTTGTGTATTTAATGCAAATACACTTGAATAGATCAAGATTTTAGCCCTGCACAGACCTCGTGTGTGTGTGTGTGTGAGTGTGTGTGCGTGTGGGGTGGGTGTGTGTGTGCGTATGCGACAGAAAACACCAAAATCATGAAATAATTTCTAATATTTGAGATCGTTTACCAATATTATGGAAAATTCAGAAATTATTGGAAGCATTTATTAATTTAACTTTTCAATTATCTTCGTCTTTGAAACAAATGTCCAAAGCTGGCTTTTAAAACTTTTAATGACGTATTTCCCATGTAATTAACAATTTTGTACATAAATGAAGAGTTCAATTAATAAATACTTGCAATAACTTCTTAATATAGCATATTTGGTGGATTTATAACTTTAAACGAACATATCTTAGAGACTACAAATATAAATATCGATAGTGACCAAAATTTCAGACGTGATGACGGGTGGACTGTGAGGTAAAGGGTGCATGTCAAAGATGTGCAAACTGGATTGAACATGGTGTACTGCATTACATATTCTAAACTACTCAACTTATTCAAAATATATCATAAATTTCACCATTTTTGTTTAATTTATAATTTGTTAATATTGGTAACTTGTGGAATTGTTATTTGTATGGGGTATATATATATATTTACCTACTGGTGCTTCTATGCATATGGTGATAAGAATGCAAGTACCATACATGTACAACAGTACAATTATGCACACATTCACATACAACTAAAGGATTATTAAACTATAATTTCAGATAACAAGACTTAATTTTACAGTCAACCCTTAAAGAATTAAGGTTTTCCTAGGAAATTAAGGTCTTGTTGTTTGTAGTAAAAGTACATGATTTTTATCAACAACATTGCCCGAGGTCATTGAAATGGACTGCAAGGGGTCCAATCAACAAATCAAAGTGCAGACTGCACTGAGTGAAAGGTTGCTTTGCAAGTGTTAAATGAGATTACAGCCTCATGTTTGATAGGAAATAAAACAAACCAATGCAAAATAAATCTGTGCAATCCTCATAATTGATACATGTAACATCGCCCCCCTTATGTCTTAGATGGCAATGCCCAGGTCATTGCTCCTGGAAACTCCAAAAATCATTCTGGTCAAAATGTAAAATATCAGGTGCACAATTCTACCATGTGACAATGGGTTTTGCAAAAGTTTCATTAAATTTCATTTAATGGGACAAATAGTTGTGGATAAGAGATGGTAATCCCTTACATCAAAGAATGGTAAGTCCATGTTTCGCTATGGAAAATCCTCAATATCATTCCAATCAAAATAAAACAATTTAAGTGTACAATGCCACTATGTGACCAAGATTCCATTAAAATTGCTTAAAAATCCATTTAGTGCTGATGGTGGAGAGAAGCATAAGAGATGGGTTCCACCCAAAGTGTAACGAATGGAAAGACAGACACCATCATCACTATATACGGTATTCCCCCATTTGTGGCATAACATACAATCCTACGTCTAATAAACGCTTAATGACCTACTTAGAAACAGTGGTATATAAATATAAATCTAGAGGAGTATGCAACGATACAATTGAAAATGTTTCTATCATAAATCAATCAATATATTAATAAAACAGAAAAAATGGTAAGTTTACCCATTTCAGACATATAACTTGCATCAAATACATGTATATATATGTAAATGTCTTCTTATAAATATAAGTGATTTCATAAGCTTCTAAAAGATTCAAATCGAAAATAATTTCTTTTCTGCAATACCCAATGGCTTCAGTGGCCGAGTGGTTAAGGTAGTATTCATCTGCTATTGATAGCATGCCTGTCAACACTTGATAAAGGGTGTTCTCAACTTCAATCTTGATTGACAATTATTAAAAGCTTCCTACAACCTGGCTTCCACCTCAAATAAAAACAGGACGCCCCAATATAGTTAAAAAAATAGCTGAAAGCGGCATTCAACACCATTCAAACACAGAGATCTGTACAAATTGAGTTACATGCGCTTTCGAATGATACTGGGTCGATTCCAAACACACTATAAGACAACCCAGTACCATTTAAAAGCATATGTCTACAAATCAAATCGATTTGTATAGGTTCTGTGAATAAAACAAGCAGAAAAATAGTTCAGGACTGCACGAGGCAACATTTATCTCTATAACCAAAATGTATGTAAAACTAGTTTCAGTTTTAAATTCAAAAAAGTGTTAATAGCTTATATTAGCTATACTAAAAGACACAATCACTTGAAGTGCTATTCTGCTTGCATTTTTTAAACTTAATATTCAATATTGGGCTATCGTAACTTTTTGTTACGAAAATCCAATAAAAAATTCCTCTGTACATATTCCACAATATGCCCTTGTTGTTTACTTGTACTTGACTTTTGCAACGGAGTCTGATACTTTTCGTTTTCAACAAGGGTCTTACGCTGTTTACAAAAAAATACCAGCTTTCGGGACGTTCTATGGCATTTACAAAAAAATTAAATCACGTCATAATAACGACGTCAAATATTATACACCGATGCCACTGTCAGTACTACATTTGTCGCAGTGCACAATTCAGTGAACAGCTATCGCGAGAATTACCAAATATCGTGTTGCTTTCCAGAACCAAAAAGCTCTGATGACTATTAGATTAAATCGTAATAAATGCGGTGCACCTATTATTGTAATTGATAGATTCCTCTAATGTGACCTATATTTTACGAGCGTAAGGTTATTATTACACGCCGCAGTTTTTATGTATTTGAGAGTTAGCAAGGGGAAAGTTTTCTACGCAATCACCTTAATCTTCGAGTAAAAACTTTAATCTCTGCGTCAAACCTTAATTTTCCCGTCACACCCTTAATTTTATACTCAACCCTTCAAAAATTATGGTTTTGACGCGGAAATTAAGGTTCTAGGCTAATGGATTGCCACTTACACAAAATCGTTTATGTTCCAAAAAACGAATGAATTAATAATATTTGTTTCAGGAATTATGTGTAAGTTGGTTTTTGTTTATTTTAAGGTTAAACAATCTAGAAGACAGGAAATATTTACAGTGAACCAAAAGTTTCTCCAGTGTCAATATGGATTTAAATAATATTTGCTAACAGCTATACATGGAATTTACTTATATACAGAAAATCATGTTTACTGAACATATGTTATGTGTTGCAAGTGTATTCGACTCTAATTTTAATTGACAAAGATTGCCAGATTTCCTACCACAGTTCATGGGTTTCTCCAGGAACGCCAGCTTCCTCTACCATTAAAAACTGGATGCCATGTCATTGCTGAAAATGGTGTTAAACGCCATTTAATATTAAAGAGAACACTGTAAAAAAATGAAGCTAGCTTTGCAATAAATTTAAAATAAATTTAATTGGTTGGGTAACATTTGTTCATTGTTGATTCCCATTGGAGACATTTGAAAATTTTAAATACTTAAGACAAGACTCTTATTAACATTTTGAAGATTCTAGCCATAGGGGATGTGGTACTTTGAACAATCACATAATAGTAGCATCATACGCCTTTTTTATTATGTTCATATTGTGGTGAATATTATCTTAATGGACCAAAATCTCAAATTCATAATCAGCTTTCATTGATGATTATTATTTACACTGGTATCAGTTATCGGTAAAAAAAACTATTGATGCATGTGAAAAACATACTACTCTCATGCTGAATACAACTAAAGAAATGCAATAACAGTTTACTAGTTAAATTCTGCCATTTTAGGTGTATTATTTAAGTACAAACATTATTATTCCACAAATAACACAAATATATGCAAACGAACATATAAAATGTACATTTTACACAATTTTATTGAAGAGCTCAAAAGAGCTAATCTTATGTAACAATGTATGTATATATATCTGACTATATATAAAATTAAAATGACAATACATTATTATAAAACACATAAGAAATGGTGACAAGCTTATTATTAGAAGCTTAATTATATCAGATCTAATTATTGTAGAAATTTTCAAGATATGTAGACATGCTACTTGTACATGAAGGGAATATATTGACTTAACCATTATTTTGACATTCACATTATATGGAATGAAATAATTAACCAAATTTATCCGGTGCAGTATTGACGAAATGCAAGGACAAAATTATATTTCACAACCTCCTTGTTATGATAAATTTCTGTCCAAGCGGTATATATAGACCCTCTGAACCAAATAATAAAAGGTTTACATCAACACTGATCCAATAATAAAAGGTTAACAACAACTAGCACATTGTAGTTACAAGTATATAAAATAGAAAAAAAGTTTTGTCTCTTATTGTATGGCAATACAATAACTAATGGGCACTAGACGCAATGTGGCAACATAAGCAGTTCGGTAAGTCAGCTATTTTTTGGAAATAAGTGTTTATTTTATAAGTAACAGCTTATTAGTAATCGGGCATGGAATATTTTCCCTTGTCTAAAGCCAGCAATATAATATGCTAGCCAGTAGTAAGTTGGTGTGCAGTTATATTTTCGTTTTGTAGTTTCCCGACTTCTAAGTAAAAAAAGACATAATATTAATACTGGAGCATGCGAATTTGAACTTATATAGTGTTTTCAGTACTAAGTCTTTGAGATAAAGACTGGAGAACACATTTTTTAAAACTTACAAGCTGACATGCCGACCCCTAGAACGAATATTCGTACTCTCGCTTTTTTGAACGAAAAATCGTGTACTCGTTTTTTGCTAACTTCGGATTATAATGGCAGTAAAATTCGACCTAGCCGACCCGCACCCCATTAGAAAATAAGAGAATAATTATAAGTACACAGCATAATGAGACCAATATGATTTATGTGTTTGCTTATGCGAACAGGACTAATTTGCAGATATGTTACTTGGGTGTCAGTATCTCAAACAATCCTGCCCAGATTTTTGCTCAATCACAAACAAATGTGAAAATATGAACAAAATTACAGTCTTATTTTTAACCACAACACAGATATATGCTTAGTTTATATTAAAGATATTTCTGGTTTATATGCTAAACAGTTTTAAATTAAGAAAAGTACATTTTGTTGATTTTTAATAGGATGGCAACATTCAAAATAAAACAATATCCCAAGGCCTGCTCTGACTGGGTCATGTTCAATTGTATAATAATTAATGGACCAAACTATTTTCTTACAATAGGTAGTAGATTTGCAGCTTAGATCATAAACAGTATTGTTTAACTTAATATAGGTACTATGTATACGAATACGAATGCTTTATTTTAGTTTGAAAACAATAACAAGCTCTGAGCTTTAAAAGGTTTAACCGAATAACGATATGTAGCCAGTGGTAATATGGCTGTATAAATAAAGATTGACTTTTCACATATTCTTGGCTTGAAACTTTTAAAATTCTTGAACCTTTTCAAGCTTGCCAATTTTTAAATTCTTTTAATTGCAAGAAATAAATATTTATTTTACTAGCGCGTTGGACGTCATATGGAGTTTGGTTGCCTGTTACGGTACCAGTTTGAAATCTTGTTCACTTGTGCACTTGTTTACCTGTAATACAAATGTAAATGTATTTGGCGTTCGTTATTTTCTTAAACGGTACGGGATAAATCTCGTTGGACATCTTACATATTGATATATTCATTTTCTACGTTTTCAGCTGGTGTGAAAACTACTGAGAGGACTAAGATCAGTTGCATGTAAGGCTTTAAATTTGTCGACTAAAATCCTAAGAAAAGCTTATTGTTTGTATGAACATAAAATGGGAGGTAAAAAAAATTATACTACAGATGGATTTTTATTCCTCAGCGGATTTCTACAGTACTAAATTATTAGGATATATGTATATAAAGAAATTGGCTCAATAATGTTATTAATCCTGCACCTTTAGGAGAAATACAAAGGTAGTGGGCAGTTGTAGGTTTTTGATTGTCACGTGATTAATTGCAAGTTATGTGATTTTCTTTCCCTACGACATCACTGCCATTAATGTTATCGCGATATCGCTTGCTGTTTGGAAAGAACAATTTTTAAGTATTTTAAATGTAATAAGAAAAAACTCAAATACGCCGAATTCAGCGTGTTTTTTAGACTATGCTCCGTAACCGATATGACAGTAACCGGACCGGCATAAATAGTAAAGCAGTATTTTACTATTTGATATGTGTTGTTTTTATGTTTTTATGTTATGTTCGCCGTTTTGTTGTTCGTCCTTACAACTATTACGTAATATTACAAATTCCATTTTTCAATATTGCACGGAGACAAAAATCACAAAATTTATATACAATACTATAAGAAGGTGCAAAGCTTACCTTTTTTCAGTACCTGCAAGGACCATGCTTTCAAGCCGCCGTCAAAGGCTTAATACCCGTCCTTACCAAAAAATCCATCATGTTCTTATGACAGTCACAACTGTGTTGGTTTGTCCCTTTCTGCGTTGATTTCTAATTGGGTAACTAGTTCCCGTCATCAATACAGCTGAAGGGGCCTCGGTGGCCGAGTGGTTAAAGTAGTTTGTCTACTAATGGCCACGTGGTCTGTCAACACTGAGATTGCGGGTTCGATTCTCACTGCAGGCAGGGTGCACTCGACTCCAATCTTAATTGACAAGGATTGCCAGTTTTCCTACCGCAGGTCGGGGGTTCTCTCAGGGTACTCCGGCTTCCTCCCCCAATAAAAACTGGACGCCACGATATAGCTGAAAAATTGCTGAAAGTGGCGTTAAAACACCATTCAAACAAACAAACAAACAAACAATACAGCTGAAACGTTGCTCTGTCAACATTAGGAAAACGTACGTCGAATAAATAATCAAATAAATCAGCAGTTTGAAAAAACATGTTCGCAACTTTTAATATTCCATGCTTGGTTACTAAATATTAAAAATACACAAAGTGTCTCATCCACACCCATATTTTACGTTCTAATGAACCCGTGATGGTAAGCTGTGGGTTACATCAGTCAAATAAATGTGTATCTAATAAACATGTGAATTTAACTGTGTAAACATGTAACCAGATATGCAAGTACCTTATGTTAAATATATAATAGTCCGTATTGAGTGGTTTTAATTGAACGAGCAATTCTCAATCGAGCAGTAATATCTAGAACGTAAACGCAATCATCATATAATAATTTAATATTTGTTTAGTACTTGTGTTTTCTGTCATTACGTTTGTATCGTTTCAGTGCTATACGTTTCAATACTAATACATAACATACTTAAGCTATTTAAATCCTTGTGATGTTCCTCAAAATTAAATTCTGAAGAAATTTATTGATCAATATTTGCTCTGCAATATGTTTAGGACATCTCTAAATTCTCAAAATTCGATATGTTTAACAAACAGTGTTAAAATGCAATACATATATTGCGTACAGAAAAGTGGTAAAAGTTTAAGGGTTCCAAGTTTGTCTTATGAATAATATCACTGATAAAACGATATGGTAACACGTTTTCAAAACAATTTTGGGTAGGCATTATATTGTATAATAATTGTTCTTGTTATTTTGAAAATTATTATTGTTGTGGATTTATTATCTCGGTGCATAATTTTAAACTGTTCGAAACGAACATCCCTGGTACACTTTTTATTGTCGTTGTGGCTACAGAGATTACTTTGTGTTCGTGGTCATTTTCATCCTTGACATTTGCTGTGATATTGATCATGTGTTAAGTTGGTTTCTGTCATTATGTTCCCACAGCTGCGATCGTCTGAAACTGCTTTAAATTTTAACCTAGGTATACAAAACAGTCGCCATAGACTAGAAATTGTAAAAAATTATGCAACTTTTAATCTTGTAGTATATATGATATCGCATTGCAAATTAAATTGTTGAGTTATGTTAGAATATAATTTATCTTTGTTTTACATACCATGATGTTCACGAATCACAGTCATGGAAAGGTTAATGGTATGATGAATGAAAACAATTTTTCACTTTTTCTAATACTTAACAAATGTTTCAATAACGGTGGCAATATTGAAACTTGTATTAGACTTGTATAACCCTACAAAGAGGTAGTGCAATTTTAAAACAAAATATGTAACACGATTGTTTCTTATGAGAAACGAATAATGCGACAAAAATATGTATTTTTTACTATACTTTACCTTGTTGCAATTTTAATTAATGCAATGTAATTATTTGTATATGGTAATTTATCTAAACTTTGTGAGCATTACATGTAATTACTATAGATCTGTTGTAACTAAAGAATTCCTTTTTGGAGGTCACGAAGAGATTTGTTCGGTATTCAAATACGATTCTTGTTGTCGTCAAGTAATATATTGCCTTATATATCTATTTTTACCGCATGCGCATTTGTCAATGGCCCTTGTGCTTAAAAGGTGTGTCCTGAATTTTATTTGTGTCGAAAGTATTTTTATAGTGAATCTGGCGAAACATTATTTGAAATCATACCAAAATACCAAAAAACACTTACAACGCAGGTCTGCTCCAGAACATCTCCCGCGTGTATCAAAATTATGAATTTATAAATAGCTATATAGAGTTTTTTTCCGTTTTGAACATTTTTAATTATCCACGGCCATTTTTAGATTAATTATATTGTACATAAAAGTGACAATATACATAAATTTTAAGACAACTGCTCTACTTGCAGACCTGCTCTAGCCATGAATTGGTCAACAGCGGTCAAATGACCTTCTCCAGAAATTATTACATTTATGGTCAGGTTCATGAAAGGTCAGGTTTCATCAGTGTTGACAGTCGTCATGTAAATAGAAAATAACTGACTATTGTAGTAAACCCGAGCACCTTAATTACGTACGTAAAAATAAATAAATAGGGAACAAAAAGGACTATAGCGGTAGTTTAACGGCATGTGTTGAATCTCAGCAGTGGGCAATGCAGCTATTTCCGTCTGTTATTTTATATTCGATGTTTTTTATAGCTACGAAGAAGTCCCATGTTTTGCAACGGAGCAGCCCAGGAATGATTCACACCCGGGGTTTTATGTATATTATGCGCTAAAAAGCTGTTTCCCTGTTTTGCTACTTATTTTTAGGTCTTCTCTATTAATCAATATTTCTTTTCTGGAACACCTAATTCATTTGTTGTAACATTTTCTTCATTATCATGTCTTGAAATCCATAGGTCTATAATTCCGGAATCGATTTGAAAAAAACGGCATTCCAGATCGTTATTTTATATTCATGGATCTATCCAGGATACTACTTTTAGCGATACGGTTCCGAAATTATACACTCCACTTTTTTCAATTGTCCAGTTGTGAAATTTCATGTATTTGTAAATTTCGATCTCTGATTGCAAATAAACTTACAAATAAAAACGAAAAGAACAAAAATGATCTCAAAGTTACATGTAATAATGTGAGGATAAAATATGAATACAAGCAAATACGCGAACATTTTTCAAACCGATACTAAGTGTATCACTACATACATTCCCATATTAACAAAGATCTTATGAGATACATGCATTAATGTAACAGCAATATATATAGTAATAATGTATAATATGGAGCTCACAGGCACTCCTACCTTCCCATATTAACAAAGATCTTATGAGATGCATGCATTTATTAAAGAACAATATATAAAGTAATTATATATAATATGGAGCTCACAGGCCCTCCTACGTTGATTACCTTAAACAGTTGTCACGTGACCATTACTAGCATGGTGCAGATTAGAGTTACCTATTGTATTTCTCAAGCGTCTAAATGTCCAAATGTCGTAAGTATTTTTATATTATCGTAGATAAAGTGATAATATTATCAGACGTAGTGTTTACATTTTGATTATGTTGTTAATTTTTTACACTTTGTTTTAATATGTTTCATGCAGCTGAACTTAATATATAATTATATATGAAAAAAGTGTTGTTTAATCTTGATAATATTCAAGATCTCAAGTAGTTCACATGTGTATTTTATTTGACGAAGAAAGGAAAGTAAATTTTATAATAAGCTACATAAACGTGCAATTGAGCACACACCAGCCCCTGGTCCGTTTACTGTCGTCAAGGGTTCAAGTAAATGAAATGTTACAACCCTAGGTGCCAATTAAGAGTAAATTTTGTCGAAAACAAAATTTAAAAAATACTGAAAACAAACACACTACAATTTAGGATTGGGCGTTCGTTGCATATCACATTATTACACAAATTAAAATATAAAGTATCAAAACCACACAAATGTTTTTTTTTTAAAAATGATGGGTGTATGATAGTATTTATAAAAATCTAAATTAATACATTGGTGTCATATGATATAAGGAGTGGAATCAATAGAAAGAGATATTTAACAGTAACTGAGCCACACGTGGGATATTTTTGGTTATTCCTGACTTAATAAGTCTATGCGTGAATTTATTTATTATAGACATGAGTGACGCCGATAATGTAAAATAACCCAATCGATTTCAAACATAATCTATTTAGGTTTATCCTTAAACTCAGAGATAACTAAAATATCAAATGAGTGGCCTAGATAATGTAAAATACCTCTTTTACTTAAGTAAGGGTTCATTTTACGTTCATAATGAAACACTAAGTAATAATAAATTTAACATGATTCAAAGTTTTTTTTACTACTGCGGGCATTTGATAGCTACTTGAATACCTGACAAATATGATTGCTCACATTAAACGAATCTTTGTAATGTAAATTTCTGATCTTCAACTGACAATAATGTTAAAAAAAGAACAACATATCGTGATATTGCGTTTAAATTTCGGGAACAGTACGTTTAAAATCTTGCATTTGCGTTTAAATAAAGATATTTTAAATTAATGTATAGCTGTACATGTAACTATTGAGCAATTTTAAATTAAGCTTTAAACTACGTATAAAATTAATTTATTGTGTCGCTCACCCGCACATTATGTTAAAACAATCCCGCATCAACCGGCACGCATTCAATTGGCTGTTGACTGACGTAATTGTCAATGGCGTAACATTATTCTTTCTGGTGAAAGCTTTTACTGCAAATCTACAGCAGATAGCAGAACAAAGGCGTGAAGAAGACGTGGAAAACGTTTTTGGAAACAGTGTGTCGCGAAAAGAGACGATCGGATGGGCAAGCTTGTTTTTAAAGAGAAAATATTCAGATATCTGTAACAAAGCACATTCGGCTAAGAATTTGAATTTATGTTACAGTTTGTGTAGAGACAAGTCCTATCAGGCAAGGAAAAAATAGTTAATCCCTTATACATTAATCCAAATTAAAACATCGAATACAGAACGTAAGTTATTTGCATACTTTAGATATTTAATTTAAAAAACATGTAAAGCGTCCGGCGTTTAATAAAATAGTAAAATTAAGCAAAACAAAGCAGGTTGTTGATCAAGGATAAATGTCACTATATTTGATAGCCGTAATGCAAGAAGTAGGCTTAGCCCAATAAATCGAGTCTAACTGGTACATTTGTTATGGTAAAACTCTAGTGTTATCAGTTTCAAAATGTAAAACTGTTGCAAATTAATTGTAACCAAAGATTAATATGACGAATATGTTTATTATAAAAATGTCATAAATTTTAGGTATATTCTATTACTCACAATATCAGCTGTGAAAAATTGCTTTAAGCAAAACACTATTCAAAACGTATTAAGAATTCCAAGAAGCTATGTGTAAGGCAACGAAAAGAATATGTATAAACGGACACCGTTGCACATTCTACCAAGATTATTTTCTGCTAAATTCTAGTCACAGTATCCCTTATCCCGTCTTCCAATTGTCCCGACAAAACAAAGCATCTGCATCTGAATGTTTCTATCTACCTTAGTTCCAACATTCTGTATGAACAACTTGAAAACAAGAGCCTTTTATACATTAACTTCTTGTCCATTTATTGAACAGTGAAATTATTGCAATTTCGTCTCACGACGATTATTGCTTAAAGAAAGGAAATACGAAGAATTTTTGTGCATGTTAGTGATTACATGCAACAGTTCAATGCCACCACATCATGTTTCAGGTTTATTCAGATTCAAGTCTGAAGTTTACGCCCTAGCTTTCATCCTTTTGAATTTTATTTTTCCTCACATTTTTGTAGATTTTTTCTGTAATGGTTAATTGAATGTTTCATGTACCAACTTTTTGTTAATATACTTGTAAACAAAATTTATTAGTTTTATTGTATTCACTAAATAGTTGTAATGACATAAAACATAAAGTCATGAATTTATTGTTGACGCGCATTTCGTCTACAATTCTAATCTAAGTGATGAATATGGTGTAGAGCTTTAAAACTTCAAAAGAAATATCCGAATTCGTCTAAGACTATCTTCATTTTGAGGATAAAAAGCAATATAATAAAAAATCATTTTGAAATTTAAGGGCAGTCAATTAAGACAATGATTATATAATTGTTTTGAATTGCCTATAAGTCTGCCTGTCATATTACCCACCATTTAACGAAACCCATTTAAACAAGCAGTTTGAAAGACTTTACTTTTCGTGATCGACCTAAATCCGTATGTATAGTCGAGGATGCTATGCGATGCCTAACTTCCCTCCATGTTACATATGTTGTTGTCACAACAAACAACGCTTCTTTCAAGGTTGTTTTTTTATGTAAGTCGCATTACTACATTGCATGTATGCTTCTTTAAGGAGCTAGGCATCAATGATAACTGTAATAATTCATTCAAGCGTACCGCATTTGACAAAGATGAAATCCAAATTCTGGTCCTTCATGACTTCTTTGAATATTTAGTCTGAAGACTTACCATACTTGTATTGATTTCAACATTACCTAAAAATCATATCAAGGAAAGGTATATAGCCGGCTCATCTACGTGCTCTGCCAAATAGATTTTAAAAACAGTTTACTAAGACTTTCTGTAGTCAAATAAGGACAACACAATTGTGAAACTGTTTATATTCGAACTAATATTAACCATATGTTAATTCCTAGAATTTCTAATAGTTTAAGGACAATTTAAATCAATAGCGAAATCTAATATTTCATCTGTTATAACCTAAACTTTTAAACAATTGACTGTGCTTTACCTCGCGAGAAGCTAAAATCCCGTCTTAAAGAAATCAAACATACAGCCTTTGCATCCACATATGCCTACAATACGTAGTTTTAGGTCACAACAATTCTTTTTTGTTAAAAGCTAAATATGCTTCTGCTAGGAACAGTTTTATAGTATTCTAGATTTTCTGCTTGACAACATACTTATAACTTATGGAAGTTGTATTTTTCATCAGACAATAGGAATTCTAATGTGTACAGGCTGTGCCCCACTCCTTGAAGAATTGTTCATGTATTCTTATGAAAAGAATTTCTTCAACGTCTTATTAAAGACTAGATACTAGAAGAAATGTCCTTTAATTTCACATATAGAAATATTGATGATCTCAATTCAATTACCAAAGCGCAATTTGTGGAATTGCTTCCGTTGATATATCCTTCAGAACTGGAAATAATAAAAAACACAGAAACAGCTTATTTGCAGCAATTGTAGACTTTCGAATCGAATATTACACCAACGGCCATCTAAGCACACGACTTTCAGATATACGAGAAAATTATAATTAAAATGTTTCTCACTTAATAGGTAATATTGTAGTTTCTTCTTCGTGCTGTATATATTTCTCAATTGATCAGGTATGAAAAAGCTTGCAGTAAGTACACTGAGCTTTGCAAACGCCACCAATTTCTTCGGGATAAACTTATAAAACACGGTTACCAGGAAAGAACGATCCATCCGCAACTTTAATAAATTGTACTATAGATACTTTTTTCATCTATGAAAAAAATCTCGATTGAAAATATGATTGCACATAATGTTAGCAATTTTTGAATTCAGTAGACACGATTGTGGTGCGATAATAATTGGATACACCTATTACTGAATAGTGGTATATGATATCTATCAAACTTCATCAACAAACCAAGAAACATACTACAGTAATGGAAGCGGAAAGTTTGGCATCCCACACAACCTGTTTAAACTTTTTGAAATGGCCATACAAAATCAGGTTGTTGGTTCTAAACCTTGCCGGTTCTAGAATTATCCGGATTTTCTTTTTGACAGTTTCCTTGTTGTTTGGTATTTTATTACCTTTATATACCAGCAGGACTGCATTTCTTGTTGTTGTGAATGACATGTGTGCAATATTCACACAGGAAACAAACAGCTAGCAAAATAACCAACCATATGATTTCTGGCCAATTATCAACCAAGCTCATAAATAACTGAAAAAAGTGTGTGTATCCCTAATTTGATAAAGGTGTCATTTGGTTTCTGTTTTAGAAAATCAAAAGTTGTTGATTATGGAAACACATAGAGAACCAAATGTAACAGACTCTATGCTCCACAATGTTGACACAGGAGTTACAATTTCTTTTCCGACATATACGGTAGGTCTATTTTTATCGGATTGACTCGTTTCTTAACTTTGAATGATCCCTTCTCCCAGTATATTAAGGTCAAGAACAGGTTCAAAAATTTAATCATTTAGAAAAATAGGCTGAACATATGGGCAAGTCACTGGCAGTCACTAGAAATATATACAGAGTCGCTAGTCCCAGAATATTTTGCTTTTGTATCAGTACACAATGCGCCTTTGATGTTTTAAACTTGGGTCTCCCTCATAACTAGTGTATTCTCTATGTGCCACCTTGCTGTTCTTAACGATTGTTTTTCAGTCGCGAATAATTCGTTCACCTGAACTTAGAATCGCCCGAATAGAAGGTATGTCATTGTTAAAACCTTAATGGTTAACATATATGTATTCGAAACAACATAAACAACAGAAAAGCAGATGAATAGCCCTTTTGTTGGGGGTTCCAGGAATACATATAGATTCGTTTTGTAAAAACAAAAGAGTAAGCTCAAAAGGGAAAATGTTCAGCCTATACATACACCATTTTTCCAGTGGCATTAAAAAATGTTTGGCCTTTGGTTCATCTTTCCCCAATTGATTGTTTTTAAACTTGTTTTCGTCATGAATAAAGCTGAAATACTGCTCGTTGAAAGAAAAGCAGCATACATACAATCAATTCAATCTATCAACTAAGTTATTACCCAGATTGAATGACGCTCTTTTAAAGGGCAAGTTTCGAAAAGGTTATGTTTAATCGATATGACTATAATGACAATGTTTAAATTTTTATAAACGAATTACTGCAAGTAGGGTATGACCGACTCCAACCTAAATGACAAGGATTGTCGGTTTTAACCTGTAGTCCGGCTTCTTTTCAACCCCCCCCCCCCCCTAATAAGAACTGGGTGCCATGAAATCACTAAAATGTTGCTGAAAACCTTAACAATCAAACCATGAGCGTAATTATAGCTTAAGTATACTTCTTAACTTCATTAATCTAATGTCCAAACAATTGCGACATTATCACTGTATATTTTACAATATATTTTCAACCTTGTGTTTAGTAAACAATGTGTTTTTATTGACATTTCTTGCTCAACAGTTCGACAATTGTTTATACACAACAGTTTATTAACGAATTTTAAAATGTTGCAAACTAAAAAAAACATGCAGGAAAACATTTAAATAACTGCATGTAAAAATGATGTCTGTCAAAACGAGGCAATGTTTGAAACTGATCTGTTTATGAGTATCAGTTGGGGACGGGTAGGCTAAACGCGTACGAATAATATATACATGTAACATGTAAGAGAAAATAAAATAAACCAAAATCACGAGTCCAAAATAAAAAGGAGGATCAATAATGTGTTACGAAAATAAATTATCTACCTCGTCGCAATTGATGTGCCTTAAATTAAGTTTTCAGGGCTTGACCCGTAGAGAGGTCCTGACTTTAAAAAAATGATTCATTGTATAATATAAAGAAATTTCGTTTTTGTTTTTAAATGTTTTTATTTTTATCTTTATTTTTACTTTTTTTCTTTAGAACGAGACATTCGTATTAACTATTCTGATGAATACTTGCGTTTATTTAATTATATTTTCTGTTAAATACTCAACAGCCCAGCAACTTTGTCCATTTCGTATAACCTAACTTTCAGCACGTGCCTGATTGTTGACGTCATAATTATATGTATTGATGACGCGAACTATACATTACCTCTTCCGCAAACAACAAGCAACGACACTACAAATTGTGATATGTAAATATTATTGAAATTACATGTAGAATATTGTTTTTGTTATTTCTTTTCGTGATATTGAATTTAAAATCCATTGTTGGTAAGATTTTTGGATATAGACGACTTTGGGTGGGTTTACGTTGGACATAAATGCGCGGTTTATTGGCGTGAACCCACCCAAAGTCGTCTGTACCCAATCATCTAACCAGGAATTGAAAACAATCCTTAAATAAATTTATATATAATATACAAATTGTGCATACAGAATTCGTTTCATCTTCAAATTATTCAGTTATACGTCCGTCAATAAACTGACCGATTTCTACATAAAATTAAATGACGCACTGATCGCCGACGGTTACCACGGTAATGACGGATTAATGATTTTGGATGGATGTATTAATCATCAATCAGTCAGCGATCCGTCAGATTTCCAAACTACTTCAGCAATCGTTATCAATTAGTCAGAGTGTTGCGTTTACGGACGCAAGTACTATTTTGTTTTATTTGTATGCGCTTACATATATACATGTATTTGTATGCAAACATTTTTGGTAATTTATTTTCAAATGTTAGAGCTTATTTTTTTTTCATTATTATTGATAAGTCAGCATTGAAAAAGAAAAAAAAAATCCTTGTCAATTACAGGATGGAAATTCGGACAGTAGACATTGTTTTACAAAGCCTTGTATATTAGTGGTAAGAAAGTGTTTATCATTCATCTTTAATTTTCAGAATTAGTGTTTTTTTCTCTGTTTTTCTGTTAAGTTTATACTCACTGCTGCCATACGTTCTATACTGAACTCGAATTATTATTTTTAAAAAGTATGGAATTTACATTTTTGGTATTAAGTCCCAGCTTTTCTATTGTTTTAAAAAAACGTATTAATAAGTCTCACTTAATTGGCTTCTAAAATGAAATAATACCCTTTCTTGTTAAGACGTTAAGATAAGGTACATAATGTTTTTACGACTTGTATACATCTTGAACTGGAGTCAAATAAGACACAAAAGAGTCATCTATTACTGTCAAAGAAGTCATCTCAGCCAGTAAAGGTCTGTTAATGACTAAAACAGCTACGAAGGTTTTGTAAATAAATGTGATGTATATGCTATACAGAAGTTCGTTTATTTTCAGTTTTTCAGTTGTGAATTATATATAAAAACAATTGATTTCATATTTAAATAAGAATTGTAATAACAAAATCATTAAGTAAAATATTTATTTTAAGTAATGGTGTTTAGCCAATTAGGTGAGGCTGTAAAACATCATAATTTATTAAAGTTAAATACTCAGTTCAATGTTTGTACTAAATTTGATTTATATAGTGCTGTTGACATTTTTCTTCTTTTAACTATTAAAGCAGCATATTCCATATACGATCAGAGTTGTTTCAAAAGTAGACCCTCCGAGTTGTCTTCGGATAACTTTTCCTGTTATTTTCGTGACTACTGCTTGAAATAAAGAAACACGTTTTCTCAAAGCGATTTGTTCATATTTTCTAAAGAATCGCTAAATAGGAGTAATCAATAGTCAGGAATAGACGACAAACAAAACCATGCTTAAAAGAATGAAACCTTTTATTCTAATATGTCATCGGTAAAATAAAAATATTATGTTAGCCGAAATTTTAAATTCATTGTGCTGCTAATCAAGGTCTTAATTTATAGTGTGCACTGCTCATAAACTAAATCCTTACTACAATCATTATTTATTGGTTCATTGGTGACCAGTTCTAACTTAAATGCCCAATAATTGAGACTACCCCTTACCTAATTGTGGCACCCTCTAGGGTCAATATCGGGTATATATACTGTTTGCATAAGTGACTGCTGCAACCCTGCGTCGCATACTGCCAGTAAGGCGTCTGATTTGTTGATGCGTTATCTGTCGCCATTCCCGAGATTTGGACTTCTTCCAGACTACGGTCAGAGCTTCGTTTTTAAAATATGCCCTTACTGCCCTGAAACGATGAGGTCTAGTCTCTAACGGGAGGTTTTCAAAATAAGGCACAGTCACAGGTATAAGCACGTCCCGAGTGTACATTTGGCCATTGATTGTTACCAGATCCTGTTTGCAATCATGTGAGATACAGCCTATACCATAACTGACCCCCCACCAAAAGGCACTGTTGGAACAATGTTTCTTGGCTTGTAAGCATTGGACTTTTCAATGACTCCCCTTGACCTCAATCCTAAAGCTTTAAAACGATTTCGTACTATTCTGGCTGACAGACCAAGGCTTCTATCTTCACGTTGGATTGTCACAGATGATTGATTTAGGTTGCTAACGGTCATTTGAACATCTTGCGTGGCAGCGTGTTGTCTGACCAAACGACTTATGACTATATTATACTGACCAAAATCAAAATTCAACTTTATTTACAATAAACTAAGAACAAAAATATTCGGGGGTGCTTAATTTTTTTCCAGGTGTATACTAGTACCCTAAAGCTGTCTTATTGTTATTACCTCTTTCCTAATGTACAAGCTGAATATGTCATCTTCTATACTAAATTCTCAGTTCATTGTTACTAGTGCTAATCTAAATACCCAGTTCATTTTGACTAGGGCCAAGCCCAAATACTGAGCCGGTTGTTACTTACATGTGTGAATTTTCGTTATGGTGAAAACTATGAAAGGTTAAATGTAACAATTGTCAATAAAAGGAATAGTATTCCAATATATCTTGACCCATTACGTACATATCGATACAGTAATTATTTAAATGCTTGGATTAATTCGTGATTATTTAACATGAATTTGTCAATATGCAGTAGTTACATGTATTACATTCGTGCAATAATTAGTTTATACATACAGTAGGGTATACATGAAATTTGTGTTTATGCTTGTTTATAGTTTAGTTTCATCAATATTTGATTTTCAAGGTGATAGTCATATAAAAAAATTATACACTGAGTTCAGACAAAATGTTTTCAGTTTATCATTATTGGAGTAGTCTTGGTTGGTTTGGTTATTGTAATTGTCGCAGTGGCTAAGAAGGATACTAATATATTACAGACCAACAGCGAACAACTTGAAGGAAAAATTAAGGTATCCGGACCATAATTGACCACGTGATCATATTTGGTGTCCCGGATGTCCATTGTTTTTCAATGGAGCATATCTCGGTAATCTTCGGCAAACATCGGAAATACTATCTGAGTAACTAACTTTTTTGCTCAAAAATGTTAACATTGACTCAAAGAAGCACAATATATTTAATTTGCATCATTAATTAGCAATATACTGATATAAAACAGCCGCATTTCTTGGTCGATAAAAAAAATTAAACGGTAATTTCAATTATGGGTCGGATACCTTAAATCTTGAGCTAGAAATATGTGCAAAACAACCTACAATGCACACGAAATAAAAACACGATAACCTTAATTTAGAAATACTTATAAAAATTCCGTGATTCATCTTAAAAAATTTACTGAACTGTTAATAGATCAAACAAAACATGCGTTATGTGCAATGATTTGTGTTTATGAACTCCTCTTTTTATCATATTGTATTAATTGTTATCATCGTGTTATCTACAGACAGTATTTTTAGTATTTTCTTATATTTAGTGTATTGTAATTTTGAGCCCTTACACAGTAATGCAGCGTACAGCTAGCACGAAATAGACTAGTATATCATTGAGCTGCATGTCAAAATAATATCAAAAGAAACAAACGAGCAAGAACCGAAAGTCAAGGGACAATTACAAATCTGGATAAAGACACACATATACAACCCAATACACAAAAACAGAAAGTGAGTAAGCCAAACCCAATAAAAACAATGGCTGCACTCATGTGCTCCGGAAGAGTAGGCAGTGCTTACCTCGATTTATACACCGTTTACTTAATCATTGTCAGGTCTGGGAAAAAAATTCACATCCAGGTGTATGAAAGACTACCATGACTCAGCAGAAATCTCCGATCGTATTTGAGAAATTGTTTTCTCATTACGATCAATTAAGTTTTTATGTCCACAGTAAAACTTTTGGAGAGACAAAATCAATCTAGGTACAACAAACCCTTGTCTGAGTAGTTTAGTAGTCGCCAGCAGTGATTCCTATAGAAATCGGCATACCGGTCACAGTATGTAGAATAACTTAAAGGTTGTGAAATGTACACACCATACGCTGGAGCTGCTAGAATGTTGCCATCAATGAACAAAAGCAAAGATGAAATCACCACGTTTGTCGTAGAGTCTAGTTTGTACTTTTCAACAGTCTATTTTTAGAAGTAAGTCTTAGTCAGAGGCGGACCGAAGTGTATTGGTGGTGTCTTTTATTTCTAGTTCGCTAGGGTAGATTAAATACTAATAGTCACAAAATTGAGCATTGTTGCTGGACAAAACATCATCAATATAGCAGAATGTGAAATTAAAGGTCTGGTCAGTCTTTTCTTTCTTCTTCAGTAGGCCTTGTAGGAACTCGTCCTCATAAGAGCACAAGAGCATGTCGGCGAGAAGAGGAGCACAATTAGTGCCCATAGGAATCCAACTGTCTGTTGAAAACTATGTCCTCCGGCATATAAAAGAAGTTGTCAATCAGAAAATATAACATTGGACAGAAGTGGTCTTCAGTATATTTATTATTTGATTTAGAATCATTAATGACGAATCAAGTTCTCCCATGTCTAATAAACCAAGTATTTATAGTGTCCCATTCTGTTTTTCTTTACAAAGAAGCGTTTAACGAATTCTTTAAACCTTTTTTAAGCTGTATATAAGGGTTGGTCGTATAGATTGTCGAAAAATCTTATTCTTTAAAATTATAATGCTCAATGCCTTTATGTTTAGGTTTAAATCTCCTTGGTTTGATCCAGCACAATTCTAATTTTTTTTTACCATTTGAATAGATTTATTAAATGCAACACGCGATTATGAGAACACAACAGGGAAAGAAGAACCAACAGACGTAAATAATATAGCAGCACAACTTTTCACGTGTGTATACAACACACCAACAGGTAGTTAATTATTGTTTCTTTTAGAAATCTTCACAATTTTAAATAAAAAGAATAAACATTTTGTGTAAATGTAAAATGTAAACATGTTGTTTCGATTCATTTATGAACAACTCTTCCAGTTTGAAAGATATCTACTGTACAATAGCAAATTTTTACTGAGTTACAATTGTATCAACATTTGGTGGAACAATTTAAAATAGTTTTCTAGAAATGCTACAGATAGTTGCTACAAACTGAGAATCGAAGTTCATACTATGAACTATTATTTAAAAGTTTTGTGATTACATTATTTGTTGCCTTAACCAAATACTCAGACGTCCTCCCAGACGTGTTAATGGCGGGACAAAAGGCTAATTATGGTGTATAATTAAGTATAAGACAAACTGGCTAAATTACCCCAAACACTATCTGAAATATTTTAAAAAGACACATTACTACTAAATATTTTTTCTAATTACGGAACAATAAACTCATTCATTTGTCGTGCATAATATTGCCACTAGAAATATAAAGCATTATATTATTGCCCTAAACAAGTTGTATTTTATTTAATGTATTAATATGCTTGCTTGTTTCACAAGTTACCTGCCATGTTTGTAATATTGTCTTTTACCTTAGATTTTTTGGAAAAGCTAAACAAAGATCCGTTTGGAGACAAATGTAGACTTGGTAAGTATGATAATAACTTATGAACGATAAATTGTAAATGACAGGTACTAAATTAGACAAAAACCAAAATCATTTTCAGAATGTTCAAGAGCTTAAATGAGTAATGTCAATTCGTCTTACGATTGATATTCTTACAATAAGTAATATATCTTGGTAAACTGTTGGTAAATCGACAACTTTCTTTACATCTGTTGTTATATTTTAAATGGTTACTCATTTTGTCCGACTTGTGTTGTGCCTCCAACTTATACACACGCATCAAAAGTCAACAGGTTACTGACACGGTATCTACACATTTCGGCCACACTTTGTTTTGCACATAGTACACTTGATCAAATCGACCATAGTTCTTTCGGCCTAGTGAATTCGACCATATTATATTAATTGTATTAATGTTGGATATCGTAATCATGATTAGAATATATATTTTCTGAAAAGTATTGAGTTAGATATCATGATAAAATGTTGAAAATTTATGTAATTTAGATCTAATCGTTAGTCTTCCATTACAATTTAGTTAGAATAAATATTAGTGGAAATTTTAACTGTTGAATTCTTTTCAGTAAGGTGTTGCATGATTTATAGGTAAATGAAGCGAAGCACACATAACGTTAAACATTTTATTATATTTTCAAAACATATAACCTATAAGGTATTAAACTTATAGGAAACACATTAAAAAATTCAGTCTTTTTTTTACTCGGACACCTCTCTTTAAGTATAAATAATAACAAAAAAAACCACAATCTCAATACTTTACAATATCTGAAAATTTAGTACCGCTCTCAAACTCCAAAGCAATAAATATTGCCAATTAACCTATTTTTCACACTGTATCGCATGTTGCCGAGTCCGCACGGGTTGGTCATACACAAGCACGCCATTATGAATGGAGCAATTATGTGTGGGTTTGAAATTGCCCTCCCTTTTATTTTTCTTAATCGGTACTATACAGATTTAGAGTTGTATTTCTATACTCGTTATTTTTCTCAAATTTCTGAAGTTGGCTTATTGTTAGGCTTCCGTCAGTCTTTGAATGTTCCAACATTCCAATAAATGCATAAATAATTAAAAACAATAAAATGCATCCTTAATTAATACGAATTCATTATCCTTTTGAACGAAATGAACAATGTAGAGAATTAAATAATAATTTAAAAACAAACCAGGTTTATATAACATAGAAACAAGTTAAAAAATAAAAATAAATAAATAGAATTTTAAACAAAATACGTACTTTGTAAGAATGAGCGTTAAACGCAACACTTTTAGCAATCCGTCAGCGATTCATCAGCGTTCCAAAATCTGTAAACTATCAATCAGTCAGATCATTAAAATCGTTCCCAATCCCGTCCATCAGTCAATTGACGGACTTGGAACTATTTGACTGATCTGACGGATTTATTTGGACTGATCGCTCAAATCCCTCCATTCATCTTCCGGTCAGTGAAATAAATATTTCGAAATGTGAAAATTTGTTTCACTCGCAAAAATGAAAAGTATTAGAATGTCAACTGGTATGTCCTAATTATGGGCTAGTTTTACGTTAACAATTAAGGCTAAAATTTTGTAGCCTAAAGTTATAAATGATAGATATGGAAATTCACCAAATCTGTATCTAATGCATCTGTGACGGAATATAAACATCACTTAATTTTATTTTATTAACAAAATAATAAAACAAAATAAATTTAAAAAACCCAATCTAATAAAAATTTAATCTTTCAATTGCTTCCCCCTTTTTGCTATGGTCGCTTCGTGGGAGCAAGTGAAAGATTTAATTTCAATAAGATTGAAAAAACACACACAATTACTTCAAAAAAAAATTTCACATCTCTTGCGGAAAATGTCATGTCTAAAAAGTTATAAATGATTAAATGTAAATTTCCTCAATCTTTACTTAATGCATCTGCGACGAAATATAAACATCACATAGAGTCATTAAATATAAAGAAATAATAAAGAATAAATGAAGAAAACACTCACAATTACTTCAAAAAATACTTGACTTCGCTTGCCAAGGCGTACCTCTCGTATTTATCTTCGAAATTTGTTTAAGCAAAAAAGCGAGAAAGACGAAAAACGTTAAAGCAGAATCATTACATTTGTTTACTTCGCGCTTTCGCGTTAGCATTATTTGTATGTATGTTTGAAGGTTGTTTAACACCATTTTTAAAAATTATATTAATCTATATAATATTGCGTCGAATGGTTATAGTGTTCTTATGAATTTCTGGTTACAATACTGAATAAGATTTACGAAAAAGCGAAAACATCTATGATATATTTTTCCACTATTTCATTGTGTCACATGGATTTACACAGAAACAAATCTCAAATAAAGAATAAACTGAACATGCATGTTCGCATCTTTAACTCACAAGTATTCATATTTCTGAGTTAAAGATGCTAACATGTAAGCGTAAGATGAAAATGAAATCTGCTTTCCGCATTTTAGCTGTCACTATTGGTTTATTTTACGATGTCTGTTATATGCGTTCGATATTAAATGATGGATAAGTATAAATTAATCTTACAATTCAGGAGTATTTGAAAATAGTTACTTGGGTTCATATAGCTGCCTAGCCCGTCCTCTGTTGGCGGATATGGTATGCCCTTTCGTTGGGGGGGTTTTAGGTCGTAATACGAGAAAGCCTGGTCGCGGACCATAGTAAGTGACGTGTTAAGACTGTGTAGCGCTCCTTGCACGACAAGTATCTGTTTTGTAGATTTCGAAAAAGAGTAGGCTCAAAAAGGTACATGTTTTGCCCTTACCCATACCGCATATTTTGCCGGTGGAATTCAGAATTGTTGCCCTTTCTTTAACGAAAAAAGATAAAACATGACCGATGATTGCGGCTACAGAGGGAATATTGGTGCACATGATTGATTTATGAAAAGTCCTAAATCAACAGTTACTAATATCTTTCTCAACAAATGTCATAGAATAATCATTTTATGCACACAAAAAAAGAACGCAAAACTCACAAATTGGATAATCAGAAACGAAAAAGGAAAGGGTCTAGTTTCAATCGATGTCATCAATACACGATTGAGAAAAGTACATTTAAGAAGCAAAGCAAGCTGCAGACATTAAATAAACTTTTAAGCAGAATATTAAGTGAAATAATTGTATCTGCAGCTCATTTTAGCAGTAAATTTTTGACTTACCTGTGTAAAGCAACATTTAAAGTCTAAATTTTGAAACATATATTTGTCTAACTAATTATTTCATTTTAACTGGGTTATTTACGGACCAGTTGATTCAGTTTATTAAGGGTCTCCTAACATATTTCATCAAAAATATATTATGTTACCTTTTATATAAAACTGGCAAAAACAGTATTTTAGGAACATTGTGTTTTCTTACAGACAGCAAAATGCAAAGATTGATACATGCTGCAAAGGTCTCTATGACGGACTAGTTTTTTCCTTCGTATCTGTTTTTTTGTACATAATAGCCATGCTGTAGTCGTTCCATTAATAAAACACAAATAGCACAGTATAATTGTGTAAATGATGTTGGTGTCGTGGTATTATATCAAATAAAAATTGTCCGCAAATTTAGAAACCTGAAAGAACACCTAAAAAATATTGCAGAAATGAGCTTTGAACAATGAGCGAAAAGGCCAAATCATTTAGTAAATGATTTTAAAATGTATTTATTTATGGTCATTTATATAAGACAGCATGTTAAATATATCTTCAATATTCAAAATCCATCGAATAATAACTCTGACGTTCATTCTGCAGTTCGACGTAGCCATATATCAAAAACGAAATTACCTTCCTCTCTCTCAGTCAAAGTTCATTTAGTATTAGGAGGCGATATTATTATTCGTACGGTGCAAACAACGAGGATGTTGTTAAGATGCATGCAATCAAAACTATTGCCGAAGATCTTAAGTGTGGTCGCAAACAAAATATGAATATATCGGAGATATGGGTTTTCCGCAAATCGTGCAATTTTTGTGGTATCTTCGGTTTCAGTGTCAAATGACATACTTTAAAGAAATGAAAACGGATAAACACAGTTCAATGGAGATTAATTCTCTTTGTGGTTATTTACAAAATGCAGGTCAAATGTTATTTGTCAAAACAACGGAAATTTCTTGATACAGTATTTTCTCATCATTCTGTGTCCTATATTGATAATTTTGTTTATAGTGATTGCTTGATAATTTTCTGTCAGTGTTCTCAGTATCATTGATTTTGAAATGATCATCTTATGCCACATAAAAGAAGGTGAAGAATAATGTCCAACTGATGTGGAGGAAAACAACTTGATGGAATGGAAAGTGCTATACTCAGAGTTAAAAGGTTCAAATTCAATATATGATTCACAATGAATTAACATGCAGTAAGAGCGCGATAAACATGTACCAGTATATGTTATTCAGATTAAATAAACTTCAAGTTTAACTGATGAATACCATAAAGGACTTTGGAGTAAATATAAATCTATAGAGTTTATGTTGACTATACAGGCAGGAACTGTAATGCAAAATTGGTACTAGATGTTGATTGTTTTTAGTTGATATACTCATTTGACAAGATTTATATTGAATCTCCCATACAGTAGTTGGAATAAAAGCAAAGATGGTTCATACAAATGTAAACTAATGTCTTCATACGTGGCCTGAAAATGACACAAATTGATGTTTCTTCAGTAATTAAAGAGGAGGAATAGTTATGTTAAACTGATGATACTGTTATGTTTTCAACGCTGTATTTTTAAGGAAACGAACAGTAGTATACAGGCAGGTAAACGCTTCTAATTTTATCCCCGCGCAAAGAATTATGGGTATTCTTCATCAACGACATTCATCTCTGCCACACCTTAATGTCTTGTCATTCCTTCCCTTCTTCCTGGCAGTAAAACTAAATGTTAATGTATGTGTCTGGCTTAAGTTGTTTAATGACATAGCAAACAATTTCGTATGCAGATTGCTTGCATGTTCATCCGCTACAGAATAGTTATTTGAAAATTATATGTAATTTTTTTGTTTTATTTACTTATATAACTATGTTTACCTTTTATTACAATTGTAATTTTGTAGGTTCTAACTATGTTCTTAGTAAGTGCAACAACACAGATGGGCAAAGTAAGTACACAGGTTATACAATAATAAAAAACATAAGGAGTCAATTATTGAGTGATCTAGTTACACACGCTGACTTCTACACAATACTTACTTTAAAATAGATAACTTTACAACATAAAAGTATCCATGGTAGTCGATCGTGAGATATTGAATGCTGTCTCGATTCCTTTTTTAAAAATATGCGTATAATATAATCGCTTTATCACAAATAGAATGAAGTTCGTATTTTAAATCTGTAATTGAAGTCAATGTTTGTAGTTTCAAGACTAAACTTGTAAAATCCACAGAGATACAATATACGATCTTTTAATCGTCCCTGTTTTTGCCTAATTAATACCGTTTTGCAATTTTGTGCCGGCGTTTTGCAACTGATAGTTTCTGGTTTCATAGCCTGTTCGATGATTATATTATATTATATTATATTATATTATATTATATTATATTATATTATATTATATTATATTATATTATATTATATTATATTATATTATATTATATTATATTATATTATATTATATTATTTATATTATATTATATTATATTATATTATATTATTAATTACATTTGCATATAAGTGTTTGGTGTATATAAAAATGGATTTTATGCCACTTCTATAAATTATTTCGACGATACCTGTATTGCGAAATTAATTTGTAGTGAAAATTCCAATGTTTCACAATTACAGAAATGTACTTCATTGTACACTTATATTTATCGGTGGGTTTTTACATATCATTTGTTTTGTATATGTATGTTATGTAAACCACGTACGTTATATTTGCCTTCAATCAGTAAATCTGAAAAAATTGTAAGTTTTTTAGTGCTCTGGTACTGCACTTTATCTTGCTTATTGAAAACGTTGAGCACAATCTTTAGCAATTTGGTCACAGTACTGATTTATTATGTAAAAAATGTATTTCTACATGTTTTATAAACTTACGAGGTATATAAAATAAAATATATTTTTTCTAATATGTTTTCAAATATATTTTCCTCATATTTTGGTATTTGAATATTATCTGAAACCCAAACACAATAAGATGACGACCATGGTTGCGCTTTGTTTATTTGTCGCAGAGATTTTATTGGCGTCAAACATATGATTGAACTTGCAATTCAATATGAAGAGACCTCTGGGTTGAGATCAAAACACCATTATGTAATACCTACAGAGTTGAATAAGGCGCTTACATGTACGGTATAAATGAAAATATTGTTCTTACAGACAATATTGCTTGTTATCTTTTAGAACTGAGACTGCTTTTTGATACGATAAAGAATATTAGTATAAATAATACTATTGACAGAGCAACTAATGTCACTGAACATACAGAAACCCTTTTGGATCCTATTATCATTAGAAATACAATGACATGTATATTCTGACATGGTTTTGGCATTCAGAAAAAAATTAGTAGCCATAGTGTAGCAATAGCTTTAATAGATTGTCCTATATCGGTTTGGGGTTCCTTTTAAAGAGACGTCTGGTTGTCTACAACTGTTAGTAGCCATAGTGTAGCAATAGCTTTAATAGATTATCCTATTTCGGTTTGGGGTTCCTTTTAAAGAAACGTCTGGTTGTCTACAACTTTTAGTAGCTATAGTGTAGCAATAGCTTTAATAGATTGTCCTATATCGGTTTGGGGTTCCTTTTAAAGAGACGTCTGGTTGTCTACAACTTTTAGTAGCCATAGTGTAGAAATAGCTTTAATAGATTGTCCTATATCGGTTTGGAGTTCCTTTTAAAGAGACCTCTGGTTGTCTACCATTTTTAGTAGCCATTGTGTAGCAATAGCTTTAATAGATTGCCCTATATCGGTTTGGGGTTCCTTTTAAAGAGACGTCTGGTTGTCAACAACTTTTAGTAGCCATAGTGTAGCAATAGCTTTAATAGATTGTCCTATATCGGTTTGGGGTTCCTTTTAAAGAGACGTCTATAAATCAACAAAAGTTAGCAGCAAAAATTGACATAATTGATTGGTATCTTGCTACCAATAACGGACATTTACTGATTTGTTTCGTAGCATTGCTAGAAAATATATATTCTAAACTAAACTAGTTAATCCACGAAGGACGAGACAATGCATAGGAACCAGCGAACGAGGCGCCTAATTCAGCTTAAGATCAGTGTGAATACAATTTAGATAATGTTATTTTAGAAACTGCTTCGAATCATATTGGAACATTATGAGAATGTTGAAAAGAATTTAACATGTGAAATGCCACCTTTAGATGATATTTGAAATAATAATTATTAGAACGATGCGTATACAGGAAGATTTGCGCTTTAAATATTGCAGTGTTTAATATTTTAATGAAGATATGTTTAGATGCCCACTTTTGAAAAAAGAACTGAAAATCAAAAGCCTCGCATTTCTATCTGTTGATAAGGCTAATACATGTAAAATGCATTATTTTTTTAATTATATGTTCAGGTACACAAAATTGTATAGATTGTGAAGTTCAACATAATTCCAAAATTCCTAATTTCTGTTTGTGTGATAACATAACTCAGTGTGGAAACTATGATGCCTTCGGGAAGAAGGAATGTACGTATTTTACACATTAGATTCGAATAATTGATTGGATTTTACCTAACGTGAAAAAACATTAATAAAAAATATAAATGATTTCTTTATAGTCCAATCAGAAAAACAATGTTCTTCTTATGCAAACTAGATAAAATCTTGCATTGAAACAAATGTCTAAATTAATTTGCATGCTTTATCAATAGTATTCCTCCATTTCTATATGACAGTCTTACCTGATGGGTCATTGTGGCTTTTTAAATTTCTCAAAATGTTTATACCGGCCGCCAAGAACTTGTACTCTCAGATACTTAACCAATTTCTAGGCGAAAATCTTTCGGAAATCAGATATAATTCAACTTTTGAGCGAAGATGCAAGTTAAAGTTACAGCTTATTTTGTTTCAGGTAAGGACTGTTTAGACTATTTTCAAAGATCGCCTTACAAAGAGAGAGGGATATGTTCGTGCTCAAATCTTTTCATGATTCAATGTTCATGTTCATGTCATGAAGGATTTTCGAACTTAATGTGCAGTTCTATAGAAAAGAGAATCTGTAAATATCGATTTGAAAAGAAGGAAACAATTGACAGCTGCTTTGAATCAAACGATGACACATGCGTCCTAAAAGATTGTGCTAGTAATGAGCTTATATGCGAATTATTCAATGGTAAGTTAATCGATTGATTGGTTAATTTATATATAATGCATAGGTGATCGCGTCATCTAACATAGCAATATTTGTATTTGCATCATCAGTTATAATATTACCTTCATGAACGTTTAATTTTGCCATGGATAACAGTTATGTGTCTTATAGTTGTTTTTCTTAAATTTAATTTGTTTAATCCACGTACGGATAACTCGCAGTTGTACAGAGTGGCACTCTCAGGATAGACTATGTGGTGCATATATATGTGCACCAACGTGTATATCATCAGATCACCGCCATTTTGTATTGGGAGAGATACCTGGAGTATCCTATAGAAAACCTCGAACTTCCGCATACATATTTTGAACATAAAGTTTTCTCTTGAATATTTGAAGACACCTATATCCGCTTGGAATGAGCGGTGTAATACAGTTACAATTTTAACTAATGTAAATCACGGTACAATATTTACATCAGTAACACCTGGCGATGTGACTTGTAGAAGTATAAAAAGAAAACGTATTAACAAGTACACAAGGATAACTCTTAACCTTTATTTTGACAAGGGGAAGACCAGAAAGGCAACAAGTTTAATTTAGAAATTCGAATAAATGCCTAACGCATGACAGAAAAAGTAGAGTTAAAACATGTTACGAAAAATGTTAACATCGAACTTTCACTAAGAGTAAAATAACAAATTCTATGAAAAGTATGAACCTTACACATATAAATGTTTGGTTAGTTTAATGGGGGGTTAACGCCAATTTCAACATTTTTTTACCTATATCGATTCGAGCACATCCTTCCCGCAACTACAGTGTTGGCAATATGTGATCAATAGCAGAGGACTACCTACCTTAACAAGTGGCCACCCTTGCCCACATAAAGACTATTCAAGCCTTTTACTGTTTACTATTATCTCACCAATTTAACCTGTATATTTATAATTACATTCTGGTTTTCTTGTAACAGAAGGAAATAAAGATTTGAGAAAAAACGCTGATACCTGTGAAATATTCAATTCAAATAATACTGAATGTATATGGACAGAGAGTACAAAAACAGAACAAGGTATTCTGTAGGCATAGTAGTATAACATCACGCGGACTTTTACTAAGCATTACTTGCACACTTGATGCATACTTTTTGTATGTTTCTTAAGTGTTATTTGAAAATCATTAGTTCTGCATTAAACTTTCATACAAAAAACCCGAAACCAATAAATTCAATGATTGTACTCAGGTGCTCCGAACGATTCAGCATAAATTGCATCTAATTTGACACCGGCGAGTTATTCATTGTCATGTCTATGTAATAGACAAATATATCTAAGACTACGTATGACACAGAGAAATTGTCCGATCTTTTTTGAGAGTTAGATTTCCCACAACGATCAATTTAGTCATACTGATGATCAGATAACTTCTGAAAGAATCAAATCTGCCTCGGTAAAACAGACTCTTATTTTTAGTAGCTAAGTAGTCAACAGAAGTGAGCGGTCTCGAAAATCTTAATACCGATCGCAAGATATAGCATAACGTATAGTTGTGAAATGTACACGCCATGAATCTTGCTATCGATGAACGGGAAATTGATCATTAGAAAGGTGAAGTCATCAGGTTTGTCGTAGAGTATAGTTTTTAGTTGAATAAAGAACAAGATATGATGGAGACATGGAGATTTTGCTCTCTGTCATGATTGACAATGACATTGAAAAAGATCATACGGCCAAACATCAAGGTCGTTTAAATTTTTTTAGACTGAATTCTCAATCATAAAAATATAAAGCTGCAACCTTGATCAGAAGTAGACCTTGTTATGGTCTTCATTTGTCATATAAATATACATTAATTTCTATTGACAATTTCCTTTTTGATAATTATAAACCTTGACCGAGATAACGGTTATCAGGTCAAAGTTCAGAAGAAACTTCTACATTTTAATATGGTACATGCAGATCTCCATAATTAGGAGATACGGGGTTTAAACTATAGCCAAATGTAGACCCCTTTAAGGTCTTCTAGCGTTATATTTTAAATCACTCTTTGTAATAAATTTGGATTCTGAAACTTATTGTAAGGAATCCAAAATAGCTATACATGACATTGATCTACGTTTTGGACATGGTCAAGCGCACACTAATAGATGTCAAAGTCAAATGCTTATTTCCATGTATGTGGATGATCTATATTATTTGTTAGTTTGAATGAATGATATGCATCCAAATATTATAGGTCAATGATCAAGATTATTTTAGTTTCTAAACGTTCCATGTAATGTGCTTTTTAATAAAAGTGGTGTTTCCTTTAATTTGTTGATGTAGGGATATATATTGTTTACTAAAAATCAAGACAATGTCATGAAGTTTCCCATTTAAACTTATATCTAAATAATTTCTAATTCAAATTTGCTAATTAACTCAAATTACTAATATTGTTGAGTAGAGGATAAATGTCAATTAATACGGGCTCTTTAGCTGGAATTAAAGTATTTATTTAAACTAATATTTATATATGTTCATTTTGTTTTACGTGTTACAGGTAGAAATAACAAATTATCGCCAGCAGCTACAATTTTTGGAAACAACTCTGACACCTGTGAACCAATATTTGCAAACGTTCTTACCTATGCATTTCTGTGTGCCATGTTAGCGCAAAAACTTAATTTGTATTAAACTTTACATTTCTGCTATGCATTTAACACATGTGAGTAAGAAAAGTTTATACGAATTAAATCATTAGCAGATTATTTGTAAGAGTTATCTTCCCTGGATCCATGGAATTTTTTTCATACTTATATATCAGTAATCATATATTTACATAGTAGGATATTCACTATTGAATATTATTAACTTTGATCTTAAAAAGGTCATTAGGTCAAAGATGAAGAAGACCAGTTTCTTACCATTATATAAAAAGGGGACAATATAAAGATGAATGTTGAAGGAAAAAATCGCATGTCACGTTATACCGGATCAAATCAAATCCATATTTTTTATCTGTATTGAACATTGCCAGGTTTTAGATCTCAAAAGCGAGGTTTTATTGTCATTAGGAAAGTTACATATTTTCATTATATTTATTCATTTTTTCACTAATAAAGCAGCTAAAATGATAATTTGTACCGAATGCCATATATCTTGATATAATGTATTCTTTCAATTTAAAGTTTTATTTTTTCCTTGCATATGGTTAATTAATATTCGCATGTGCTTGTGTACTATAATTTTAATCATGTATTATTATATAAAGTAATGAATATCTTATAAAAATTGTGTGAAACGGCAGTGAGACAAGGTAAAAAAAATCTGTTTTCTTTCCTCGCTTTTTCTGGATAATTAAACAGATTTTAACGCAAAACACATAGTAGGCTTTACCAGTTTATAAAATGCATTGGCAAATGAGTGTTTTTAATGTGTATAAATACTCGGTGACAATGCTCGTTTGGCAATACCTGAAAATGAAGTTTAATGTTGATAAAACAATAGTGGCTGCATCATACAGCAAAATGTTTGCCTTAGATATAAGAATAAGGAAATCAAAATTTCAAATCTTGTTTAATTATTTTATTATTAAAATGTAACATTGTTAAAAGCTTTGATTTTGCAAAAATGCTAAGCAGACAACACGATAAGAGCAGTGTATGACATTCTGAAGTTTAAAAGAGCTTATAAACGTTAATTTAAAATACAACTGCATCTCTTAATAGATTGGTCAAGTATGTACTTTGGTTTGAATGAGAAATGTGGGGATTTACATTATCAAGTGGGTACAAGTACAAGCAAACTATTAAATCTAACACTCTCAACTTCAATCTATATGGTTTACGGAAAAGTTCGTAGACATTATATTGACATCAGTATTATAATGTTTTTCTACGACATTTGTTGGAAAGCGAAAAAAATTAACAGTAAACAATTGATTTAAAAATAAACACCCAACTTTTTATTGTTCACTTTGTTCAGAAATCTTATGGTTGTTTCATTTCAAATATCAACAGAAGCTAGATTAGAAAAATGTATAAAATATATCTTTCGTTAGTGCAACTGCCGGAAAATTACATTTAATTCTTGAGCGTTCAAGTCTAGATAAAACACCTGAAGAAATCCTTCCAAAATGTTTCACACTAGAACAACTGTACTTAAGTTCTCTCAAAAATTGTTTACAAAAGCGAGGCATATTAAAAAATACACGTGAAACTTCTTTAAAATACAAACAGAAGAATCCGAGCTTCTAGATTGTCTCACTTCCGTTTATGCTGTTTTCTGTGTTTGTATTTTGTTATATTATTATTTGATCATTTTGCTGTATTATAATTTGTCCAAAGTCTACCACGTTATATTTTGTATTTTGGCGGATTGACTTATTTATTGCGTATTGACTTTTGCGGATTGCATGGTTACTAAAAATAGAACAAACAATTCCAAAAATTTTGTGACGTTTAGAAATCTGCCAACCATTTTACATCCGGATATCAATAAAAACAATGGACAGTGTTGAGTACAAAAGGTTTGTACCCTTAAATAAGGATGAGATATACTTTTTATTTTTATTTTTATTTATTAATATTTTTTATCTAACAAATTAAAATACAGCAAAATTATCAATTAATAATATAAAAAATACAGCCTTTCTCTTAGTAAATACAAGTTATATATATCGACCTCGGACTACGTCCTCGGTCGATATACATTTCTCAGTCGATATAAACTTGTATTGACTAAGAGAAAGGCTGTATTTGTATAATGTATATAATGTAAATATTCCCTGTATTGTGTGTCATGTATGTGTGTAACAACAATTTCTGTTTTTATAAAAAAAATAAACAGATATGTAATAACTTCACTACATTGTTGATTGTTATGTCACGAAAGTACTATGCACCCTTACCGTCATAGTTATTTAAAATTTGCAACCCTTAAATGACCCTCCATTACCTTTTTAAGTTTAAAATTGGTTGCTGGTTTTTAATTATTCGTTTTTTTTCGGGAGTGTGGTATAGTAAACTTGATTGTCATTCCTGCTCCACGCACCTGTCATTATGTTATGTTATTAGTTAAAAGGCAAATAATTATTAAAACAAGATAGAGCTAATTGTTCAAGAACAATTAGAAAGGCCTTTCCCAGATACCTGTAATACATTAATATTTCATCTCTTGTTGTGAACATGACTACATTGGTTACTGGGTCATTTTTAGGCGTAATATACTATTTGCGTGGTCCTGAGTAAACAAATACATGGTTGTCAAGGTTTTTTGTGGGCGTTGCTAACGACACAATGTCACTTCCGGTTGTAAAATGACATTTCTCAGAAAAATACATCATCCGGTTTTAAAAAATTATATCGTTGCTAAGGACTTTTTGTAATAGTTACCTTGTTGCTATGGTATGACCTTGACCCGATACCTTTGAAATCGGGCTCAAATTGAAGGCCTTGACTATATCTATATCTTTATAATACTATATCTAACCGCTTTCTTCAAGTTGTATGTAAAAACTGATTTACCGAAATGAGTCAAATGTTCGAACTCGAAAACGGTTCATCGCACAGTTTCGGACCAAATGTATCAAATGAGGGTCTTGGTGAGAGCAGTATTTTTCCCATTATTGTCTTCTTCTATCTTTTATAGTTTTCGAGTTGTAATGATAACAAGATTAGAGGTCTAAGGTCGAGGTCACTTCTGAACTTAGACTTTGAGGTTTTTTAAGAACATGTCACATGACAACACGTGTGAAGACCTTTACTGATTTCGACTTACGGTTTGTGAGTTCTTGTGATAAGCACAGTCCTTGGAACTATCAAGGTATACCGCTCGCCTCCGAAAAACATGGGACATTAAACTTCACACATACGGCGAACATTACTTTTAACAGGTAAGCTGATATTGACAAATTGTGGTGGTGTTTATCGACTATAATTAAAATCATATTTGTACAACCGTAATGAAAAAAAAACATAAGCATTAATAACATCTATTTTTCTTAGTTATAAATAACACGTGTTTATACGGTAAAATAAAGGCTGTAACTTTTTTGTTCTTTGTTAATAATATAAACACATATAATTTTGAGCAGGATAATATGACAATTTATTATATAGTAATAATTTTCCAATGTGATTTAATATAGGAATAAAGTACAATATATTTTCATATTTTACACTACGTCGCGGTCATTTATGTAATTTCAGGGAAAAGTACAGATGTGTTCGAGTTCTTCTTACTGCCGTTTGGTAAACAAACATGAACAACATGATCTGCTTGCGAGGTGGATTAGCTTAACTGATTCAAACTGAACAAACGGAAGTGAATTAAGTTTGTAAAATAAAGTTAAATAATTCATAGACCAACAAAGTAAAAAGTCAACTAAAAACTGTATAAAAGGAAATATTGACTAAGTGAAAATATGATAATATTGAACCTAGGAAAATATTACAAAATACAAAGACAATGAAAAGTCATTTGTTCAAAGAACAAATGTGAGGTCTTTCCTGGCATTTTCTTAGTGTTATGTCTAGGTATATGGTTGCTAATTTTGAATATTGCTGCCCATAACCATTGGACTTTGGTCCTAAATTAAAGGGCTTGTTGAGACGGTCACAAAAAACCTATGTTCACTATATTATCACTGACGGTTTAAAAGTTATAAGCCATAAACTGATTAGCCGAAAAATGTCAACGGCCATAACTTTTTGAAAACGATTTGTTGCACAATTTTCAATAATTTAAATCAAATGTAGATCTCAATGAGAGGAACATTTTTCTGATATATTGTCTGCTTAATATTTTTATGGTTTTTGAGTTATTTCGAAACCAAAATTTTACCGAAACCTGTCAAGGGCCATAACCTCTAAAACGGTTTGTCGCACAGTTTTTAAACTGTTATATCAAATGTAGATCTCAATGAGAGGAACATTTTTCTGATATATTGTCTGCTTCAATTTTTTACGGTTTTTGAGTTATTTCGTAAAAAAATTTAGCCAAAACCTGTCAAGGGCCATAACCTCTAAAACGGTTTGTCGCACAGTTTTTGAACCTGTATATCAAATGTAGATCTCAATGAGAGGAACATTTTTCTCATATATTGTCTGCTTCAATTTTTTATGGTTTTTGAGTTATATTGAAAACAAAATTTCAATGGCGGTCATTTTGAAAATGGTGGACCAAAAAATTTTTTTGATCCAATACATGTAATTAGGACCCTCATATCTACTTGGAAACCAAATTTTGTGTAAATCCGACAACTTTGACATTTTCGACAAACTTTGCGTCAAAATCGCGTAAACAGGAAGTGGATCGAAGAATGTTTTTTTGCATGACAAATCATTGCCATTAGTCAGGCAACATTTTCCTCACTTTAGATTTTTGATATCTGTCATGGTTTCTGAGTTTATCTGAACACAAGGGTAAACAGTGTTAGGGGAGATAACTCTGTTACTAAAAATAGATCGGTCTCGCAGGGTGACTCAGGTCGAGCCCAAGTAGTGTCGGTTAAGTGTGCCAAGTTTCAAAGCGATACGTCAAGACACTTTTTTGACATCTGTGGCAGAAGAAAAAAAAAATAATAATAATCATACGAAATACAGTAAGGTCTTTCCCTTGGAAAGGGGAAAGACCTTAATGAATTATTACCGTAAAAGCACAAAAAATATTACTATATTATAAAAAGGTTATTGCATGAATATTGGGAAATAATGTCCCTCGCAAGCTCGTGCAATATAGCATCTTGCTTGGGACAATATTTCCCAAAATTTATGCAATAACCTATATTATCTCAAAACTTCTGCATGGCAAATATTTCAGTTATATTGAACTATTAATCTTGATCAGTTTACTATTTGTGTTATATTAGATATGGTGAGAAGTTTTACTTTACTGCGTTATCGATTGGGTTATATTAATGCATAAATGGTGTTATATACAATAACAATACAAACTATCATAAACTCAGATATTATATTATTTAAAGCTTTAGGGACGACTCAATTCGCAGTTAGGAACTTACAAGACACAATATATTGCTTTTCTTAACTTAAGAAAACAAATCGACGTTATTTTCTTTTTTTGGATTACAAAATATACTAATTACTTGTGTTTAACTTCGCAAAATGTTCGTACATGACGTACCGTTGAGCTCATTATTCATTTTATTGTGTTTTAAGGCAATGACGATAGGCTTGGTGAGCATCTTCATGCACATGTTGTCTCTCTAGCCCGTTTACTATTGACAAATTTAGATTATGTGTTGGTTCTTTGATAGACGTTGTATTGATCCAGAAAGGCGTCTCGCAACATTTTCTCAACTCATTTTACTTTTAGATGGGCAGTCATTATTATGCCACACAGTTGATATATGATTTGTGAACTTGTTCAAATTCTTAACATATCTGATCAAATCTTTGTTGGACTTTTAGCAACAAATTGGAAACAAGGAAAGAGAACATTTCAACGGAATATTTTATTTAAAACAATTTTATCGGTATATAAGAAAAGAAATAAGTAAATAAATTTGCCGTAGTCTATAGATTCTAAGTATTGACTTCCTCTTAGTTGACATTATAAATATCTTGCTTTTAGAAGCTTTGTTTTTATTAATAGAAGCTATGTGTCAGTCATATATTATACCATTACATAAGCTCCACACGAACAAAAAAGGCTGTTTCATCATCTAAGTATATTCTGATTGAACTTACTTTTATGATAAATGTGATTAATGTCTAGTAAACTACCTATGGCCTGTGTGTGTTAACAAAGACATTTTGCTAAATATTGAAATCTAGAATCTGTCAATGTCTAGTCAGGTAACAGACTTTCAAGTACATAACACAACTTTACAAGCAAGAGAGACTCTATTAACATTATTTTTCCTATATTTTTTTCCTAGCTTGTGTAAAGTATTCCTACAAGAGGAGTGTATTGTTAAGAAGGTCCGTAGGATAGCGATTATATGGTTTTCTTTTGGTTTGAAATCTACTTTCCATTTCACCGCATCGCATGCAATGAATTAAGAATAGATGTGTGAAAATTTGAGAGGATGACTGAATTGAAACTAACCCCAGAAGAAATCAAACCCTTTCAAGAAGAAACTTTAGAGGTATTTTCCATATTTCTTGTAAGTGCCAATACATGTACGTATATAATACAATCCAAGAAAGTAGTAATGTAGTATTCAAATATATTTAAATCTGCCTTTGCAGACTTTCTAACAAAGTGTACAGTCACACATTTTTAAATGATACCACATGCCTATTTCTGTCTGAATTAGTCCGTAAAATTTATTTATATATTTTATTGATTTGTCCTGTGAATCTAATAATTTGCAATTATATCACACAATTTATGCTCTCTGTATTTTATATAACCTACGAGCATTTTGCTGATATCGGACAGTCACAAGTACTTCACAAACTGTTTGCTGACAAAGTTTGTTTAGCAACAAGTTTAAATTTCTAGTGGATTGATTGTTTCATCAACAATTACTGGAAAAAAATTGAAAGGCAATTTCTTGCTGATACAATCACATAAATAGTGGTCGGCACTTTAAATATTTATGTTTTTTGTAAATGAAGCAATAGTTCATGTTTTTCTTAACCGTGCGCAACCAGTCTTGTCGCTACAAGATGTCTTTTATTTCGCGTTAGTCACGTTTCTATACTTGTTTTCTGTGAGTATCTGATCCTTCACTCCAGTACCCTAATTATATTGCATCCATTTTATTTATATTTTTAGCTAATTGCCGATACGTTTCTCGCTAGAAAGCACCTTGAATATTAAGCAAGACATTGTTCCGATTGCTTCTGCACAACCCTATTCTTGTTACAAACATGATTTTGATGCGTTTTCTAATTATGTATTCTTTTGGGCCAAAGAATATTTCAGAACATTAATTTAAACAAAGCGTTCAAAGTAAAAATGAGAGAGCAGCAACTATATGGCAGGAGAGTCACAAACATACAAGTAGCAGAGTTGAACCGGTGTGTTCGTCGACAGATTTAAATATTAAGGATATTTGTGAAAAAATCGATTTGATAACAGATTGATCAGTGTTAACACCCATTGCCTTAAAGTAAAGTATGTCATTATTTTTACGTCAGTCGGTTTTGATAAACATTTTATTACAGTGCACCGTTTTCATAGTTTTGTTTCATCCATTTTACTTTCGCTGACGAGTTACAAGAATATTTTTGATTCAATGCATTATAAAACTGATAAAAAAGACATTGTTTTTTCTAGAATGACACCAATGGACCGCATTTTAGTTGCAAACGAAAGATCTATGCATGTAAAACTGATTTTGATGAGTTATCAAACTGTGTCATTATATAACATTTTATTCATCCACTGTTTGTTTCGTTATGATGTATTATGCTTTACAATCTTTTGCTTGTCTGTCGATACAGTGAAAGAAATTATGTAAAGCGGCACTAAAACATAATCCATTAGGTAAATTTCTTCTATTGATTTGTTGCATTTGTTAGACCCATTTGATTCCGAACAGACCAATTGTTCTTTATGAATTTCAGATATTGGCAGTGGTAGAAATAATGATTGCTGTAGTTGCATATATCTTGGTATTAGTGGTGCCAAGAAAGAGTTACAGTTCGGAACTAGTTAAAGGTTTGGTTAAGGGGCATCAATTTTGATGTCTTTTACATATTTATTCAATCTGCGTCGATTTTGTAGTAAACCGGTTTACTTTGTAGGTTCAATAAACGTTTTAAGTGTACATGCAAATAAATACTAAACATTATACTGTAGGCTTATATAAGTTACAGAAGTAGAGTTGAGAGAACGAGTATGCTCTCAGATAAGGTGCTTTTGATTCCCAACTTTATATCAAAGAGTGTAATTTTCTTGCAGAAGGTTAGGGTTTCAACCGGATACACCGGGCTTCCTACATAAATAAAACTTGGATGACTAAATTTAGCTGTAATGTGTTTACAATTGTCTTAAAATACTTTTCAAACAATAAGCACATATAACATTATTACATTTGCTCTTGACAACAATAACTAATATAGAATTTCGACAGCCTGACATATTTTGTAAATTTACATATAAAGACGTAAAATGGCAATGATGATCGTATGAATAAATTGCAGACTGGGAAACAATAAGTATAACTTGTGGAGCATATACCAGTGGTAATGTGCATGACTACAATTGTACCCTATCGAAGGCACCAGTGTGCGAAAACTCTGAATTTTTTCTTGGACAAGAAGTCAATTGTTGACATTCAACACCACAATGGTTTGTGCTATAAATCCTTACTTCTCAAAGATAAAGCATGCTCTGCGGATGAATGTTATTGTGCACCGGATGGTTTGCAATACTTCTGGACTTATAAAACAACAGAACATTACAATTCAGCTACGTTTGGAGCAAAATTTTCCTACAATTGCAAAATTTCTGCAACGGTAAACAATAAGAAAAAAGTAGTATGTAAGTTTGACATTAAAAATCTTTGTTAGATACATTTTTGTAAATGTATGTATTACCGTCCCTGGAACGTTTGAGTTAACATTTTTATCTTTCGTACATTGTGTGTACAACGTTCGAACATTTAATCGTTGTTCAACCATATAACGTAAAGTATATCAAACATCGTATTATACCTTCTGCATCGTATGGTTTACAGCTAATTCGTTCGATCATCGTATGGTTTTCCGTTTGTATTAGCGTTAATTGTATGGTGCATGGGTTATTTGCTCTTAAATTGTTACGTAAAGCGTTTAATACAATGCAAATATTTACATTAAAAAACAACTTTCTGAGCTAAGGATAATAACCCTTTATATTTAAAGGGATTTGATAATTGTTTTGGTCATTCTATAACCTATAATTTAGTCATCCGTCAAAATAATAACTTATTCATTCATTATTTATGATAGTTATAGGACGGGGGTGTTACATAAGGTATAAGCAAAGAACATAAGGTCTCTCGCGTGACATGTCAACGACAAAGTCCTAGGGTATATGTTTATTTTATATATGATCTTACAGCAAAGTGATAAAAAAAATAATACACTGAATAGGAGATACAAAACAACCAGTGTTTTGATATAATATTTTTAAGTCATGAATGAAATATGTATAGCGGACTATACAGATACGGAACATTAAACGCCACATTTGAGTACGTTATTTATTTGATAGGATATATGATCTTGATAGAATGAGAACGTGAATATATACCTGCATCTTGGTTAATCTGTGTTGATTTGTAATGTATTTCGTCTAACTTTAAATAGCACCTTTTACAGGAAAATTAATTTGAAATTATATACCTTGTATCCGAATTATTTATTCGTTTACTATGTTTAGGCAATAATACCAGCAAGAACAATGTTTTTCTATGAAACATTATCCGTCGTTAATTTTGTCTTTCTTGGCGGATCAAGCTTCACGATGTATCTCAAGAAATGCACGTATCTGCTAACTTTCATCAAAAGATAGCCCCGTGCGGGATCCGAGTGGCTAAAAGAATAGACCGCAGTCGCGCTAGCTTGTCGTAAAAGGCGACTAAATAACACCCAGTACCCTGACCGGCGTGTCAGGTCGGTTTGCCTTAAGACCGACTGGGATGTGTGCTCGAGTGGTTGAATGGGGTACCCCTGGCAAGCTGGGGTTGTCAGGCCATAATACGGAAAACCTGAACGCAAACCATATTTGTGCACCGTGTTGGGAAAAATGCCACGTTACTCGCACGTTAAAGAACGCTGCTGTAGTATTCGCTATGAGTAGGTATTTCGATCCCGCTACAGGAGGCTAAATTGCCCGACCCTATCCATCCTCCCATTTCCCATATTTTTCCTTGTGTCCCATCCCATTGTCATTCATCATCATTTCATGTTCATTTTATCATCCATTTCATGTTCATCGCCTGAATATAGCTGAAATATTGCTGCTCGGGCGTAACACACCATTAATCAATCAATCAATCATCAAAAGATATATCAGTTGTTGAAGAACATAAACTGTACTATCATCAATTCAAATGAGCCGGTGGTTCTATAAACAAATTACCAATCAACGTCTCTTATCTAGTTGAACTTTGCATGCAAATGACACATTTCAAATACCTTCCTGGGACCATACTGGGACGGTTCCAAGTGCTCGACCCACAGAGCAGCCGAGCGCGCCCCAGGTGGCGGATAGATTAGATCCTCTCGTTATAGGGTCATAATACAGAACGCCTGGCTGCAAACTGTATTTGAAGAGTGCCACGTTCCTTGCACGATAAAGACCCCTTTTGCAGATTTTGAAAAAGAGTAAGTGTATTGTAGCCGCTACAAAAGACTAAATTCTCTGTCCTAACACAATGCTTCATACTTTTGCAGTGGCAGTCAGATTTGTGTTCCCTATGTCCCACCCCGCCCCTTTTTCCGTTGATTTATTGTTTTTAACTTGTTCTCTTCCTGAATATAGATTAAATACTTCTCGCTGGAAGGACAGCAAACATCAAATCAATCAAAGACCTTTACTTAATATTAAAAATTTACAAAAATCTAAGATAGAAAAACAAAATGAATTAAAGTTCTTATTTAACCTAAGAGCAATTATGCCGTGAAGAAATAATAAATATTGTGCAGTTATGTTTCTATATAAAGTTGAACTTGGGTTATTGACCCTAATAATTATGACTGTTTAAGTTGATAACACAAATCAAACTATAGTGAATACAATGTTATTTTATATTTAATTGTCTTCTAAATCAAATAAGCAGAATGACTAAGCAGAAGGTTTGATGTTGGAACTAATATTGTTATTTTAGATTTTGCAGCTAATTCCACAAAATGTTTGCTTTAAAGTAACACTGCTTCTGTACATGGTTTCAACGTAACAGTACTTATGTTGTGTATAACTATACAATGGACTATATTACAAAAACAAACATGATTACTGCTAATTTCTTGCTAAGCATGCGAGGTTGAGATAGAATAGAAAAAAAGTGACACGCACTGTAGAAATCTGTCCGACCAACATTATAATTGTTTTCATGACTGTGACGTTTAAACGTGTCCTTTATGTTTACTTCCTATTCATCAAGAAAATAAATCGTTGCATGTGTATATGAGCGACGTCATTCATAAAGGGACATTTGAACCTTTGGACAATGGTTATCGAACGCAAAATAGCAGAAAAGTGGACAACTTATTTCAACTTCAGTGTTTGTTGTTGCTGCAAGCGTGTATTAATTGGAATTTCGCGAGAAGCAGACACTGGATATATTTTATGTAACCTTCTACTTTGAACAAAGTTAGCTACCTCTTAGTTGAAATTAATTTCTTGTTCTTCGTTTATTATTTGAGGGCGCAAAATCGCGTGTTTATTTCAGTGTATTGCGTTGTATTCTAACCTAAATAAATTTAAATTTGTAGATGTATTTATGTCATTTAATGCGACGAATGGCCACATTATATGATCAGAAGTTTTTCTACCCTAGTTTCGTATAGATAAACTTTCAGAACAACACGGTCCAATGTCTACAATAACACAAAAGTTTTAATATAAAATCTCTTGTCCGAATTAAAAAAGAAAAATAGCAAAGGAAACCAGCAGAACAACAGGCGCCAAGTAAAGTCAAAAATTACAAATCTGGATATAGACAAGCATATACAGCGTAACACAAGAACCAAAATACACAATGACAGAAAAGGAGTAACGCGAACCCAATAAAAACTATGGCTGCACTCAGGTGTTCTGAACGACTAGGCAGTACCTACCTATAATTAGACATTCGTCGAGTTACTTATTGTCAAGTCTAGGAAAAAGTCAAATCTAGGAATAGGAAAGACTATGTATGACTCGATAATGTCCGATCCTATATGAGAGATTGATATCCCTTAACGATCAAGTAAATCATTGTGACGCCAAAAGAACTTCAGGAGAGATAACTTGTAAAAAAATGTTCATTTCTTAACTATTTTTCTCCTTTATGACAACACTTTAAAAAGTTGTTCTGGTTTCAAAGCTAAAACGTCTATATTTTCCCTTTAAGTGCATTACTTTATATTTAAGACAAAACGGATAGTTAACAAAAAATCGTTTCATGCTATTGTTCAGTGCACATAAAATATTGTCCCACTTCATACCTCATATCATTCTTTCAGTGTTACATGTAGTTATTGTCTAAATTATCTGACCTAAAATTTCGAACATGTTATAATTGTAAGGTTTTTTTCTATTCGCAAGGTGTAAATGGATTTGGTATAATGTTTTTTTAATTTTATGACAAAAGCTCAAAAGCAGTTTAAGTATTAAGATTTTACATATTTTTGGGTTTAAGCTACACTGTTGGGTCTTGATAAGTCAAAACGCGCTATTGTGGTAGTAACTTTTATAATCTTGAGATTATTTACATTTGTTGCAAAAGAGATATGGTACACAGGCTTTTTCCAGCTGTTCGTTACTTGCATCCCTCCGTTTTAAAAATATACATCACTTTACTACTTACTGACGAATGTGGCTTGGTGTTTTTAGATATTTTATGAATGTCATATTTTCTTACGCAAAAATTAAATAATGTAAAATAATTATTAAGTACTCACGTCACATATTTTGACAAATTCATTCATCGTGTATGTTTCGACTTTATAAATTTTGATTGTGACAAGTACAAAAAAGCTGACAATTTCGCTTCTAGAAAAATTATGTAAAACTGCTGTGTGAGTTTAATTTCGAACAATTAATTTCAACATCAATTGCTAGATGTTTTAAGAAACCATATATAATATACTCAAGAACTGTCTCATAACTAAACATTGCGCTAGGACCAGACATTTGAGGGGCTTCAGTGAAATTCAGCTTCCATTCTTATGCAATAGGCATGCACGTGATTATGCTGTTTTTTATAGCAAATGTAAAGTTTTTTATTTCTCACCAATCAGTAAAGTATACACTAGTACCTATTTTATCAATCATGCAGTGTAACACGCCTCTTGCATGTTATTCAGTGCTTATTTTAAAAAACACAGTCAGATTGATGTGAACATGCTGGTTTTTTTTGTGAATTACTGTTTAGATGCTTGTTATTAAATTCAATTTTTTAGGCATTACACAGACAATTTACACACATAAAGAGGCGAATAATGTGGATAAATTGTTCAATTGTGTATGTACGTGTTCTCGTCTTTAATACTGGTATTCTATTACGTTTACTCGTAAAGTTAATTGTGAAGTGAGTACATGGGTAAATATATGTTACATAACATAAACGCAATGAACATATGATACCCTCTTCCTAAAAGATTGACATGTGCCATACACTTCATGCATGCATCATTAAATTTGCATTGATGGGATATATTCATATCTATCAATATTAACAATGCCCAAATTTCTAGAAAATTGATGAGAGATTTCTTGCGTTTCGAGTCTGAAAACTTAAAACCGTCCTGTTTATACATAAAATTCAGAATTTGACGACAAATTAAAGGAAGCTCACGTCAATCAAATTAAACGATTCCTACTTTTTTTAATTGAAATAAAACGTTTTAGAGTTGGAGTCTGAGAATTAACCTCCCTTTTTTGAGCGAACAAAGTCACAGAACTATTTTCAACACCGAATTGTTTCAACTGGAGTGTTGAAACACTCGATGTTTAACGGTCTAAATTATGAAAAAATCACAAGAGGTTAAACAAACACCTACGTATATTTTGACTCAAATCAAGAGCAACGAAATACTACATTTTTCAGAAATTGTAATAGCTAAAAGTAAAGACATTAATGTTCAGCTTTGCGCGGTTATGAATGAGAACTCATTTTATTCTCTTATTTCTTATAATTTACTTTTTTGTTCCTTAAAACTTTGTTCATGACTAGGGTTTCTTAGTATTGGAAATGTCGCTTGAGTACTTTATATTTAATATCCGTTGATAATTGTGCATTCGGTGTTGCCACTGTCAAGTAGGACACATTTTCCTTTAGCATTATTTTCCTTTCATATAAAATAATGACACTAAATCTTTACTTACATTTCATATCATACTGCAACAAGTAACATTTATCGAAGGCGTCTGATAATATCTTGACTCTGAACTTGAAAAAGTCAGCAGGCTAAAGTTCAACATCATCTTTAATTATAACTAGAAGGATCATTACTGTGCTCATTGTTGACATTCAACATGGTCAAAGTCTCCCAGTTTTTAAATTGTCTATTTTCTATGATATAAAGTGGATCGTCTTAAATAATGCTTAGTTTTTTTACGAGCAATATTTGCAAAGATTAAAAGAGCAGTTGTTAAGTTCATTGTATTCGATACGTGTCTTATTTTAATACCCTTTTTAATGGTATCGGAGTCTTTTATTTTTAATTCAGACTAATGCACTACAGTGCCCCAATATGTCAAAGAGGTTAAATTTTAACGTCATTTAATGCAGGTATTGTGTTCTTAATTGACCTAAATGCAGAGTCTATTAATCGTTCGATTTGACGATTGAACATATTGTATTTGAAACAGTAATAGCAGTACCAGTCCAGGAAATAACTGTAGCAGTAGTATATTTTAAAGCATGCCGAATGTGTTTGCGTTATTGTTCTTTTAATAAAGCTTTAAAGTATAATGCTTCTTTTGGTAATTTGATATTAAAATCTGAATGATATCAGGACTACAAAGTTAATACATTTCATTACGTCTGACAACGATTCATTATTGGCGCACAAAGCAAATTTATAAGAACGATAATATGAATTCATAAACATGTGCATGTTATTTGCTTATAGGTTTAATAATCAAATGTCGAAAGACAAATAGCAAAGAAAACAACAGATATATACAGAGCAACACAAAAAAACAAAACACACAAATAGAAAGAAAGTAACCATAACCCAATAAAACCCATGGGTGCACTCAGAAGCTCCGATCGAGTAAGCAGTGTCTAGGAAAAAATTAAATCAAGGAATACGAAACACTAGCTATGACTGAGCGAAAATGTCTGATTGTATTTGAGAGATTGATTTCCCGTAACGATCAATTAAGTCATGGTGATGACCATAGAACTTCTGTAGAGATCACATTAACCTAGGTACAACAAACCTTTGTTTCAATATTTTGGTAGTCGACAGCAGTGATCGGTCTAGAAAATCGGATTACAGGATATAGAATAACGTATAAGTTGTGAAATTTACACACCATACGAGTTGTTGGAATGCTGCTATCGATAAACAGTAAATTGGCAATTGGAAAGTCAAAGTCATCACGTTTGTCATAGAGTCTTGCTTGCAGTTTTCATGGGTCTATTTCTAGAAGTAGTAAGAGGCTGACCTTAATGTATTGGTGACGTCTTTAGTTTTAAGCTCACTATGGATATTGAATACAAGTAGACACCAAAGTCCCGTTTTTATTTTGTTTAAAAAGTGGTCAGGAGTTGCAATAGTTTTCTTCTGTTGTTTTCACACTAAGACGATCCTGGTATGCAAAGCTGTTTTTATGGGTTTTTGTATAATTATGGAAAAAAACGCCTTGAATATGACGCCAATGTTCATCTCAGGACGATTTAATTTCAAAATGATAACTTTCCTTTGCTTAAGCAGCAATTCTAGCTCTCCTGCATACAATGTCTATATTTATTAATTGATCAGGTATGCAAGAGCTTTAGGTGAGTATACTGATATTTGCAAACGTCACCAATATACTAAAACTTATAACCCAATGTTTCCAGAAAACAAAAACTCGTGTGCGCCTAGAATACGTTTATAAATATTTAACCTCCAGTTTAAGTTTGAATAAGGATATTTTTTATAATTCTTTCCCAATTTGTAAATTCAGTGATTAGTGATTTTGAATCGATGGGCATTATCTACATATTTTACTAACTATTGACGTATAATACCATTTTCATAACACACAAAATCACATACTACGATGAGAGAAGCAGGAAGCTTGACATTCCTTGAACAAAAGGCTTAACCCACATTGTAGTAGTTGCTATATTTTTGACTGCTGGTATCAATTGTGTCAGTTTTTGGATTTTGATTTGTAGATTGTCTCTTTTACAATTTTATTGGGTTTTCGGTAATTTGCTGTTATCTTCGCAGTATAAATGATCTGATTACAGGTATTTCATTTAAGTAACTTACAATATATCATGACACTTACTACCAAAACAGAATTTAAAATTCCTGACATGTTTTAGAGTCTGCACTATACTCTATGGATGCACATAAAACTAAATCGTGCAAAAATGTATTTATTATGCTGCATTTATTATGTATTACTAGTTGCATCGGTCACATGCGTTGTGTCCTGTTGTTGGTCCTGATGTGGAGTTGAACATATCATTTCTTCTGTAATATAAAGAATTTTTAGAAAATTTTGAATTTAGAATGTTATTTCGTTAATATCTAGCCCGTTTATCCGATTAGAATCAGTTAATTATATCATTATAATAATGCCAATACGCCATTTTTCAATTGCATCAAATAATATTATAATTGGGTATGCCAGAATTAAAGTTTTGTATCAGTTCTTACTTGCAAACTTTAAAACTTTAAAGACAAGAAAAATCGTCAAATAGGTCAATGTCACATGTATATGCAGAGATAATGTTCTACCATTTAATTGTCCTACATTTTGTGACTACTTAATATACAACAGTTATCAATAGCTTCGAGATAAGGACACAAAGGAAAACTTTGTTATTTTTCTTGTTTCAGTATCAAAATAAAACCTGTTTCAGCCGATAATTTTGTATAACAGCTGATAAGATTAAAAAACCGATCTCCTCGTTTTATATATTTTTGTAAAATATGAAATAGATATCAGAAACACTGCAGTAGCATAAAACCGTACTTACTACTTGTTAACTTACTTGACCATGCTAGATGCTGCTATCACTCATTAGTTTGGAAAGCCCTCTTGTGTCCTGCGCTCAAGTGTCCCTCTTCAGGAAGTCCACGAAGGTTGCCTTGGGTCTTCCTCGTCTTCTAGTTCCATGGCTGGGCTCCCATAGCACAAGTGGTTGAACACTGAGTTCTGAATGGCGGAAGCAGTGTCCTGCGAGCTGTAGCCTCCTGGATGCTACTGTGTTGCTGAGATACGGGATGTCTCCATAGAGGACATTGTTGGGACTGTGGCTGGACCAGTGAATTTTTAGTGCCTTACGGAGCATTCTGGTGTTTGTTCCGTCCAGTGAGTGTTCCTTAGCCTGTGTTAGTGCTCATGCTTCACATCCGTATAGTAGGATAGACTCGACAGTCCCTTTGAAGAACCGTACTTTCAGTTCACTACTCAGACTGGACCTGCCATTGAGAGCCTGCCAGGCTAGAGATTTACGTACAACAATGTCTCTCTCTGTTTGCCCGACCCAGGATCCCAGGTATTTAAAGTCGTCTACTTGTTCTAGTTCTGTGCCATCTGTGGTGTGCAGTGAAGGAGGGTTCTCGATGTTGATAGACAGGCACTTTGTCTTCTTAGCATTTATGCTTAGGCCCACCTTCTTACACTCTCTTTCCATGCATGACAGCAGCTTTTGTGCCTGCTCAATCTCGTCTGAGAGAAGTGAGATATCATCAGCAAAGTCTAAATCGGCGAGGGCGACCTTAGGATGTCTGCGGGATTTCCTGGGGTGTATGGTGAAACCAAGTCCCCCCACTCTTCCAGATGTCGCTTGTCGCATAGCGTGATCCAGGACAATGATAAAGAGGAATGGAGCCAATGTGTGGCCCTGAAGTACACCAGCTGTTAAATCAAGCATCTGTGTCTCTCCGTCTGGTGAGATGACTCTGGCCTTTGTATTGGTGTATATCCGCTCGTTCGCTCTGAGGAGGTTAGGGGGATACAATAAGCCTTAAGAATTCGCATCATAAAACTGTACAAATAATTATTATTAAAGAAGACAGTATTGCATTACCTACAAATACAGAAAAAGACAGAAATGTCATTTAAAAAAAAACACTAGAAAATATGGAGAAAACTTGCATGTGGGTGATTATAATTGGGGGATACTTTAACGAAACCTTGGGGAACCTAGACAGAAAACTATCATATGGTAAAAATATTAATAAAAAAAACTATGTAATAGCCTAAAATCATTGATAAAAATCTAAAACTTATTGACATCTGGAGAGTTTTAAATCCTAAAACACTGCAATTTACATGGAGAAGAAAAAACAAGTTTAATAGTGCAAGCAGAATAGACTTTTTCCTTGTAAATGAAGATTTCAGACCCAGAATATTAACTACAGATATTAGGCCAGCCATGATAAAATATACTGACCATTAAGCAATTTCATTAAAAATAAATCATATTCAAAACAGTAAAGGCAAAGGATACCTTAAAATAAATACTAGTATATTAGACGAAACTGAATATGTTGATTTGGTAAACGAAGTTATACAAAATTTCAAAGCAAATAAAAAAAAATATAAAAACCCTATGGGACCTTTTTAAAATTGAAATTAGAGAGTGTATTGCATATTGTAAGAAACGGTCAAAAATAAAATAAATGAATTAGATCAATTAGAAAAGGAGCTAACAAAACTTAAATCTAAGGATTACATGAATGAAAATGAAGATCTTAAGAAGGAAATAATCTCAACAGAAAATATCTTAAACGAATTATGTGAAGAAAAAACAAAACGTGCACCAATAAGGTAAAGAGTAAAATTTATAGAACATTGGTGAAAAAACAATAAATTCTTCTTAGGATTAGAAAAATGAAGACCAATGAAGAAAAACATAAATAAATTAAACAAACAACTTTGGCATTATAACAGGAAATCAAGGAGGGATTCTAGAAATAGGAAAAACATACTATGAAAATTTATATACAACAACAAATCCGGATTTTAATGAAATTAAAAACTAATAGATCAAACCAAGGTAAATTATTCTTTAACAGATACTGATAACCTAGTCCGAGGATCCTCTGCCGTCCAACGCTTTTTTGCTTGGGACGTCAAGAGCTCTCCATAAGCAAAACAGCGGATTTTGCGACACCGGTCTGGGTCGGCACATTTCATCGTGTCAGATTTAATAAAACATTTTCATCCAGTTAATCTATATATAATTCGCTTCTTTAGATATTTTTCTCTAGGAATATAATCATCTTACCTTCAATCAAGACAATTTAAGTCCATTTCTAAGCTCATTTCCAGCGATACCCTTACATTCCTATATTTCACTTTCATTTTGAACAAAAAGTCACGTGACAAAAATGTTTCTTAAATCCAGTGCTTAAATTAGCTTGATTGAATGTATGATTGAATGTAAAAAAGGAAAAAAAGCGTTGGACGGCAGAGGATTCTCGGACTACTGATAACCAATTCCTAAATGGAAAAACTAAGTACAGAAGAATGTTCAAAAGCAGTATTTGCTATGAAATTAAATAAATCGCCTGGTATGGATGGTATTCCAATTGAATTTTATAGGAAATTTTGGGCCAACTTAAAAAAATTTATGGTGTCAGTATTTAACTCGTGTTACGTAGATACGGAGTTAATAAATTCACAAAAATTAGGTCTTATAACACTAGTTGATGAATAAAAATGATCCCCTAAATTTAGATAACTATAGACCAATGACATTTCTTAATGTAGACATTAAAATCATAGCATATTGTTTAGCTCTAATAAAACCAGTTTTATATTAAAAAAATACACAGTGATCAAAATGGATATATTGGCCTTAATGTTCGGCAGATTCAAGATATTATTGATTATTCTGAAAAATTCCAAGTAGATGGCGCTATAACTTTTTTAGATTTTTCAAAAGCTTTCGATTCATTAGAATGATCTTTTATGTATGAAAGCCTTACTAAATTTGGATTTCAAGCCTTATCAATAAAATGGATTAAAACCCTCTACAAAAATATAAAAGGGTGTATTTTAAATAATGGTTGGGTTTCAGGATCTTTTGAAATAAGTCGTGGCATCCGTCAGTGCTGTCCGGTCAGTGCTCTTATTTTTGTTGTGACAGTAAAAAATATTGGCTAGTCGATTAAGACAAGAAAAAAATTGCAAAGGTATTCAAATACAGTTTAATAAACAATGTCATTCTCTAAAATTAAGTCAATTAGCAGATGACACTACTATATTTGTTAGCTCAAAGCGATAAATAACTTTATCAATTAATATAATATAAGAATTTGGTACATTATCATGTCTCAAATTAAACAGAAATACGACTGAATGTATCTACTTAGGAAAATGGAAATCATCAAGAGATAAATTTGAAAATATAAAATGGAGTACAGAACCTATAAAATGTTTAGGAATACATTTTGGACACAATAGAGAAGAATGTGAAAAGCTAAACCTAGAAAAACAATATAATAAATCTGAACAAATAATTAGTAATTGGAATAAAAGACAGTTGACAATGTTGGGTCGAATAACAGTAGTCAAATCTTTGATCCTTCCAACATTAACATATGCAGCTTCTGTCACTGAGGTTAGTATGGAATATATTTGAAAATATAAGACACTTATATATAATTTTATTTGGAACTATAAGAATGAAAAGATAAAAAGAGAAACTTTACGATTAGACTATCTACAAGGGGGACTTAAAATTACAGACATTGACCTATATGTCACGGCATTAAATATTATGTGGGTAAAACGGTTAATTGAAAATTGACTGCACATTGGAAAGTTATACCAAATTTTTATTTCAGTAAATATGGTGAAAACTTTATATTTTTTTCATTTTAATACAGTGGATATTAAGTATATTCAACATGTAAAAAATGAAATGCCAAAATTTTATTATAACATACTCAAAGCCTGGGTAAAATTTAAACAAGGTACATGTACTAATGTTTAACCTCTCTCATTTAAGGAGATTCGACAGCAAATAATACGGGGCAATGGGCACATAACTCTGAACCACAAATGTTCAGTGTATAACAATTGGATAAAAGATGAAATCATGTTTATTAATGACATTATAGATGGAAGAGGGAACATTAATCAACATGTTATCGTGAATAAAACTAGGTTATGATGACCATGTGCTTTCAATAGAAAATCTGGTATTTGGATATAAAATTGAAGAAATATGTTATTTAAGAAATAATTCACGGAGGCTGTGGTTTATCATTTTTTACCTCGGGGTGACCATTTATGTCGTATTATTTTATCCCGAGCGATAGCGAGGTATAAAATAACGACATAAATGGTCATCCCATGGTAAAACAATGAGAAATCCCAGCCTCCGTGAATTATTTCTATTCTAATAAGACAATTAGAGTACATTTATAATATTGTCGTGCCTATAGAAAACATCATTTCCGCCATAAACTGGCTGTTCCGTCAATGTAACACACAATATATTGCAACGGATAATTATAGCGCGTGTCGCTATTTATAAGATTTGTACGTCATATGCAATAGCTTTCCGGTGGGAGTTACAGTTTTGTAATTGGAACAGCCATTTAAAACACACCCTTCTCAGCGCGTGTTGCTCATAGATAAATCATTATTTTTGTCAATTCTAAAAAAGATACCAGCTTTAATATTTTAAAGGTCTTCAAAAATGAGTGCCATAAAAGAAAGCACTTCACAATTAAGGACTCAAACTTTTTTTTTACTCAGTACAGAAGAATCTTAAAAAATATATGATTTCCGATAAGTTTTTAACACTGTCTCTTAAACTTTATGTATACCAAAGGTTTAGCTGAGCGTTTTATCAGCAATTTTGAGCTTTAGCACTTATTTACATGAATGTATAGTGTGTCGTATATTGTGCGCTTGCTGTTAATAAGGCTATTTTTTTGCAATAAAACATTATACATAAACAAAGAAAACAAAAGTATTATTTAAAAACAATAAATTTACATGTAGCTCTAATTAAATATGTCAATTAATCTCAGACACAACGATAACGGTACACGTACGAAAGGTCATTATTCAGAACAGTTAATTTAAAAACGAAGTCAGAGCTGGGATACTTATAGTATAATTCCGAATTTTTTATATGATTGTAATATGTAAATGTTTCAATTTTTACATTATTTATTACACTAACACAATTGTTTAATAAGTGATTTTTTACTAGGCAATCTCCCTGGTTGTCTAGTGACTAATTACAGGGATACTCAAGCTTAAGCTGTAACTTGAGAAAATTGTCAGTGCAATAAATTATCTTCAGTTTAAAAAAAATTTCATACTAATGAGGACCCACCAAAACGAAAACTTGTATACTGGTTTTGATATTTCACAAACTTTAGAAAATAAATCGATTTGATTTTACAATCATGTAAATCAGTATTAACTTATTTAGTGTTTCTACAATTTACATCAGGAAAATGTCAGGACTTGTACATGTTACGTCCAAATTCATGTTAAACATTAATTGATACTGGAAATTCCAAACATTTATCCTTGTTTCTAACATATGTAACACGTATTTCTTGTATTATTCATGGGATTGGATTAGTCATTGAGATGATGCAAAAATATATAAAATAGTGTACCTAGCCATTATTTTCTTAGAACAAAGATCAAAATAATTTTATCCCAAATTCGAAGAAAAGGGATATTCTGTTTAACCCTTGTCCGCCCGTTTGTTCGTCCGTTACAAACATTTTCTTGACAGTTTTAAGCAACTATAGCATGTAGAAGCCTGATAATTTGCATATTGCTTTATTTTGTAGTTCCATATGGTGTAAAACGATTTCATGTTACTTGGTCATCTACTTTCTATTTACCGAATACTTGTTAATGCGGAATCATTAGTGAGCATTAGATCACAGATACATTTGTTCATTTTACAACAGAAAATAAAGCGATAGATATTCATTTGGACTACATCGATTAAATATCATGACGATTCCGCTTATGATAATCGGCGCCAGACTCCAATGAGTCTCCAAATACAATATGAATTAACATACCAGTATTAATTATTGAGAGGCAAATTAATAAGAAAATAAAGAAAATTAAATTATCTAATTATCTTTAAGATTCCTATGAACTTAAGTAAACTGTGTAAAAGAATTTTATGCTAATATATGGCAGGGAATAAATGAACTTAATGAAAGAATTTTTATTTCTGTATAATTCTAATTAAATTAGAAAAGAAAAATTTCAAACGTCACAGTTTTGTCTAGATTTTGATAATCTAGACACATCCAAATGTCTACTGCAGATTGTTCATTCCCCGCGAATAAAGTATCTGTTTTAAATTATGAAACAAGCCTAATATGTTGCAAACATCATCAATTATTGGTTCTGTTTCTTTCAAGAGTGTATTAATTCTTTAGTCGTTTTTTATAATTCGCTACATATACGAAGTGAGACCTACATTTCGATCTTAAAAAGGCAAACTTGTCCGAAAAATAAATAAGAAATACTAAAATAACAAGCTCAGATAGTTGTTAAAAATTAGTAAATGTTTGTAGTTTAATGCCATTTAAACAAATGTTTTAGCTCTGTGATGACTTCCGGGTTTTATTGAAGAAAGAGTCAAGGCTACAAGGGAGCTTTGAAGACTTCAGGAAACCAATTAATCAATCATGTAAAGAGATTAATTTTTAAATTTAAGGAGGAGGAATTCTTCATTTCCAAATTGAAATTCCATGATGAGTGGTACATACTAAATTATCAAGGCAGGAATTGTAAATCAAAGAAAGTTAGACATATTTTTTCTTTGATCATTCAAAATTCTTATCATTTAAATTAGGTAAATTAAAAACGAGCTTTCTTTAAGTTGGTAATAAACATATCAATAATATTCGTTCACTAGTTTTAATTTCTCAAAATATCTCGTAAAAATCAGTCGAGTACTAAAGTGTTATTTTGCATTACATTCGCACTTTGATTTTCCCTTTACATTGTTACTCGTTGTACTTAAACTGAAATGTAGCATTATAAAGGATGTAGCCTTGGGCGAAAAGAAATAACAATCTCAGTTCAATTTGTAAAATTACAAATTATGTAAAACTGTTTAGCAGGTTAATACTTAAAAATGTTTATTCTTTTCAGCGATTTGATTTCTACATTAATTGCTAGATGTCAGTTTAATAACCGCGCAATAATACACAAACATGTATCAAAACTAAATGATAGCGACACGCAGTTATTATCAGTTGAATGATTGTTTTCTGCATTGTTGAATTTCTAGAACAGTCTTATGTATTTCGGCTTGCATTCTTAAGCCATATTAATAAACGTGCTAATGGCGTCTTCTTTTCGCAGTAGAAAAGGATTTAGTATATGCATGCATATAAAAATAATGAAAATTGTACATAAAAGTTTATTTTTGTTCCTTTCTTTGACTGCTAACATTATACTTGAAAAACAATAGAATCACTAGTTTGAAATGGAACCATACTGGGCGGGTTCCTATTGCTTATAAAGCTGCTTAGAGCGTTCCCAGATGGCGGACAGCAAAGACGTTTTTGTTGGTGGGCCTTTATATACGATACGAAAACTAAGCCCCACCCCCCCCCCCCCCGTTAGGTGTTGTTGTGCTTAAGGAATGTCGTGCACCTTGCATTAAAAAGGTTCCTTGTATCAACTACAAAAGTCTAAATGTTTCATCCCTAATCAGTGCAGGTCGAAATTGTGTTAAGTTTGTTTAAACATATTTTTATTACTTAATTACTTAATTATATTTACAAAACAATGTTGTTACATTAAGTAACATTATACTGTATAATAATAAATAGATTTGGGAAACACCACATAAATTAATCCCTATCTAGTGTGAGTAAGAAGTATTAATAATTATGGATTCTTCTAGCAGGATGGCTACTTGGAATCATTTATATTATTTAGGGTAGTACATTGGAGTGGGGGAGTTGTGAAATGTGAATATAGAAAAACTGGATTTTTATTCGGTGCAGGTTGCAAGTCTGTTCTAGTTACACGTTTCCTTATTCGCATTTATTTATTATTTGTTTACTTGTTTTTTGCCAGGAATATTGCACGATGAACATTATTTTAACAATATATAAAACACTGTTTTTAAATAAATATGTTGGTAACTAATATTTTTTTAATTTTATGCAGCACTTAATAATATAAAAAAACACAGACATTGTTGAATCTACTCACACACCTTACTTTTACTATTTATTCACTATTTATTTAACGTTATGGTTATCAGTCATCACAACAAGATATTAGTAATGATACGGAGGTCTAATCTCAGTGCAGTAAATGTGTACAAAATTATCTTGTGGATTGAACATCACTGTGTACATCTAAGCAGTTATGTAAGTACCTTACTGTGTATATATCTTTGTATTTAATGTGAATACACAAGATAAATGGACTGGTAAAAGTTTGCAAACAAGTTCCGTTTACAGTTATATCTAGGATAAAACACATTATTAAATATTAATTCAATAAATATTTAAGTGACGGTTTGTGTGTGTTATTTGTTACTAAACATAATATACTACTACATGTATTTCGTTTTTTGTACCACAGTGTAGTAGTGTTTACAATACTGGACCACGTGACTTAATTTATTACAACTCAGATTGAGATTTTTGATTTGTTTCTGGGAACTTGCTTTCTCAAGAAAACTTAATGATAAATATTTCTATGAGAATACGTTTATGAAATCTTCACATTGAACATATTTAAAAATTGTACACATGTCAATTAGAAATGCAATGCATATATAAATAAAACGTCAGAGTGAAGAGTAAAAGGACTATTTTGGTATAATTCATACTTTAAATATTCCCATTGTTTCGTCTATAAAGTTTAATGATAATAAGATGTACAATAATCTAAATCTTAAATGCTTAGATAATAAACAATGGTAATTGTTATTTGTTGTATGTGTAATATCAGTGATAAACTGTTATCAATAAACAATTTTGGGTAGGTATTAAACTGTATAAGTTAGCTTTTTATGTTCAGAAGTTTAAGTATTATCAGATTTAATGGATAACTTATTTAAATGAAAAACTGTAAATTGGTTAAAACGAACATGAGTCATTCATGTTTTATTTCGTTTTGGCCACAGAGATTGCCTTGCTTTTTTCTTAGTAAATCTAGAAAGTAGCATTAAACAGTGCAAATTCTGGTTAAATAATACAGTTGTTTTGTTTTAATTCAGTAAACTACTGAAGATAAATTTTCGTTTTATATTTTTGCTGAACAAAATATGCAGTAGTGATAGGACTTGGTAGAAAACGATTTTACTTATTAAATATAATGCTTCTTAAATCCAATTTAATTATTTAGGAATTCAACTGACACAACAGACAATAAATTAGGACAAGTCGTATATGTTTCCTATGGAATATCAGTAAGTCTTACTCTGTTGTACATCTACTACTCTATATTATTGTGTAATATAACCAATTGATATAAATCGATGTTCTCTCTTATAGTAAATTAAGGAAAACTTCCAAAAAGGTCATATATTAAATAAACAGAAACTTATTTCTATTTTGTTTTATTTTATTTATAATATTGCATATTTTAAACTATTTTATATTTGTCAAATCATGCAACATTATTAACGGTAAAATAGTTGGCAGAATGGCTACTTCTAAAATAAGTTGAAGATAAAGAGTTACTAGAAATGGATACTTAGTTTCCAATGGTCCACATTTTTTTGTTTTGATTGGTTTTCAATTCTTGAAGTTGGCAAGCCGAATGACTTTTTTATATGCAGTTTAATGGTTTTGCTAAAATAATAGCCATTTTTTTATTGTAATTATAAATGTTACAAATTTTAATTATTGCTGTTAGTGAAATAAAGTGTGCGATAAATTTTAAGGAGCCAATTAAACCCGATGTTTATTTAAAACCTGATTGTTGCAAAAATGTTCATGAATTAACAAAACAAAGCAGAAATCATATCTTACACAGGATATTATAATAAACCAATTCTAGCCCTTTAGGTTTCTGTCGATGCATATGTTTATCGACTAGATGAAAGTATATCAAACTCAAACTTAGACCTCGGTCGATATATTTTAATCCTATAATATTCATCTGTTAAGATTGTATGGTAGAATAAAGGTGGTAAAATTTCATATATATGGTGCTGACATTATGACAATATTTATCTCGAATTTTTTTAATGATCTTTGTATTCATAAAACATCTTTCAGACAAAATTTTGAACATGTCTTCATTTATTAACATATCAAGTACATTCTGTTATTGAAAAAAAATAAAATATTTTTTTTAAAACTGACTTATTCCGAAATTCGCAGAGGCTAACCAGATAAAGGCTAACTATGTAATTATACGTCACTTGAGATTATTTGAGATGAAAGAATGTAATGCTAAAATAACTATTTATTTGTTTGTGGAAAATAGTTGTCGTACTTTTCTCCAACCAAACAGGAATATGTGTTTTTTTTATAATAAATTTAATTTTCGTCGTTTATACAAATATACGTGTAAGCCTTAGTTTCATTTCATTCAATTCTGAACTATGACATTGCTATCAAAAAAACCGTTGCGCCCTTCTCCTGCAATGGTCAGATATGATGTTGTATATTTTTACGTTTCAGAGCACATGGTGTGTTTATTACATACCGAAAACCTTTATATATGATATCACATGAAATGTAAATGACATGGCAACACAAACATACACACCGGGTTATATACTAAATATGAAATGAAAGGGATATTTTTATCCACGAAAACAGCGGTTTAACGTGTATTGCGTCTATCGACTGCTATTTCTCAAAAGGTCAGCGTCACTAATTAAAGTTTAGTTATAGAACGTGACTAAACAAATCACACCAAAAACTTTAATTTGTATGGACAAAATTCAAACTGATTTTAAAAGGCAAAATACAAAATAATAATGTCACCTAACTAAGGATCTAGTAAATAAAAGACACATTAAATTATTTCCATCTAATCATTAAGGCATTTTTTACAGTACTGTAGAAACTTTAATGTTCAAAATAAAATACAACGTTAAAGACGAACTTGTTTCTGTTTATTTAAAGAAAAACATCAAATATCATTTTGTGTGTTTTTCTTTATAGATCAACATTACGTGCATATTTAACCAATAATTAACCTGATGTATAGTAATAAAAGATTTTTTGTTTGTTTGAAAGAAATCTCGTTAAATATGGATGGCTCTGATTGGTGTGGTTTTTTTTTGTTTCTGTCATAATGTTTTTCACAGCTGCGATCGTCTGAAAATGCCTTTATCTGTGTACAAAACAGTCGTGGAAGAAAAGACATTGATATCTACTACTTTTAGTTTATGCTTTCGCTTTTGCACGTCCATGTTTTATGATTTCTTTTAGTTTATAGTTATAGTTATAGTTTATATTACAAAGATGTAACAAATTTAGAATTTTTTGTAAAAACAGCTTCACTGAGAGTAATGTCTTATGAATAATTATCTCCCAGTTTTTTCAACAGGGAACACATGCTTCAGTAACGAAGGCCTTATTTTTAACTATAAAGTAAATTTTAGGTAGTAATAGTTATACTGTTCTCATGGCTAGAGCATGATCAGAGAGGAAGACGACCTGGAATAACAGTGTATGTTTGTTAAAGTAGTAAGAGTTTATATATATTTGTTACAATTTTAGTTAAAAAGTTGTATAACTGAGTTACACAACGTTCAACTATAGTTTGCCTCATATTTGAAAACCAAGCGTCGTTACCTCACGCACAAACTAAGCACATAAGACTACTCCACAAACTTTACTTCAGCTACTGAATCAGACTGATAATTGTAAATTAAGAAAATTATTCCATAGAAGCAAGTAACAATAGCACTCACCGTCTTGTGAACGAAAAAAGTAAAATTAGGCAAATTGAGCATATCCTGCTTCACAAATGATACCCCTCATTCTAATTGTCAGTTATAATCAAAGTTGGTATAATGTTGCGAGCGGAGGATATGTTACCTAAGAATATCTGTTTCAATCTGTTAAATTAAGCATTAATTTACATGAATCAACAGCCTGCACTAATATCTACAATTGGCATCTGAAATATTGTATCTTGATGATCGTTTGAATATCAAGTTTGCATACTATAATATAACCTATAATATTTGCAATATTGATCGTCATCAACAGGATCCAGCACAGTTGCATTATCAAGATGATGCAAAAATGGCTTTGTTAATCTCAGTATAAAGATACTAAAGCTATATTGGCGAAGACTACACACGATATAAAAGCCACCATGCGTAACAGACAGCGTTACATATGATTTTTATTACTGTTAGTAGTTAAGATATAATCGGCAGTATTTATTCAGTTAGATTTAATTTACTGTAAAACCAAGCTGCAACAAATCCGGGATAACTAAGTAATCAACATTTACAAAATATTACATGAAGGCGTCTTAAAACTTAAACCGAATTCATCTTTCTTTTCCTTTTTAGACCGGTGGATTTTCTAGGAGATGACAGTTTATTATATGCTTATGCCGCAGCGTTCGGCTGCACATCATCTGCTTTACTAGGACTGATTTTAAATCAAAAGTCATTTATTTTGGAAATTAACGTTTCCGATTCCGTGCGCCCATGGGTTCAAGGTTTGTGGAATATGATTGTTTTGTTATTGAGTTATTATCTAAGGATCTCAGACTGAATAAATATTACGTCTTTAAAATGTAACCGTGTTCACGGACAAAGCAATATATTGCAGAATAATTAGCTTAGTTGTTGTATACTTCGTGCTTTTATTAGAAATTATAATTTTAACTTAGCAATGTGATTAATGTTTTGATAGTATTTTTTAGTATTCTGTCACTAAACTTTCGTAGTTAGGCAATCTATTTAAAATTAATTTTTTCACTAGGTCCCCCTTTTTGCTATTGTCGCTATGGAGATCTTCACAGCGACAATAACATAATGGAGAGCTATTGAAGTTTAATTTTAGTTAGATTGGTAATATGGCTATGCTAGTGGCGTTTACAAGATTATTCACTGAAAATACAAGAGTAGAACAAATCCACTGTAATAATAATAATCATAGTATTAAACATGTCATTATTGTAAAAGTTTTCTGCGGAAAGTAAAAAAAAACCCTATAACACATTTGACATAGTATTTTTTTTAAAATAGTTTTATTTTTATGACTATTTCATTGTCAATACAGTAGGTACATTAGGATGATACGCTTAGAGCCAATGTAAACTCATTTCCAATGTATTTATTTTACTTAAAGTTTAAAAAAATCAATCATTCAAATCCTCAACAACCAGCACTTCAAATAATATAAGCCCCTGCGGACGGAATAAAGTGCATTTACCGCTCAAAATTAATACCCAACACATTTCTGAAAAACATTATTAGCTTATACTACTCCAAATTATGATTTCAATTTACATTGAATATTTGCTTTTAGTTGATTTATCTCAGCTGAAGCAAATATAGCATCAATACAGTACTGCTCAATATTTGCTTATAGTTTACATATGGCTGCTGAAGGCAATTATAACATCGTTCCAGTATTACCCAATATTTGCTGCGATACGGCATGAAACTATTGTCATTGGACCAGCAGTAGGATTCTTGTACTGTGGATACTTGTAAGTCTGAGCTTAGTGATATCATGTGTGAATCAAAGCCTAAACTACGTTACAGACATACAGATTACATTTTAAATGATTTTTATGAGTTACTACATGTTTATAGTGGGAATGCCGATATAATTTGTATACGTCTAAAGAAATCAAACATGTTTCTTTATTTAGCGATGAAAGACATCTTTGTTCTATCCATAAGTGAGATACGATTTTTATGCAATGTACCACTACGTTATATTTCCTCGATAATATGCATTACTCGAATACAAATGGCTGGTTTTTTCTCATTCAAACACTATTTAGAAACCACTGAAATTGTCTTCAAAGATGTCGAAAACTTATCGGTCAATATTATTATCATTGGTTGCCTTATTACATAATCATTACCAATCGAAGTATTAAAACACAATGTAAACAGCTTGCGCTTAACTGTTGCTTACGTTATTGTCATGGATTGTTTATTTCTTTACAGACATATTGTAGTTTCATTTAAATATGTTTATGATTTCACACCAATTCCGTGTTTTCTTTTGTTTTGTCATACCTGCATGAAATAATGAGTTATTCGTTAAGATAGTTTATAGTTTAATTGTTATAATTTAGAACTGGAGAACTGATCTATACAGACATTATCGATGATAAAACTGTGAGTAGTGAATGCGAAATTACGGCATCAGTAAAATAATTAAAATTAAGTTTCTTAGTAATTGGGTAAACCTTTGAACAAACTAGTACAACATACAATGGAATATGGATATCCAATTCGATCTATAATAATTATACTTCTGACCAAAAAAGTGGCATTTAACAAATAAATATAGTAAAACCGAAATAAGTTTTAACCACTATTACTCATTGTTTAAAAATATAATAGAAACATCGGAATCACACGTAAAATGTAGGATGATTATTATCGAATAGCTCAAATTGTATCATAATACTGTAACGTTATGTTTCAATGTGGATAAACGCCACTAACAGCAATTTTCATTATATATATATATAGCCAACTTTTTTTTATTAAGGGAGGAAGAAAGCTTGCGACATTCGGCAGAAAAACTAGAAATCCTTGTGCCATTCAATATTTTTGCACTTTGTTCCATTTTTCTCGACCAGACAAAGTAAACCTAAAATCTATTCCGATGGAACGTTTCTAATTTAAAGACCAAACAAACTTATCGCCTCATATTTGGAAACAAGATTGCATAACAAAATTTGGGGTCCAATACCAAAATCGCTTTTCCGGGAAGGCAAAGACCAGATGCGAGAGGCAACGCTCAAACTCTAGAAAGGAAAATCGACTGGGGGAGCCGACAAGACAGTATTGATTTGGTGCATGTTAAATTGTTATCGTCCTGATTATATGAGAAATATTGATCGCTGAACGTAAAGCAAACATCTAATTAATAACTTAAAATCAATTTTAGTCGGACTTGAGCTTACAATGTCCGCAGTTAGGCTTGAACCTGTACCCTTGTGTTAAAACGCACGTAATCAATAGGAGATAATTAACTATATCAGTGGAGGTTCGAAGGGTAAATCGTAAAACAAAATATATCATATTGATAATTTTGAAGTTAAATTTGGGCATTTAATCTCACTAGAAATGATGGTGTACAAAGCACTCTTTTTCTTTACAGTCAGGTGAAATATATTCGTTAATACTAGATGTTCCCATTTTTGCCTGCTACGCTTTTCTCTTGGCGTATTTTTTGTATAGAGGAGTACATGATGTACTACAGCTGACCAGAAGCTCTGGTGTTCATAACGCAGTAAGTAAAAATGAGTATGCATTTTAAAGCAACAAATTATGTGACGAACAAAAATCGTAGATATATAGGAGTGATCATAAAACTATAATTCAAGGACAGAAAAAACACGAACACTAACGCAAATTGAAACTGGCGGTGAATCCAGATGCTTCGGAAAGGAAAGCTACTCCTACTCGACGTTTAGCATTTGTCGTATTAAGCTAAAACCAGGTAACAAGTCATATCCAGCTGTAGTAATAGTCAATAAGAAGGCTGGAAATTTGGAACAAATCACAATTCACAAAAAGAAAAATTTTATTCCGATTGACCTTCATTGTCTATTTCCAAATGAATGTCAGTGTATCAGGAAGACTTAGCTATCTCTATAGTGCACTCGATTTCATGTTCAATGGGGGTAGATCAACATAATCACTAAACAGTTTATTATTCAACGGAAGTACATTATTTATATAACGGAATGTGCAATTGATGGAGACTGCTTAACTTTAGTCCTTGTTTTGAAGAAGCCCTTGTAAATAAAATCTCAATTAATATAAATATATACAAGCTGTTTTATTATATTCTCGAGTTAAGAGTAACCTTATATGACGAATTACATTTGCTATAAGATACACACTGTTTTGGTGCCTGCAAAACTCTTCATACATTCGATTTCGGGATTTTTTTCTTTTTCTTAAATTTTTAAAGTCGTGTATTTTTTTTCTTTTAGTCATGCCTACTTTACATAAACAGTAATCCAATTATATAAATAATCTGCAGCATTTATACCAGAATTATTAGTTGGACCCTCGAGTTTTGGTGATGGTACGAATCGAGTTCAATTACTCGTAATGTAGCAGAGCTGAAGTGAATCACTCCTGGCACTTTGATGTCAAAAAGCAGTTGCATATATACAAAATATACAATCTTATAGTCACAATATTGTGTCGGTTTTGTTTTTAAGATTGCTCATTATTGATAAGTGATGGTAAAATGACCAACGATAACATCGTTTAATGACGACAACAACAGCATTTTCAGTCGAAAAAGAAATTACTTCTATACAGGCCGTTTTTGGATATATGGTAATGTCTACAGCTTTAATAACGTAAAAGAGACGTACATTATGTTTGTGTTAATAGATCGAAGTAAGATTTTTTATTTTCTGCTGTTAATCTGACTAATCGAACTAAAATCGGATTTTTACGGCAGTATTATTAAATATATCACATTAACCAAATGGGTTCTTTCCGGTTGTTCTTTTAACTTGATTTTGCATTGCTGCATTTAGTTTACAGATATCAAGCAAAATACCAGGTTCCAGAGACAGTATGTAAAATGGTTATTGCAACGACAGAAAACAAAAGAAAATAATGGCTACGGTGCTTATAGGTAGGAAATTTTGTAAAATACCTTACTGGTTCCAGAGTATACACGCGTATTAAAGGCACGTGTTCTGTTTGAGAATTTATGTGGGTTAAGCGCCGCCACTTTCAGCTCAGCTATTCTCATCTATATTGTGACGATTAGTTTTAATTGGGGGCAGGAGGCAGGATTACCTCTTGAAAACACCGAGCTTCAATGCGAAAATTGGCAATTATTTCACTTGATCAATAGTGAAAGACTACTTTACTCAACCACTAGGCCACAAAGCACGTGATCAATAGTCGAAGGCTAATAAACTCAACCACGAGGCCACCAAGGCTCCTTTAATATTGAACAATATTGTTGTTTACCGGAGATTATTACAGGGGTGGATAGTTTAAAAGAACAAATGCCAATTATACACGCTAAATTTCATGTCTTTTATTACTTTTATTTCTTTTTTTCACAACACGAGTCATCAGATAAAAGCTTCGCATAGTTTCATACTTATGATTTTCTATGCTAACCTACCACGTGTGATAAATATCTTTAAAACTGCTACTTCCTGTGACATGTCTTGTTATTAACTGACGAAATGTTGTTTTTAATGAAAATCAATAACAAATATCTGCCTTTCCTAAAAGACAAAGGGTATACATAAGTCGATACAGTCTCTAGAGTACAGAGCGTTAATCACATATACTGTTGCAACTTATTATTTTTATACTAATATTTTGTTGTTTATTTTTTTAAGCAAATTTACAAGTTATATGGTAGAAATTAAAGAAAACATGAATGCTAACACACCTTTAAAAACGTCTCCCAGAGTTATTTGTACCTTTGTTGTGTGCTGTATTATTTTGCTACAGGTAATGAATTTAGCTTAATACATGTAGTAATCGCTATTGGTTACACATTGTAATAGTGAAAATAATTTCATTTATATTCCTGATAATCGTATTAGAAAATCAGAAAATTATCTTGATAAGTAAAATTTGACTTGATTAGGTAAGCAGGCACTGTCTTTAGTTTTTACGGAATGCACAATGGTTGTTTATTATTTAAGGATTAACTACAAAAAATATTTTCTCCATCGAGGGATAACAAAATTTCCGTTTTGCACATTGTATAATCCGCCTAGTGGATTATATTAAATGTGCACAACGGAAATTTTGTTATCCCTCGATGGAGAAAATATTTGTTGTAGTTAATACTTATAAATAAATTCAAACAATAGAATAAACTCAACAATTTTATTTTTGTAACTGGACATTTAAAAAAAAAGAAATCAATACAAAACCTGTTAGTTTCCCGTGGAGTAATATATGACGTCAATTGGCGCTTGTCTCCATGACGATCAAATTTGTTTTCCATCCTCTGATAGAAAATATTTTCAAGCCAATCAAAAGTCAGTATTTTCGCAAATTTTATAAAAGCATCAACCGACAGTTATTTACTAACTGGTTAGTATTTGGCCTTTGCTCCAAAAGTTGTAAGTGTTTTTAACTACTGCTTTACTAATTTGCATTATTTTTATTTTTAAGACAGGAACATTTAGTGTGTTTGCCTATCAGTCGGTAGGTAAACTTAAAAATGATTTATTTTCGGCCTACAACATTAGTAACACAGTATATTCACCATACTTAAAAACGCTTTTCCGAGTTTTGGATGGTGAGTATAAAAAATTATATGTTTTTTTATATAATTGCAACAGTACAGATAAGGTCAATTTAACTTGGAGACTTCTAATATGTTCATTGTAATGTCCCTCACTATGGTAATGTTTGTTTAATTGGACAAATAATACTAAACATAACGTTTAAAGCCTAATTCATCCACTTTGATCATATTATACTAGCATTTTGTTTAGGTCTTTTTTTACTTTAGTCTTTGTATACAACAAATGTCTTTTGTTGGTCTATTGTCAAATAAATTCGGTTATAATAGAGCAATGATCAAATGTTTTTTCCATATATATGTTGCAAATAATGTCTTTAAGATAACCGTTTTATATTAGTTTGACCTTACCGATTGCAAATGCAATATTACAAAATTAGTTGCAGTAAATCTATATTAGGACAATTGTAGATAGCAATGGAATTTTGTTGGTTATATAGTTCAAATTAGAATATATCACAAAAAGGGTTTCACAGACGTTCAACGTCATAAGTATTACAATCCGATGCAATGAAATCTTATAATCGCCTATAATATGACAAATACAGTGTAAGTATCGAAAAGTCTTGACGAATACGATTTTAACTTGTACATTTTAATCCAATTTGATTTGCCTGTTAGGTTTTATCTCCCACAGTTACTGGCTGTATAACCTTCAGTTTTATCATGTCCTTGGGGAATTATTTCAGAGGATTTATAAAATGCATAGTTGGATTGGTTAAGATATAACACAATATTTATTTAGACAGAATTAAATAGTAATATGTTTCTACTGATAATAAAGTGTGGTCAAAGATACCAAGGTTATACAATAAACCAAATAATTGAAATTTGTTTGGACTTTTGTTACTAAATTTTCGAAATGTTATAACAAATATGGCTAAAACCATCTAAACCCCAGGAATAGAAAAGTCTAGAAATTGAATTCTTTTCGAGCGTGACAACTGGGCTGGTGATATCCTCAGCGACAAACAGTCCACCATCAGAGGCAGTTGTTGCAAATAAAATGACGTTCAAAATATAGTTGCAATATTGCTTGCTGGACGTAATGAATGAATGAATCAATCATTTAATCAGCAAATAAAATTTTGTCAAAGATACCAAGGTTATAAAATTTAATACTCAAGACGTGCATTTCGTCTAATCAGGACTTATCAGTGGCGCGCTGAAACCGAAAAGAGAATAGTAAAAATCCGAACGATTAAGTTGTTGTAGAGCTTTTGTCAGTAACAATTCGAACGTTATATAAAATACGGCTAAAGCCATCTACACGTTGCGTATAGAAAACCCTTAGAAATTGAATAAGTGGGCTACTGGACTGGTGATCCCCTAAGTGACTAACACTCCACCAGCAAAGGCATCGACCCAGCGGTTTCAAATAACATATCGCCAGATACCAAGTTTATATAATTTAATACGCCAACGCGTGTTTCATATAATCAAGACAAATCAGATGTGCTCAAACAGAAAAAAAAATGTGGACTGTGAGCTCATCCTCACTAGTGATACCCCGATTTAACAACAATATATGTAAAAATATAAGTTTTCGGTAAACAGTAAGTATATGACCAAGAAGCATAAAATTGCTATACACAGTATGGTACTGTAGGATAAAGCAATATGCAAAATGACAGGCTTCTGCATCCTATAGTTGCTTAGAAAACTGCGACAGAAATTGCTGTTACGGACGGACAAACGGACATACAAAGGAACGAACGGACAGGGGTAAAACAGTAATACCCCCTCTTCTTCGAAGCGGTGTTATAAAAACATTCAATTCCAAATGATTGAGATGTCGTAGGACTTCTGTTTCCAAACTTGCAAAACGTTGTATAATATATTTCATGTTGTTGTAGTTAGTTTTTATGTGTCGATCATAACATCTACCCTGATCATGGCACTTTACATGATCCTTATATACAGAAACTACCAGCAAGATTTAAGGAAAATGTATCGTGGAGATTTTTCCTTCCTGCCAAAGAAAATATTAGACCGAAAAAGTCATGATTTTGTGGTAAGTATAAAATATAAATCGACATTGTTTTACTGTGTACATGTATAACAACAATCTCTTCTTTGGAAACAATCTTAAAGAGCTTTCTATTAAATAGTTTCCTTAATTTTATCAGTTATTTATAACTTGCTTCTTGTACTATATATTTTATTTTATTAACAAGAGTTGTTTTTCCATGGTATTGAAACTTTACTGTGTACTCTTCTCTCTCCCCACCCCACTCCACAAAAATGTGAAGACGCCATGATATAGCTGGAACAATAGTGTAAGTGGCGCTGGATCCCATTCGATGAAATAAACACAAACTATTTTCAATATAAAACAATTACGTATATTATTACTACATACATTTGTACACTGAAAGGACAAATTTGTGTTGCTTTAATTTAACAAACAATTTGTTCTTTGGTGTAACATTGTCATGTTGTTGCAGCTGTTACAGTTATATTGTTTGTTTATTTGAATGATGTTTAATGCCACTTTTAGCAATTGTTCAGCTATATCATGGCGTCCAGTTTTTACCGGAACCCGGAGAGAATTCCCGATCTTCAGTAGGAAAACTGGCAATCAATGTCAATTACGATTGGAGTCGAGTACACCTTGCCCGCATTGAGACTCGAACCCGCAGCCTTAGTGTTGACAGACCACGTGATCAATAGTAGACGAACTACCTTAACCACGAGGCCCCTGTTACAATTATAAATTTCTGATATATGTGTGCAACTCTGTAGCTTTAAAACTTAAAGATTCACTTCTTACTTCCTAATAACGAAAATATCGAACAATGTGAAATCTTGGCAAACATTTCTGATCACTGTACATCTAATAAATAAGTACATAAATCCAAATGACACCCCAGGAAAGAGTGGAAGTATCATTATTTTAGCCACTTATTAGCTTTATATAGAATAATAAACCTCAAAATTCTAAATTTAGAGGACAGCTATTATTGGTGAGGGTTTTGTGGTTTCTTTTGAAGAGAGTGTGATAAATTGGACAAAATGACATAAATTTAATATCCGCACAGCAATGTTTCTGACAACGAGTCTCCACAAAAAGTCTTTGAAAAATTAATCTGGACATAAATTTATCTGGATACTGAAATCTTCGGTTTTTGACCGACAAATAATTTCTGAATAATTTAAATAAATATAGTTCGTTCTTAATTATATGCTGAACTAATTAAATCATCGGTTCTTTGATTATGTTTTCAGGCCTCAAGTCTACGCTATTCTGGAACACAAATAGCCTATATGTTTTGGTGTAAGTATTGTCTTTGAAGACAAATGTCCTTTTTTATATTTGTTAAGAAAAGATAAAAAACTCAAGTTGCACAAAACAAATAATTTAGATTTCTAAATGTTAATTTTTGAAAGTTTTAGAGATTGTTATTTTTCTCACGGTATTAAATTAAAAATATATAGTTGGGTTTTTTTATCATCTCTCACTCAGGGTCATGTTTTCAAGATGGTCAAAGTATTTGACGACAAGCGGTTGCACATAATAAACCCGATGGAAGCAAAAAAATATATTGATGCAATATCGAGATTAAACATATCATGTCCCGATCAGTATTTCAGCTATATTCAGAATTTGAAGAAAAAGCACGTTATCATAGATACACTTTACATAATCAGGACTGGCAAATAAATGTAAATTTGATACATTTTACAATTTCGCAACAGGTAACGTAAGGAAAGCTCAATGTATTCTTAGGTAGCACCTAATGTTTGCAAAACAATTAATGTATAAATACACATAGCTTCTGCAGTTCACAGTTGTTTTTTTCTGATATTTATAGGTTATTTACGTTTTTTGAAACGAAATGCATTTTCTCGTCCGTATCTCATCGAAGGGCGACAGACCTGAAATGAGATGACTAGAAAATGCTTTGAGTTTCAAAAAACGTAAGTAATCTGTTTATCGCTGTTTTGTTACATTGTGACGTCACGGTGTTTACTTAACGACGTCTTGAGAGCGAGGTGGGAATGCCCATCTCACGCTAGTAGAGTGATTGATTGATTAATGGTGTTTAACGCCCGAGCAGCAATATTTCAGCTATATTCAGGCGACGCTAGTAGAGTGAGATGGGATAATACCACACATAAAGATCAATGGGGAATACTGCAAAATAGCGAAAAATACATTATCTTCCATTCAGGATGGTACTAATATACTAGAACTAATGGTAAAAACTATTTATTTATTCCATTATTATGTCAAAACAAATCATAAACAGAAAATTTTTTTATATTACACATTATACACATTGCTCACTGAAAAAGACCAAAAATATCTCAGATAAAATATAAGGAAACATTTTTCATGCATAAATTAACTGTAATCTTACTTCCAAATAGAAACATAAATTTAATGTGATTGGGTAATTACACATCGTGTGTGAATGACTACTAAAATTTGTTGATTATATTTTTTAAGTTATTGACAGTTTAACATCCTTTTAGGTTACCTCGTTATGTTTGTCTCATTGTTGTTTTTATGTTTGGCCTTGGCCTATCTACTCATTCTTCCTCTGATGGGAAAGGTATCCGACAGCTTCCTGATACCTATTAAAGCTATAGCGTGAGTACAGTTTTACATGGTTATCAATAATATAGTTTTACGCAAGTGCTACACAAAATTACGAATCATTTGTTTAAATTGGTTTGCATTAAACTAACTGTGTGTGTTTTGATAAATGAAAAAGATATTTAAATGTGCAGCATTTATATCACCTCCTAACGAAGTTTTATTATAAAAGCGGTGCTCTGTCGACCAGCTCTTTGCATGAGCCATCTTGAAAATTAATCTTTTTAGAGTGGGAACACACTAATCATATGGCAGCTATACAACCGCAGAAGTGATCTCATTTAATTCGTTCAGCATCTTAACAATCATTTAAAGTACTATTTTATAGAATGCAATCTTTCTCAGAATTCATTGAATTTACCATACTATTTTAGCTTTTTCTGCTTGAAGGCGTTACATTATAAAGTTGCAAAAAGTTCTGGCTAAAAGTCATGCAATCGTCATTCCCATTCTTTTCAATTGATTTGCTTAAATGACTAATTTTATTTTGTAGTGTCATTGCTTTTTCAATTTGAAACAAGTTTCGTTCTAAGGACGACTGTAATGTGACTCTTAAAACCCCTGCCTTATCAATTTATTCAGGACAAATATTTTGTTTATGTAATCACTGAAGGAGATATCAGCCCCATAAGCAGGTGCTACAGGATTCTTTCTACACAATAATGTATGACAATGAGTTTTAAGTTGTTTTTGAATTGTCTTTTATAGTTTAATAGGAATTAATATGTTGTCAATTCAATAAATAACATTATTACATACTGTATTCTTTGTTTTGTCTGTAATCTCAAATTTAAAATGATTTATTTAAGTCCAAAAATTCACTTAAACGTGACCTCTTAAACGATATGACATCACCTCTATTACCAAAACTGTAATGTAGCGGTGTGTCAGTGTTTTGTCGGGCTTCTAAGAGATATTCAAAAATATGTATGAATAAAGGAATAAATCGGTGATCAGTTGAGCACTTTGTACTCATTGAAAATAATTGCGTTTATAGTTTAATCGGAATTAATATGTTGTCAATTTAAATAAAATAACATTATTACAGATTTTATTCTTTGTTTTGTCTTTAATATCAAATTTATAATGATTTTTTTAAGTCCAAAAATTCACTTAAACGTGACCTCTTAAACGATATGACATCACCTCTACTACCAAAACTGAAATGTAGCGATGTGTCAGTGTTTTGTCGGGCTTCTAAGAGATATTCAAAAATATGTATGAATAAAGGAATAAATCGGTGATCAGTTGAGCACTGTGTACTCTTTGAATAGAATTGCGTTGTTGAATTACGAACGATATAAATAAAATATGTTGTCAAATGAAACAACCGACCATAATTTCTACTGTATACTTGTCAAATTCAGAGTTTGATTGATGTCAACCTATAATGAAATATTAGTATCTGCACATTCGGATTAGAAAATATTATGTAATTATCTTAATATAACAAACGTTCTTCTCAAACTGTATATATATATATATATATATTGGGTTTTTTTTATTATTTTAGACCACTTTTTGTTGCAAAGTACCTTTTTCGATTCTTGCAATCGGTTATTGTGACTAGATATTTTCTACAGCATCATTCGGTTCATGTACCAGATTCCAATGCCTCACAGCTTTCTCTGGCCCTGAGAAACAGGTATATACATATGTTAAGTTCTTAAACAACTAATATGTACCACTGCAAAAAGAAAAAAGGATTAACCATATTTTTAAAGCAATCGTTTATAAAAGTTGACAAAATAAAAGGAATCAAAGTTAAAGTAATCAGGAAACGATGTCAAGGACAGACAACATAATGGTTAAGCAAAAGACAACAACAAAAAAAACAAGCAACGCAAAACCAAAAACTTTACGAAATAAAATACATTATCGCTAACTTGCAGTATTTTCCTTTGATCTTTGTGTGCGATATTATTCCATTTCACTCTACTAGCTTGAGATAGGCCTATCTCAGCTCGCTGTCAAGACGTCGTTAAGTAAAAATGTGACGTCACAATGTTACAAAACAGCGATAAACAGATTATTTACGTTTTATGAAGCTCGATGCATTTTCTCGTCATCTCATCTCAGGGCTATCGTCCTTCGATGAGATATGAACGCGAAAACGCATCTCGTTTCAAAAAACGTAAATAACCTATAAGTACAAAACGAGAAACGCCAATAACTTAAAGTGCAACCAATTATTCTTTTAAAATGATACAATCTTCATTCAAAATTGGTTTAATTTAGAAAATCGAGAAAAATTTCTTGGTGAAAAAAATTTAAACAAATAAAACAAAATGAATCGCCATAAATTAATTGTCTATTGCATTGTGGCCAATGAATACATATTGAAAAATCTCACTGCGAAAGTCGTTTTGGTTCAATATCTGGTATCCGTACTCCAAACAGCTGGGTACTTTCTCCGACTGACATTTGCTGTAATCTCACCTTACCAAAAGGTTCAGTGTGAGCTATTCTCATCACTTGGCATCTGTCGTCGTTATATGCGTAAACTTTTAAGATTTCATTCTTGAAGCAAACTTGTCAAGAATATTTATTGGGTGGTTCTTAAAAAGTTGAGTTTTGGTGCTGATAAAATATTCAAAATTGGTACCAAAGCAATGTATGCTCTCTGATAGGCTGCATTCTAAAAATCTTCTCACAAACCGCTTGCCAGATTGATTTGAAATATTGACGCCACCGTGGAAAACAGCATAACATATTATCCTATGAGAAACATATACAAACAGCTTCCTCTCCGAAACTGTTCCACACAATTTAAAAAAAACTCGGAAGTGAAGATTGTATAGTTATCATATTATTTTGAGTTATTCAAGCCAGTTGGAAATACAACATGGCTGCCAGAGCTGCTAATGCGTTCTGATTGGCTGAAACTTTGTTTCATCACAAACAGCTTGGCAGAAGGAATTGTCATATGGTTTAAATGTTATATACTAATTATTTGTTGTTTTTTGTTGTTCCGATTGAAATATAAAATGGCTACCACCATGGAAAATCGCCTAGCTTACGAACCTATGTGAAAAACATACATCAAGTGTCTTTTTCTCTGAAACTATTCCATAAATTCCATTTATGCATTTTGATTGGCTGAAATTGCTAAATTCGTTTTCCGACAAACCCCTTGGCAGATTGATTTGTAATATACTTTAGATGGTCCTCTACAAAGTTTAAGCTTTTGCGGCCAATTCAAAATCACATTATCGTCACTGTGGAACATAACTTCAAAGAGGACAGTAAGGGAAAAACATAAAAACAGCTTATTCTCAGAAACTGTCCTACAAATTGCTGATGATTGGAGATTCAACATGGCAACATACATAAAAACAGCATATTCGCTTACACTCGTTAGCATTTAATATTAAAATATGCAAGAAAAATGCACTCGAAACGTTTTTGTAAGTCAGGTGAGCGATATAGGCTCTGAAACCTGAATGCGAATATCCTTATCATCAAAACAAATATAAAACAATCATTTTTAACCTTGTATTGAATAGATTTATATGGAATGTGAAATTGTCGTCAATTTAAACTATTGCTAAATGCCAAAAGAAAACGTTTATGTTTATAGCAGGTTTTTTTTGTTAATTTGCGGGATAAGCCCTTGAAATAAACCAAATCAATCTATAAATTTCGTATATTGGAAATCCAATGCTTGATGTAATCTGTGTTTTTTGCGTGTCATTGTAGGAAAATATTTAATGTTGTAAGCTACTTCATGTTTTTCTTCAACGTTATCATTGGATTCTTTGGATGCATCAGCAGAATATGTGTAGGAGCGGTCATTGGCATTCTGACAGTGGTCCGCATCGATGGGAGCCTTCTACCACGTGGCTATGAACATTTAGACAGTGGTTTGTATTTTAAAGGATTAGTAACCAAAAGCGAAACGCCGTTGTCCAACACAAAGGCCTCAAAGCAAATACAAAAATGTATAATGACAAACAAATGTAAGATACGTAGTGACAGAAAAACATACGTACATGTTATCATTAGACAGCGAAGCTTACAACGATATAAATTTTGCGATTCCACATAACCTAGTTAAAGTGTATTGAAAACTATACTTTTCTCAAACACTATCTAAGAAATCCGTTTGCTGTTTAAATGGTGTTTAACGCTACTTTCATATATTGTTCAGCTATATTTAGGTGTCTAGATTTTACTGGGAAGGACGCAGAAGTATTAGTGGAAAACTGACCTTCCGAAGAAAAAGTAGCAATCCTTGTCGATTAAGATTGTAGTCGATCACTCCCTATCGCTGTCAATTCCAGTATTGACTAGCTTGTGGTCAGTAGAAGACTGACTAACTTAACCAATCTGCCACATTATTTTGAAAATTGCATTAATTTATAGCATTAAATTCCTTTACAAATTCACCATTGATTTCGTGTCACTAAGTCCATGTTTACCATTCGGCTGCTAATAGCCTCAGAAAAAAACCACGTGGTACACAGGTTTTACAGGAAAATAAAGCGTCTTTTATGTGTGTCTTATGTGCTTTTTAGCAAAAAATTTAATGCTTGTCATGGTACGTATAATTGCTTAAATGTAAATTCTATGAATTTTTTAGGACAACATAAAACATGAAACAAGCAATTCATGTAAATCTAGCTTGTTCGTGTCCACATCTACTACCCCCATGTCAATCACATGCATGAAATCAGCAGCTTTCAACTAAATCGTACATTCCAGTACCAGTTGAGAAAACCTCGCTTCTCGCATACCATTTGTGACTAAAATAAAATGAGTAAACGAATTAATTCAGTTCAGTTATCGCTGTTATTTTTTATTTTGGGGAAAATTATTTGACAAATTGGCTTGTTCGGGTCAATAGATATTTTTGGTTCATCGTTAACAATAACACTATGAGAAGTGTAAAAGCGCGTTTAACTTATATTTTTCGCAGGATATGCATCATATGTTGGACTACTAATGTTAGAATTATACCATAGAAATCCGGTATTACTTGTCTTCTGTGAGGAGCTTATACAACAACAGAAAAATAAAAGTAATGACATTCAACTACAGATTCCGTGTGAAAATACTCTTTATCAGAGAAGTGTATCGGACAGTTTGACGACGCTAAAACGGACACGGCTACGAAACAAGTGGTTCAAAGCATTCACAGTTGTCAACAATCCAACGGTTAACCTAAAGAAAAAAACCAAATTGATGCGTGGTTTTAGCGAACATGTCCAAACTGATTCAAAGGAGTCAGATGCATAGTTTTTTCCAAAGTAACGTTTGTATGGGATGTGTCAGAGATAGGGAATAATTAATTTTTGATATTTGATACTTTCCAACTTAGGAACGTTTGTCTAATAGCATAGGTGTGACGTCACAAAATCACATGACTGGTTAGCAAAATTGTTGCACTTTTTTCTTTTATTTTAATGTCTGTTATGAAAGTAAAAATATTAATATATTATATGTTAATGATATATTGATACTTATTAAAATAACTATCATTATTTTAATGTGCGTGTCGAATGAAAACTAATTTCATGCATTTCCGCAATTGTTTATTATTTGAATAGGGTTGACGAGTGGTTACGGTAGTTATTCATCTACCATTGATCACGTGGACTGTCAATAATCAGATTGTGGATTCGAGTCTCACTGCGGGCAGGGTGTACTCGACTCTAATTTTAATTTAAAGGAATGGCCAGTTTTATTGACGCTCTTTTCTCTGGGTATTCTGGCTTCCTACCCAATAAAAACTGAACGCTATGATAAAGCTGAAAAAATGGTGAAAGTGGCGTTAAACACCATTAACGTGAATGGAATTATTCTGTTTACAATGTGGCACTCCATCAGCCTGATTAGATATTGAAAATATGTTGAGGTCCTTGGTTTGCATTTCTCTCTGACAAAACCTGAAATAATTGGATGAAATTTGTCCCAAAGCCGTACAGAAAAAGCCTTGTCTAATAAATCTGTTTTACTTCTTGTAACAGTAAGTTAAAAATACTGTTTCGAGGTTTGAGCTGGACTTTTATTTTAGTTGGCGACTTCTTTAGAGTACAGCTGCTCTAAAATGTTGTAGATAGAGCGACCTTAAACAGTTCAGGGAGAGATCTGTTTTGAACTATAATGCGATGTCATGTTGTCGTGAACTATATATTACCTGATATACCTACCTGTAACACATGCGCATTTTGTTCAAAAGTCCTTTCGTCTAAAATGTGTCCTAAACCTTCTCTCTGAAGTAAGTTAATTTTTATATGTTGTATATTGCGAAACATGTCCTTTTGTGAAGGGATGGGAAAGCCAGAATACCCATAAAAAACCCTTACTTTTCTTAGTAAAAATGCATTCCTTGTCAAGCACATTTTAAAATTCATCATCCAGCCGCTTTAATTTCATTTTGAGCTCCTTCATTCATCTATGTATTTAAAGGAAATATGCATACATATATTGAAAGTGCAATAAATAAAGCAATTATAAATAATGTGGATCTCACAGGCCCCTTACATTAATGACGGTAAACATGGTAAATTGTTGTCACGTGACCACTACTCGCATGTTGCAGATAAGAGTTACCTATTGTTTACATGTATAAGTGGTATGTTTCACGAGTCCAAATGTCCAAATGTCGTAAGTATATTTATATTATCGTATAGATAATCCTATAATGTTATCAGAGTTAGTGTGTACATTTTGATTATGTTGTGAATTTTTATTTTATAATATTTATTTTTATATGTTTGACCCAACTGGACTTCATATAAAATTATATATGGAAATAAGTGTAGTTTTATCATTTCACTTTACACGACCTCACGTAGTTCACTTGTGTATTTAATTTGTAGAAGAAAGGAAAGGAAACTTTTTTATAATCTACATAACAGGCTTTTGGTTTTTTTTTAAAACGAACAAATCGAGCACCCTAGGCAAGGTCTGTTTACTGTCGTTATGTTGATTGATTGAATATTGAATGTTGGCTTAACGTCCAGCAAGCAATATTACAGCTATATTTAGGACTAGAACAAGTTAATAGGAAAAGGGGTTGGATGGGACATAGGGAACAATATTTTGACTGCCACTGGAAAAGTATGAAGTATTGGGTAGGGGCGTAGAATTTAGTAGCGTTGTTTTTAGTAGCGGCTACAATGAGCCTACTCTTTCTCGAAATCTTTAAAAGTGGTCTTTATCGTGCGAGGAGCGTGGCACTCTCGAAACACGTCACCCACTACGGTTCGTGGCTTCACGTATTATGACTGACAACCCCCCAACGAGAAGGTCTACCCTATTCGCCACCCTGGGACGCACTGGGCTGCTCTGTAGGTCACGCACTTGTAACCCTTCAGTATGGTCCCAGCTGTCGTTGGAGGGGGGGGTACAAGAAAATGTAGATTAACGACTCCTGGTGCCAATTTAGAATTATTTTTGTTTTTCTTATTTAATGACAACCAACCCATGACAGTTTAATTGGGAATGTGCGTTTGTTGCAGATTACGTTATTACCCATATGAAAATATACAACAACAAAATGGCTTCAAAACCGCATTGGATGGGATGATGGACTAGCATATGTAAACATCTAACTTAATTATTTGTTGACTTCGTATACTGAATAACTCATGAATCAAACACACCAATTTTTCTTTAAATACTGTTCATTAGAAGCACTCATGCATGCATGATTTTCTAGTTATAAATAAACTGCATCTAAATACCGACAGAAAACAACTCATGAAGCAATTGCAATTTTAGTTTCATAGATGTGTGTGCTATTGGGTGAAACATTTTTTGTTAAAAAATCGAAATGGTACCCGAATTTAGTATACAATGATTCCACCCAGATTACCCCCCCCCCCCCTTTTCCGAAAAAAATTATGCGCTTCCGTATGTTAAATGTTTCCAACATCGTAAAAAATATGCATATGGTGTGTAGTAAATATACAAGTGTGTCTGTTATGTTACTGATTGTTGTTTTGACATGCGATTTAGTTGACGTTTTCAATGTACAATTTATATATTGGTGTGCTGTGTTGGTGACGACAACCTTTAAAACGTCGTATTAATATGAAAAAACCTACATTTGCAGGTTTATTTTTCTATTCTAATAGTATAAAAAGCGTCAACTAATTCCGGAGTGTTTATAGAAAAAGATAATTATGTCATGCTCTGGTCATTGACCTTTGGTTACAAGATATGTTGTCAATATATATGTCATGCAATGGACATTAACATAATTCGAATTTTAAATGATTTCCGCATAAATAATTTTTAATATAGGAAGATACGTATGCGTCATTTCCGATAAGGATGAAATTATAAATGTAAGGATTAATTATAAAAGTGACAATAGACGCAAATCGGTACATGTTCTGATTTACATTTTTGGAGCCTTTTAACTCACAATAAACATTATAGCTTGGATAGTTGTTGGACATTGACCGAAAAACAAAATAGGTCAAATTGCGATGTATAATTATCAACATGTAAGAAAAAGAGAATTGTGTTTGATCTTTGTTTGTTTTTTGTTTGTTTGATTTTTTTTTTTTTTTTTAATTTTTTCATAAATTTATTTTCTTTGAATGAAATGTTTAGCTATCATGGCATCCAGCTTATTATGTGATGAAGAGCCGGAGTACCCTTAGAAAACTCCCGACCTTCGGTAGGAAAATTGTCCATTTTCACAGTGGAAATCGAACCCGCAACCTCAGTGTTGACAAAATATGTGATCAATTGTAGACGAACTACCTTAATCACTCGGCCACCGATGCCCTACAGGGGCGGATCCAGAAAATCTGGCTGGAGGGGGGGCGAAATTCGGGCAAGAGGTCTGGGGACCGCAGCGCCCTGGTGGGGGAGTAGGGGGGCAAAGCCCCCCCCCCCCCGATGTGAGATTTAAGCAATTGAGAGGGTGTTGACTACAAATTTTAACATTTTTAACACACTCGCTCTCTTTCTTCTTTCTCTCTCTGTCTGTCCTCGTTTTTTTTTATCACTTTCTCTTTCTTTTCCCTTTTTAGGGGGGGCGAACGTCCCCTCCGCCCCCTCTGGATCTGCCACTGCCCTAATTGTGTTTGACATATATGATTGTAACTCATAGGAAAACATTTATTGAATGTTATCTACTATTTGTAAATTAAACTTTGTTTTGATTTCTGTGGCATCAGAAATAAAACAAAACATGGCTTTGTCATTTAGCGTAACATTACCATACGTGGAAAATTGAAACATGGGATGCGAATTTATGTTTGTTTTGTTTGTTTGTTTGATGGTGTTTAACGCCAATTTCAGCAATTTTTCAGCTATATCATGGCGTCCAGTTTTTATTGGGGGAGGAAGCCGGAGTACCCGGAGAAAACCCCCGACCTGCGGTAGGAAAACTGGCAATCCTTGTCAATTAAGATAGGAGTCGAGTACACCCTGCCTGCAGTGAGAATCGAACCCGCAATCTCAGTGTTGACAGACCACGTGATCAATAGTAGACGAACTACCTTGACCACTCGGCCACCGAGGCCCCTTGGGATGCGAATTTATATCATATTTATCAGACAACACCTAATAATAATGCGAACTATGTTTCCCAGAGGCTAAATGTCGGTAATGTATTTACTCTTATGACCAGATAAAAATAATTTAATTTAGAAATACTTTTTTACGAAGTATATAAATAATATGACAATGTGTCTCGTCCCATGTTACCAATAGCACATACTGATAAACACCCCCACTTTTTAAAGTTCACTTTAGTTTGAAAACATATTTGGCACAGCCCTACATAATTTTGCCAGTAAAGAAATCTCATCATGGTGTAACTGCGTAGCAACTTTTATGAAGATGTGAAATCATCATCATAAAAAAGATTCAATGCAAAGGTAAACATGAAGTGGGATGGACGGACGAACGGACGGCAAATCTATATGCGCTCCTCCCCTCCTATACTGTCGTTCCATTATAATATAATTAAATATAAACTGTCTTTCATACGGTACTTGTATACTGAAATAATTTCGAACAAAACCCTTCCGCTCTGATGTCTTTGTTCTAACCAAACCTCCATCAATTATGGACGTTTAGATTCAGTGTTAAGTGTATACGTTTTAAGGGAGTGCAAGGGTCACTGCATGGAAATTAACGAAAAAATACAAACCCACACAGTTGTCCTGCGTTTCCACGGTGGGCAGAAAGGGAAATCCGGCTCGTTGTAAGGTTATCAAGTACGAAAAACCCGACCTAGGACAGTAGAATGTACCACGCTTGTATATTGTCACCCTGATCGCTGTACGTTAAGCATCAAGTTAACCAATCAATCAGTTTGAATAGAAAGACGCCGAGTAGTTTATAGCTCATTAAAGCCTATCGTTCACGTGCATGTTACAAACTCACTTTAGAGATTACGTTTGTAGATTTTAAAAAAAGTAGACTCTGGGAAGCCGCGACAAAAGTCTAAATTCTCCGTCCGTACCCAATACGCTATATTTTTTCAGCTTTGAAAATGTCGTTCCGATTGGTCCGTCCCTTTTCTCCCGTTGCTGTATAATTAATAAACTGTTCTTTTCCGCAATATAGTTGAAATATTACTCGCTGGACCTAAACCAAACATTACATCACTCTATCAAACATTCCGTCCTGTGACTTCAACGTCTCTTAAATTGGTGTTTACAATGTCTTACAAATACCTGATTTAGTGTGTGTGTGTGGGAGTTGGGGTCCAAGCGTGCGTGCGTGCGTGCAAAATGGCGTATTTTGTGGCACTTTGACACTTGTTTATTTGTTAACTTGTTCTCGTTCTGAATATAGCTGCAAGTTAAAGCAAACATTCAATCAATCAATACAAATTTTCTGTGATATCCATTCTACTGGCAAAACATAGATTTAGTATTCAGGAGCATACATTTCCAATTTTAATTTTGTTTTTTTCTTATTATTATTTTCTTATTATTTTTATATATTGATTTTTTATAGTAGTACACATATGTACATGATGAAAGCACAAATAAAGTAACAAAGACACGCTAAATAAATGTTATCCACAGTATGTGCATTCGTGTATTCGTTTAAGGTTATTCTTTAATCAATAACTAATGTTAGAATCACTTTAATTGCAGAGACACTACAAATTCGACCGAACTTCCCTATGAACAAACAGTTTTACTAAATTTGGAATTAGGAGCATATGCATTGGCGGTAAGATTTGCTTAGGATTGGAGTGATTTTATTTTTTTAATGGGATTTAACGCCATGTTTAGCAATTTCTCAGGAAGTCCGCGGCTTCATTTGGGGAAGAAGTTCCGTAATACGGGTTAAGGTTGGAGCAGTAAAGTTCTAGCACGACACCGCAGTGACCGATAGGCCAGTGATCGATAGTTTCAATAGATGGATTAAACAGTGACTTCTTTTAAATGTTCGTTGTTATCCATATATGCTTGTGTGGAGGCTGTTATTGTTGACGCACTTCCGTTGATTAAAGATTACATCAGATCACTTTAAGAGCTACATATTTGCTTAGTGCTGCATGAAAATATTCTGCTTTTCCAACGGGGGCAACGGCGTAAACCTTGTAATATATGCCTACATGTTACGCCCTAATCCATCTCTTTTGGACTTGTTTATTATATATATTTCAACACTTAGGCTTCCTCCCCAATAAAAACTGGACGCCATGATATTGCTGAGAAATTGCTGAAAGTGGCCTTGAACACCATTCAAACAGACAAACAAACATTTACTAGTATTTCATAAATATTTTGAGAAACCTCAGATGAGCACTATATTGGTTTTGCTTGCGTAACACAGTACCAGACATATACACAATAAAGGGATTGTTCAAATTCGGACCTCAACTTGAAAACACCTGAACATTCTTCGGCGCATCGTATGAGGTATTTTGGGGTTTCTCAGTCTCATCCAGCACTTCGTAAGCACTGACAAAAACTTCAGTATGTAAAAAATTGCCGAAGACTTTGTGAAGGTGGATTTTCGTGTCAAATTCATGTATCTATTTTGTCCTTATAGAGGCGATCATAAGGGCATCATTCCAGTCGTGTCATCCTCGTCCTTTTCTAGTATGATTGTCTATAACATCGGGCATTTTGCGCCTCTCGAATTAAGTACGAAGAGAGCAAGAATCTGCCAGTTTTGTGTAAGGAAACCAAAACGATTGCGTGAAACTCTAGCAGTGCCATAAGGTAGCCATCGTGTTATAGTGCGATGACATCGATATGCAGGGTTACGGAGTCGACGGTGACAATCTAATTTGAGAAGCTAAAGCGTTTTCCATCTGTCATAGTTTTACGTGGAAATAAAAATAGCCAGCCCGAGAACTTCTTTTCCAGTTAGTACTGAGATATTCTATAGAAAAGAGGCACACATACTCCAAAAGCTTCTTTTTTAATGACCCTTAGTCAGGTAATAAATGCACTTAAGGCAAAATATGTCAAATGTTAGATTTTCTGAATGACAACTTATCTGCGATGTTTGGTAGAAAGGTTTTTTTAACAGATTGTTGGTATTCCATTGCGTACTAATTGTGCTCCTCTTCTCATCGACCTGCTTTTTTGCTCTTATAAGGCTAAGTTTCCAGTAGAAGATCATCTCATGAAGAAATAAACGACAATTACCCAGACATTTTATGTTCCTTTTCGCAATATTGATGATGTCTTGTCCATGAACAATGTTCAAGCCGTTTACTATTTGCATTTAATCTACCATACCGGGCTTGAAATTAAGGACACCAACAAAAAACTTAGGTCAGCCTCTGACGCAGAACTTCTCGAAAAAATACTCGTGAAAACTACGAACTTGACTATGCGACAAACGTGATACAATTTTCCAATTGTTATCCTTCCGTTCATCGATTGCAGCACTAAACCAGCTCCAGCGTATGACGACGACTTTGTATTTTACAACTTACACCTAATGCTGAATCCTGCGATTGGTATTCTGATTTACTGTACTGGTCAGTTAGCCATTCAAACAATGGTTTGTCGTACCTAGGTTGATATTATATTTTCAGAGGTTTATGACAGTCACCATGACTTAATTGATTGTCCTGGGTTTTCCTTTTTTTCTTAGACATGACATTGAAGGGTGTTTAATTAAAGGCAGGCGCATACTCGTCGCAGCACCTTAGTGCAGCAATAGTTTTTGAGGGGTGGGGCTACTCTGTTTCTGGTTGTGTGTTATTGGTTTTTTATTCGTGTTCTATGTTCTGTAATCGGCCTTTGACTATGGCTTGTTTGGTAGGATTTTTGCCATTTTCGTCTAATTTATTCATTCTTTATTAAGTTCAAGCAGAATGTCATACTTTGATAATGAGACAATAAAAAAGAAGGCAGCAGCATTTGAATTTCCGACTTAGTATAGAAGTTTTATGAATTTCCGATTTTGGTATAGAAGTTTTTATACTATCGGCATGTCACGTGACACCTTCATGTGCACCGTTCCATAAATACAACGTCGCGTAGACATCATGTGGCCCTTCTGTAGACGTTGTAAACCCGCGTGTACACTTTGTACAAAAAGTTGTTTGTTGCCTTCGTGTTTGATTCGTGTACCTGTAATCATCGTACTTTGCTTTGGATGCCGACTGGCTCTTGGCCAAGTTCGTGTCATTTTCGTGCGAAATTTAGAATTCAGTTTTTGATGTGATCATCTTGTGTCAATTTCGGAAAAGTGTGACACCAGCATATATACATATAAATAAAACCGTTTTAATGAATTGCTACATCAAATCGTGACGAGAATGTTGGACTAGTTAGTTAACAGAAAACTGTGGACCGTCTCAGAATTATAAACCATGCTAGTGATTTCAGTTGTGTTATTACCTTGACTATCAAATGACTAAAGTCAACAAAATAACTAACTGATAAAAAAATATAAAGGTCGGGCACACATCTTGGGTACACTTAAAATTGACCGTTATCTGTAAAATCCGAAGTGTCATATAGTTGGTGTTTGTTTGGGGTTTAACGCCACAGTTGTCACCTATATCGTGGCGTCCAGATTTTATTGGAGGAGCCGAAGTACCCGATGAAAACCCCTGCCATCGGTAGGAAAACTAGCAGTCGTTTTCAAGTAAGATTGGAGTCTAGCAAACCAGCCCACAGTTAGGCTCGAACCCGCAATCTTAGTGTTGAGTCCCATCCCACAGTTAGGCTTGAACCCGCAATCTTAGTGTTGAGTCCCATCCCACAGTTAGGCTCGAACCAGCAATCTTAGTGTTGAGTCCCATGCCACAGTTAGGCTCGAACCCGCAATCTTAGTGTTGAGTCCCATCCCACAGTTAGGCTCGAACCCGCAATCTCAGTGTTGACAGGAACTTGATAAATACCTTAACCACTCAGTAACCCTAATTTATTTGTCGCGTATTTGTCATTTTTTCAGTTGATTTGATTATTTTGTTTTACTTTCATTTCTATAGATATGTATCTTAATACTATTAACCTGTTTAGAAAGGAACCAGAAAAACAGGAGACCAGGTGTGGTAATGTACGTATTGTGTTAAAAGTGTTTTAGATATAATACAGAGCACGTCCTAAGCAAACGTTTGTCTGTTTGAATGGTGTTTAACACCACGTTTTTCAGCTATATCGTGACGTCTAGTAATTATTTGGCAAGGAAACCGGAGTACCCAGAGAAAACCCCGACCATATTTGTCAAATAAGATCGGAGTCGAGTACACCCTGTCCGCAGTGAGACTCTACCCGCAACCTCAACGTTGACAATCACGTGATCAAAAACAATCTAACTGCCTTAACCACTGGGCCACCGAGGCCCCTCTACGTAAATTAAAAAAATGTGACAAATTATAATACTTGTTAAGATAAAGGCGTTGTTATTTGGCGATATAGAGTAAGTGAGATGTAACAGTTACACAATTCGCCCGACTTGTGGTATGATCATGACTCCGAGCAGACCATTCATTGTTCTCCGTCTTCACTGGCTGGCGTATTCATTGGGTAACGAATTCACAAGTACTTATTCTAAATGGTTCGTGTGGACCTGATCCTTAGCATTTCCATCGATCAACTCACCACCCCTAGTCCCCACCAAAAGAAAATAAATTGATGTACATTCGAAACAAAACCAAGTCATATTTCCAGATTAAAGTTGTGCTCCTTTTATCAAAACTAGTTCAGATCTTGGAATTGTGGAATACCCCTAAATAATACTTAATCATCCGGCAGGTATTGTTAAGATCTGTTGAACGTTAATTGTATTCCGTCAGGTTAAAACAAGTCACTTCTTTTCATTGTGGGATACCATATTATCTGCTACGTACTTTATCTCATTTATTTAGCTCATGTTGCTCAGGATTACGCTGTATGAACACTAGGTGTGCTCGACTTTAACCTAAATTGACGATAAAAGAAGGATTGCCATTTTTGATCATTCTTCTTGCCGACGTTCAGGGTTCTCAACAGGCATCCTTCTCCAAAAAAACTGAACGATTTGTATAGCTGGAAGTTAACTGATAGATTCATTCCTTAAAACCTATTCAAGCCATTCAAACAAAATTTTGCCCAGTCTACATCTACATCTACATCTACATCTACTGTATACAGAGCACTGTCTAGGTAGACCGTTACGCTCCGGAACTATTTGCACTGCGGTGGCGGTAAGAGTAAGAAAAAAGAAAGAAAGTGTAAAAATGTAAAAACTAGGATAGAAACTGAAAGAATAGATAGAAATAACAAACTCGATTCCATATTGTTTTCTGCTCTTCTGGTCAGACCAATCCGGCTACAGAAGCGGCCCCTGGGTATACACCCAACCGGCACAGTCATCGGGCTTCATGTCGATTATACAGTTACGGCATCGCTAACAAAAAGATTGACAACTATTTACACACAGCTGGTTATGTTTGAAGCCGTCGCAATTAAAAGGCTATATTTAAAAAACCCGTAACTAGCAATAATAAACATTAATTTGACAGCCTGACGTTTTATATTTAGGCATACCGGATCTGTAGCATATGATGCAGCACGCATTCAAAAGGGTGATTACTCTTTATCAACCTGACAACGTCGAAGCAATTGCTTTCAATTGATTTTTTTTTTGCACTCGTAAAGGAAACCAGGTGTAATCACGAAGATTTGGATTGTTAAAAAGTGCATCTAAAATTCAAATTTAATTTTGAAATATTTACTCTCTCGCATCGTTTCAAATTCTCATACAAACTGCTACCAACAGTAGTTGTTGGTATTTGTATATTCGACCTTACACCAGTTTTGTTTTATAGAGTACTTTGTTAAATGTGCGGAGTTTTCAAATTTGCAGATACCAACCATTTTCGTGGGAATGCTGGGATACATTATTTTGTCCCTTTAAAGGACGAGTAATACATTTTTGTTTCCAAAAATAACAAAATAAGTGGATTTTGTTTGCGGTAGGTCATTGTTGACAGGCAAGTTATAAAACAACAACCTATAAGAAAATTGTTTGCCATAATTTACATAATTATTTGTTGTTGATCCAATCAATTTTAGACCGGTTGACCTACTTAAAGATGACAAGTTGACATACGTCTATGCGGCTGCGTTTGGGTGTACCTCATCGTCCATAGTACAACTTATTATGTCTGTAGATATAGACTCGTTTAGTGTAGCACCTAATGTCAAGCCATGGGTCCAAAGTGAGTACTGAAGTCGATTACTGTAAAAAGGTGTGTGAAATGCTTACTTTTTTATAGAATAATTAAATTACTTAGATGTGTATTCTATACTCGAAACCAAAAAAAACAGATTAAAGTTTATTATTTTAATCTGTTGTAAGCACGTTATATTGTTTAAGTACAATACATCAATGCGTATTATTAACTGACAATTACGGTAACAGTGCATGCAGCATAACCGTACTTCTTAATGTAGCATGTAATTCGAGTCGATACTTTCAATCATTCAAACAGACATGAGTTGTTGTTTAGACAGACTAATTTCTCATTTCTTTATTATCTCACCGAAAATGTATTATATAGATTATTTATTATTTAGTTTCTTAAGTCATCTCCCTTTTAAAAAAATTTTGTTATTATAAGTAATTTCTTCCTACCAAAGCCAGAACTAAGCATTGTACTTTTAAGCATACTTAACACTGTTAATCCAAAATTATGTCATAACACGCACGCTCATACTCCCTGCAACGTTCTTAGATTTTCTTATATATATTTAAGAAAATAGAAGTATTTTTTAAAATCTTTTTAAATAGTTTTATATCATGCGCATTGTAATATATGTCGTCTGTGTACAATCAGACATTTTACTGGGGCAGGATGTGCTCGATTCCAAACTTAACTGACAAGGATTGCCATTTTTCCTTCCGAAGGTCAGTGGTTTTCTCTAGGTAATTGCGTCTTCCTCCACAATAAAACCTAGACTCTTTGATATAGTTATAAAATTGCTGAACTGTGAGTAAAACCCCATACAAACCAACAAACAAGCCTCATGTAATTACCTTAAACCTGTCTTATACTTTTTTTAGTTCTGTCTATAGTAAATTGTATATAAGCTGATTCGATATTCAGGGAAAATGTGTCTTTAATTGATGGTTTTTATGTCCCAGATTTTTCTTTTATAACTGTATATTCCATGACAGTCTTTTATTCATGAAATGCTTTGTCCTTTTCAGTTCCATTTTGGTTACTTCTTGCCACAATCGCCGCGCTGAAATACTATCCAATATTTGCAACCATTGGAAACACATCGCAATGTGTAGGAACAGTCATTGGATTCATATACTGCGGATACCTGTAAGTTTTTTGGATGTTCGTATTTCTTTGTTGTTATTAGGAGCAACAAATCTGTATACTAGCCGTAAATTTTATGTATGCAGGGGAGGCGGTTGCCTCCTCTAGAAATGAAAACAAAGAAAGTGAGTAACAAGGAACGAAAATCAATGAAAAAACTACGTTTTCTCCTGTCATGAAAACAAATATGCATTTGCTAGAATGTTGAGGGAATTATGATTGTTTTGGTCAAATTGTCTGTAGCGACAGACCCTCTGCTTCCACATAAGCGGTCATGTACACACAACTTAAATTTAGTTGGTACTCTAGCTTCATCGCCCAATAAAACCTGGTCTTTATAATGTAGCTGAAAACTTCTGTAAGTGACGTCAACCAGAAACAAACAAAGACACAAACAGATTAAGTTGTACTAGATTAAAAAAAATTCCGCCGAGCTGACTGCGTTTGTCGGTGTAAATACATGTATAGCATTTAAAACAGAATTGACGCAGTTACGTGGATGAAAAAAAAGAGAACATCGATTGAATATTAGTGTTGAAATTATCAAAATTTTACGTATTGGAATGTGTTTTTTATGTAGTAATCTTCCAAATTTGCATAATAGTTGTAATGAGAGTGTCTGTGTTAAGTGTTTTAGGCAAAGATAGTTTTTTTTATTTCATTCCTGTACATCTTTGTTCTTGTAGTTGTAGCCTTCAATTACAAACTACTTTCTTTACTTTAAAACCTATGTATTATCTGTTGTAGATTGGGCCAGATTCTCTATCACCTTGTTGAAATCGAAATCCAGGTGTGTATGTTCTTTTCTGCCAAATTTTAATATCACATAATATCGTATAATTCTGCATTCTTTAAACACCAAAAAATCAATCGTGTATTCCAGTTATATTATTTTTTACTAAATACAGAAAACATACAATTACAAATATTGTTAAAGTGTTGTATTGCCAGTTATATGTTTTTGTTAAGAATATCTTTTAACCTAGGTACAGTGGTTAAGGAAGTACGTTATCTATTAATGATCACGTGATTATCAACACTGAGGTTATTAGTTCACTGTTGGTATGTTAATTGACACCTACTTTTCTACGAAAGGTCCGGTTTTTCTCCAGTTACTCCGGCTTCCTCTCCAATAAAAACTGGACGTTTCGGTATAGCTGAAAATTTGCTCAAAGTGGCGTTAAATGCTATCTCGAATAAGCACTCTTTGATTAAAAACCGTCGCTCCAGTATATATACATTTTTTTCAAAAACCGCAATTTAATTATTTGGTCCAAAGATTTCTTTTTACTTTAAGATTTGAAACTACTGATATAAGATGCTCTACAACTAGTCATAGCCTAACCGCATTTAATAATGTAGGCCTGGTTTGTTTGTTTGTTAGTTTGAACAACAGCTATATCATGGCGTCCAGTTTTTATTGGGGGAGGAAGCCGGAGTACCCAGAGAAAAACCCCGACCTGTGGTAGGAAAACTGGCAATCCTTTTCAATTAAGATTGGAGTCCAGTACAACCTGCGCGCAGAGTGAAACGAACCCACAATCTCAGTGTTGACAGACCACGTGATCAATAGTAGACGAACTACCTTAATCACTGGCTTGGATTGTAAAATAACATTCTGTCAGACATTTCTATTATTCAGAGTAGAATTTGATTAGTTCTCGCATGGAAACGGTCACGCTGATATCTAAATTGTTCACATTTACCATATAAACGTTTCTATTAGTTTCACCATTTTTGGGAATCTGCCTAGGTATAAACAAGTAAAGCTGCATTGATTGATTCTTAATTAAATTGATTGATTGACTAATGTTTGCTTTATGTCCAGTAAGCAATATTTATGATATGTTCTGTACGAGAACAAGTTAACAAATAATTAACAGCAAAAATGAACAGACCAATGGAGACACAATTTTGGCGGCCATTAAAATAGTATTGAGTGCTTGGTAGGGACGGTAAATTTTGTCTTCTGCTGCAGATACATTCAGCCTACTATTTTTCGAAATCTACACAATTATTGATCTTTATCGCACAAGGAGAGTTGCACCTTCACGTGCCCAACTATAGTACGCGATCGGGCTTTCCTTATTATAACTTAATAACCCCCAAACGAGAATGCCATTACTCTCCGACACCAACGGGATCACTATGTCGCTCTATTTGTTGAACACTGGGAGAACTCTGAGTATAGTCTCGGAAAATACAGTTAAATTGTACACTCTCCTTAACAATGCGACGTTACATTGTACACTCTCCTTAACAATTCGACGTTACATTGTACACTCCCATAACAATGCGACGTTACATTGTACACTCTCCTTAACAATGCGACGTTACATTGTACACTCTCCTTAACAATGCGACTCTTGGCCGTTAACCCAAGATCTTCTATCAAATGCATTAAACATTGATACTTGACCATGTGTTCATTCGGTATGGGTGAATTAATAGTATAATGAACTTGCTGGAATATAGATGGAAAAGCTTTTGAAAAAAACAAAAATCTGAGTTGAAAATTTGTTTCTTTTTCAGAACGAGGATTTCTCAGTAATATTGACCACGGTGCCACTTATATTATGCTATGTCTTTTTGTTGTACCATTTTATGCACCGTGCAGTAATGCTGATACGGAAATACGTCCGTAAATGCGATGAAGTAAGTAGTTGTGATGGTATAGTAACCATTTTACAAATATGTTATGATTTACTTCTGTAACAAGGCAAGAGTTGCTACATTGTACATAAAAATCCAGAGTGCTTCAAGGAATTTTTTGGCTTAAAATTTAAAGTCGTGCTCATATCTCTCTAGCGATTTTGTATTATTGCCTAGGATCATGAAAGATAATGTTTCAATAAAACGTACTATTTATAAAGTGGAGATAACTCATTGTGCAATAGCAATTTCTGCAATTTAAAACAAGATAGCTCACGTTTTCAAGAAAATATGCACACGTATTTAAATGCTGCAACTATAGTAAGTTTTCCTGATTCTTGAGAAACGTTTTGTTACCCTCTACTTTAATTATTAACCAAGTAGATTCAAGGAAGTAAATTGACGCTTATTCCGATTTTTTCGCATTGTTCGTTTGTTTAAATAGCGTCCAACACCACTTTCAGCAATTTTTAAGCTATATCATGGCTTCCAGTTTGTATTGGTTACGAAGCCGAAGTACCCGAAGCGGGTCTACAAACTTCGTAGAAAAAAATGCAGCCCTTGTAAATTAAGATTGGAGTCTTGTACTACCTGCCCACAACCTCATATTTGACAGGCACACGATCAGTTGTAGACTACCTTAACCAATTCGCCGAGGCCCCTTTGCCGCATTGCCGAGTTCATTCGAATTTATTTTACCAAAACACTTCTAATCTCACGCAAAACAATTATATGTTAAAATCAACAATTATTTCCTCTAAATATTCAGCATTTTGAAATGCAGTGGTTTTTTTTTTCATTTTGGTAGGGCAATTTTCTATAGTAAGCGAGCCATTTTAGTTTCTAAAGAGATCTTATATTGTTTGTCTTTCGTGACGTACAATAGTATATAGACAAACCGCGAGACATTTCCCGCGTCCACCACAAATGACAAAGCCTTAGAGGTTTCGAATGCACAAAATGTCATGTTAACACTAGGTAGTCGCGGGTTAACATCGCAGACTTAAAGAAGACTAACAATAAGGGTCAATATAAAACATTTATTTTTATATAATTAATAGTCGTCCTGGATTTCTAGGTGTATAGATTGTATTACATGAATAGAATTATGCGTGTTTTTGATTGGTCTAAACACATTATTTTCAGGTCATGTTAAATAGCAAAAGTACCTAAATTGCATCAAAATATTATCATTTTTTGTCTGCTACACAGTTCCGTTGAACACGCGGTCAAGCTGAATCCAATATTGACCCGTTTTCTGGTCGGATTCATAGTCGAATTCATGCAGGCTTTTGTAACACAAAAATCTTCTCAACAACAATGGACACATATGCTGGTAATAGATTTTCTATTGAAGAGGGTTTGTTGTTTGTATTCATGTTATTAAACAATTAGTGACTGATATGCGGGCGCTTTCGGTATATGTCTTTATTCACATCGCCTAGTGGCTAGGTGAATATTGAATTCTCTCTGGTTGAGAAATCGTGATATCGACCTATATCAAAGTATGAAAGTATATGTAGTGCATATTAAGGAAATAACTAAGTTAACATGGTACACATTGAGAAGATAATCCCAGTTTTAAAAGATTAAAGTATAATAGTACAAATAGTTCATGATACTAGTACTATGGACCTATGTGGACTGCCATATGAAACTCGGTGCCATTAAATATTCGTTATTTATTTAATTGTCTTGAACAATTAATATTCTTGAATATCATTCTAGGCTGAAGATACCAAACTTGTGGTTGAAAACAATACAAATCCATCAGTTATTGGATACGAAATGCGTTATGTAAAGTGGCTTTTACACCAGAAAGAACATCGTTTAAAGGACACCGGCAAAGTTGACCGAGTTGTGTATAGGTAGTATAACCATATCTTAAGATTGTTTTAGGGGCCTCGGTGGCCGAGTGGTCAAGGTAGTTCGTCTGCTGTTGATCACGTGGTCTGTCAACACTGATATTGCGGGTTCGATTCTCACTGCAGGCAGGGTGTACTCGACTCCAATCTTAATTGACAAGGATTGCCAGTTTTCCTACCGCAGGTCGGGGGTTTTCTCCGGGTACTCCGGCTTCCTCCCCCAATAAAAACTGGACGCCATGATATAGCTGAAAAATTGCTGAAAGTGGCGTTAAACACCATCAAACAAACAAACAATAAGATTGTTTTACACCTTGCATTAAAATGTTGGCTTTAGGTTTGAGAATAGTGTATTTTTCACAATTTTACAATCACAAATTTCCACATTGTAACGCTTGCAGGGGGTTTGCACCTATTTTGGCATCACTGGGGTATTCGGCAAAATATTTTTTAACCTAAGCCGTATTTTAAATAAAAATTGCCATTGTGTAGCTTCAAGAGCCTTGTCGAGCTACATGAATACAATGTACTTTCTGACATTTTTATAGCGCTGTACCATTTTCTATTACGTTTAGTATCCAATAAACGCGTAATGACTTGAGCTTCGGCTGCTGTCGGCCATTACAAAGAAACAACCAGTACAAAACTTTTCTTCACAAAGTATCTTTAGTTTACAGGCAGCAGAAATGAAGTGGAATTTGAAATTCGATAAAAAAGACATATACATGTATTATGCCATGTAGGGATATTGGCCAAAATGTCTGTCGAGAGTTTGGAAATTTCCCGATCCTTATAGGGGTATCCCTTCAAGGCGTAATATATCTATTTATAGCACAGCTTTTAACCTTTACACGAACATGATAATTTTTACATAACAACGTTTTGTTTGATTATTGGTACAGACATTGGTTGGTGTAAAATAAGAAAAATTTAAATATATCAAGACATGATAAAAAGTAGTTAAAGTCATGGCTAAAATAAAAACCCAAAATAAACAAAAAAATGTATCCGCTGCTTTTGCGACCTTTTCGAGTATTTACGTTTATTCATAATGTAATGTTTCTGTCCCTGGCTATTTAAAAAAAAACTGCTTGTAACATTTACAGCCCAAGCAACTATACTTGGAATTGTCATAAATATATGAGGTATTTGGGACTCCTGATGGTCTAGGTAGCTATCTATCTGAGTATCAATAACTTGCGTATATGTCAACCTTTAGGTTGTGATTCGAATCCGATTTCAGTTACAGTGTTCTCGAATCGAACTTAATTGATTGATTTTCAATTTCCTGGTGTGAGTTTTCATATGATACATCGTCTTCCAACCCCCAAAAAATGTAAAAGAGACGGCTGAACAAATATCCAAGTTGGAAAAAACTGTAAAGTAACAAACAAAATCACGAAATCCTTCTATAAAATGTTATTGAGCAAAATATATGTAGTCCGACTTATTTAAAAACTGAAATAGGGCCTTACTTGTTTGGATAGTATACAACTTTCCAATTGTCAACTTCCCGTTCATCGATAGCAACATTTCAGCAGCTCAAGCGCACGGCGTGTACATTTCGCAACGTATTTTAGATCCTGCGATTTTCTGGATCCATCACTTCTGTTGACTACTAAACTACTCAAAAAAGGGTTTCCTGTATCTAGGTTGATGTTATCTCTCCAGAAGTTCTATGGTCGTCGCCATGACTTAATTGATCGTTATTGGAAATCAATCTCTTGGATACGTTTGGACACAAAGTGAATGAAGAAGAGCACAAAAATTAATTTCAAATGTAGTCTCAAAAATAAATTCTGCATCGATAAAAAATATATGTTTTATATAAAAAAACAACGAAAATTTCCTACAATTTTTGGCAATCTCTGAATCGCTCTATTTAAAGACTGACAATCATATGACTTTCAGATGACGTCACAATTACACAGGAAGACGTCACGTGACATATAAAACATTCCACTGTGACTGGAAATGATCCATAAATATAAAATTAATTCTTACTAAAATGTAATTTCTCCATAGAACACATTCTCATCAAACACATAATTATGAACATCGTGACGGATAAAATTCTAAAACATCCGAATAGAATACATTTGGATATTTTCCGCAAATGCAAACTGTATGTCAACGTCACTATTTTCGGTCATGGCCCTTAATTTTCATTGGTAGTTTGAAAAAGGGTTACAAATAAAGGTAATGGAGATTAGTTTAGCAACACTGACCAAAGAGGGATAACTCTTAACAAAACGAGGCGCATGTTTCAACAGACAAGAGAGGGGCGAGGACAGTCTTTCCAAAAATGTTTTAGGTTCTGTCTGACCTACAGGAATATGAATCTTACCAATATTCTTGTATAACTTAATAGATAGATTAATTATTTGAGTTACATCTTGTTGAATCTATAACTACACGTATACATGATAGTGACATAGTGTAACCGCAAAATTAAAAAATAAAGTAAAACAAGGAATTGTGTGCAAAACTTTTAAAACAATCAAATCATTAATATAGGACTATGTTGTCTGTGCTCGCATTTTGGCAATGCCTACTCCATATTACAACATTATACTACTGATCTCATGCAATTTGCTTGCTATTTAGTTTTTGATAATCAGTATATTATAATTGATGTGCTAATGTCTTAGTACGTTGCAGTTATCCAAAAATAAGTCTTTGATTTTCAGTCTGTTTGATACTCCTAAAGAAATTGATAATGTCATTATTTATAACCGAACAAAAAACTAGTCCTCATAGCTTTGTGATGTGATAGGGCTGCTCCGCTTCTTATTTATATAATCAAAAACGAGTTACTTTCAAAACAGGAGACTTTATTAAACTATCATAAGATCAGAAGCAAGAGAATTACGTCATACCTTATATAAAATATAATTCAAAAATGGTAGGAAACGTAAGGTTCCCTTAAAATAATTATAACAAAAATGAAAATAATGTTTAAGGGATAGTAACTGTTAAATTTGGATAGAACAAATAGTGAAAATACCATGAACTAGACCATGTCATACTACCATATAACAGCTTTTAGTATTTTTACCTATTGAATGACATTGATTTGTTCACATAATTTCTGTTGAGTCTTTTTAAAGATAACATATCGCTTTCTAAAGCAAAAAACGAACTAACTGCAGTATAACGAACTTAACATAACTCGAAAATAAAACGGTACGTGTCAAGTTGAAACTAGGCTGAAAATCCAGGTTAGCCCATTTAACAACGGTTTAATGTCGTCCCGATTCCCTCTGCAACACTGCAAGAATTGGTGTTAAATCTTTTAATTTGAATCTTCGAACAATGTTCTTATAGAAAAATAAAGGAATACAGAACCAGTGTTCAGAAGAAACTAGACGTAGATACACATTTGAAGACTTCTCCAAGAGTTATTTCTACATTTGTAGTTTGCGGAATGATTTTATTGCAGGTAAAAAAAACTCATAACGAAGTCAGATGTAACAGCAACTCTCATTGGTCGTTTGCAATATTGCACACATTTGACTCTTGAATTATGTGGTATTTAGTTGGTATTTTGTTTATGATCATATCATTTGAAATATGTGTACGTTACAATCTAAACTGTTTATAAAATGCTGAGATATTACACTTTATCTTTTGCTCAAACTAGATCTGGAACCAGAATCGCCATCGCCTTGCAATTTAAGGGTTTTTTTAAATTGCAACCAGACTTTTTTTTGGATAACAAAAAAAGTCTCCTCTGCACTTGCTAAACATTTTTTTCACAGATGGAACAATCCCTATAAATTTCATACAAATATTATTATGTTATTAACAGCATCAACAAACCATTTGTTGTCCTATATTTATTAACTTGTGCGAACGCATGTAACGAATGGGAGTCAACATGCATGACTTTAAACAATTCAAAAGCAGTATCGGGGAAACAACTGATTCTCTAAAAGATCAATCAATCCTATTAAATATCCACTAGTATCAATCAGATCAGACAGAAAACCGAAAACACTACTCTTTTCACACAAAACACAAGAGGTGAGAAAACAATAACATTCCCAGATGAGATAATGAATTAGACATCAGTATTAAAAGATAAATTGTGCATGTCCTGAAAAAAAACTATTAAAAAAATCCAACGAATACCAAAACAAACAGTGGAACAAACTGATGATCCTCATTAAAAAGCTTACATACTCCGATTTTGCCTATCATATCTAAAACATTATTGTGTTGTTCAAAACTGTTTTGCCTGTGTTGATTTAACATAAAAAATAAATCTTAACAAAAAGAGTTTTATGTTAGACGGATTTAAGAATGCTGACTGATTAGTGCGCGGTTAAATCTAACACAGTCTATTTATTTTTTTTCAGTCAGGAATTTCTTTTTGTTTAGCCTACCAACCAGTAAGAAAACTTGCTATGGAGTTTGTGTCTGACAATTTTGTCAATTCCACTTTTATGGAACAAATTAAAGTTTTTAGTGAGGTCATGGACGGTAAGCACTTTATTATTTTTGTACTTTGTTGCATGATAACACTGAATGAATGTACTGCTCGGATTTTTATTGAGGGGTGCAGTCAATAACCAGAGTTTTGATAATGGCCGCCATTTCAAAATGGCCGCAACTTGACGACACCCACCCAAAAATGGCGAAAATTTTCCAGTGGTCCGATTTCAACGAATTTTGGTATGGTTGTAAATTTTAGTATTTCGAGTGAGACGCTACCTTAGAAATTTATTTCCGACGTCGCATTGCAAAATGGCGACAAGAAACGTATATAATTTTCAACGTTATAAGATCTCGATGAAAGTTTAATGTGCTCCGACTTTGGGCGACTTCTGTGTTGGCATCCCAACACATTGTTTTTAATTACTTTGTATTTCAGTAAGTTTCTGTTTGTCTTTTACTTTGTATATCAGTAAATTTCTATTTGTCATGTACATAAATTACTTTGTATTTCAGTAAGTTTCTATCTGTCATTTACATTGTCGACAGTTATGATGGGTGTTTATATTATACTAATATACAGAAGTTACCAAAAAGATCTGAGAAAAATGTATCATGGAGATTTCTCGTTCCTACCGAAGAAAGTTCGACGTAATGACAATAAGAATCTAGTTGTACGTATTTTTGGTAAACACACCTTATACAAAGTAAAACGATTGCATTTATTGAGTTATATATTTCCTTTGCCAATGTGTACTGGTCAGGAATTATGATTTTTTAGCGTTTAAAGTTTTTTTCTATTCCTAATCTGTACATGGTGAAATGTTTTTTAATTTTAGATAAAAACTCCTCATCAGCTTATCTGGCTTTCCAATCTTATTTAATCTAGTCTCAAAAAGACGAAAAAAAAGTTTGTAGATTTTATTACCCTGGTATCTTGAAATGCATTACAAATCAATGTAATGCATAGTCGAAGTCGAACTAATTGAATTAAATGATATTTTTACTTTTGAAAAGAGTTTCTGATTAATTATATGTATAAGTAGTCTCTGTACTCAATCGGTTTGTCTACATCATGTTTTTATTATAGATTTTGTATTTGAAATGTTGTACTTATCCTACAATAGATAGCCTCGGCCTCGGTGGGCGAGTGCTTAAGGTAGTTAGTATACTATTGATCACATGGTCTGTCAACACTGAGGTTGCTTGTTTGAGTCTAACTGCGGGCAGAGTATCCTCGACTTCAATCTTAAGTGACAATGATTGTCAATTGTCCTACCAAAGGATTTCTGCAGATACTCCGGCTTCCTCAACCAATCGCGCCACGATATAGCTGAAAATTTTCTGAAAGTGGCGATTCAAACAAACAAATCAATAAGTAAACAATTGCATCTGGATGTTTTAATACAACCAAACCAAATTCAAATCGGTCACTGCTTGTTGCTTAAGTAATAACAAGCATAAACAAATGCGCAAAACATGAAGACATCTTAACTTTTTAGCGTTTATTGTTCGATTTCATTATTGTTTTAAGTAAGGGCCATTGATGTGCCTTGATTACTCGCGTCTATCGTTATACACTGTATAAGTGTGTTATCAGATTACAATTTTCCGCTTCAGCTTGTGCCAATAAATATGAAATGTATTTCGCTTAGATTCTCACGGGACTGCAGTTCCTCCAGTGATATCCTTGACAGACGATTGTTCCTCAGAGAAAGGCATGAAAAGAAGGAATTTTTGCAGTCCAGTTGAGCCCTTCGTAAATGTTATGAGGCCATCATGAAGTGGTTGATAGTTAATTGTTGGCACATATAATGATATATATTCTTAGTAACGTAGTGATTTCTCCTCTTCTTTGTACCTTCCCGCAGAATTTGACCCTAAGTAACACGACTGACTCTCCTTTTGAAGCAAGATGTATTCCCTAATCTGTAACACTGTAATACGGGTTCCTGTTTCTTAGTTTGCTGTATGTTTTAGTGTTGCTGCTTATTGTGTTCGTGAGTTTTTGCAAACAGTGACTTTGAAATTTTGTTTCTTGTTTTTCGCCTTGGTTCCTTGATTTAATTAATATATGTTTTACTTCCCAGGCTGCTAGTCTCCGATACTCAGGAATACAGATTGCTTACATGTTTTGGTGTAAGTACATATTTATGCATGAATATCACCACATGAACACGGCTGAAGGTTTTCTTTTACAAATACGACAAAAAATACCAAAGACACAAATAAGCAATACTTGAATTTGTATCAAGACCTCCCAAAACTACTTGATCTGGTTATTAATTGTGTAATTAACTTCACGATAAGTTTGACTCCGCAGCATAAATGACCCGTATTCCACGATGAGGTATGGCAGTAATCTTTGCCTGTGCTATTCATTTGTTATTCAATAAGGTGTTATTCATGCATAATTTTTGCCGTTTAGCATTAGAACCTGCAAAAGATTACACGTAAAGCAGTTGTTTAACGCTTCTACAAAAAAGAATGATTTGTTCGTTGCAGTGGTATACAATATTCGTATATGTGCGTACAAATCTATATTTCCTCTGAACCTAGAAACTGTAAAAGATATTTATGCAGAGGTAAATTTTTATAAAATATTCTAAATATTTACACTATTTTTTCCAATCAAGTTGACATCACTTAGTCATTTCCAGTAAAGTACGGTGGTGTTATATTAACTATTCTTTTATTGTAGGTTATCTGATATTATTTATATCAATACTTTTCCTATGTTTTGCGTTGGCCTATTTGCTCATTCTTCCTCTGATGAAGAAGGTCCCAGATCAGTTTTTGAGCCTTTTCAAAACAATTGTGTAAGTACTATAATTTCACTGCTTAATTAATCAGAGACAGAGTGGTTAAGGTAGTTCGGCCATTATTGATCACGTGGTTTGTCAACACAGTGGTTACGGGTTCGAGTCTCACTGCGGGCACGGTGTTCTCGACTCCAATTTTTAATTGACGAGTATTGCCAGTTTTCCTACTGAAGGTCTGGGGTTTAAAAAAAAATGCACATTGTTTCTCCTGACGAGTAAACAGTTCCCGCCTCTACCCGTCGAGTAAATCTGTGTCATGTCTAGGAAAAGGTTGAATCCACGAATAGGAAAGACCACCTCTGAATCAGCGAAATTGTCCTATAGTATTTTACCTATTGATTTTCAAATATCGGTCAATTGATTTATGGTGACGACCATGGAACTTATAAACTGATCTCATCAACCTAGGAACAACTTTTCCTTGTTTGAGTAGTTTATTTAATTAGTAGTCAACAGCTAAGAGCATTCTGTAACTAACTTAAACCCTAAGTGAGAAGGTTTGCCTATTGTTCTTCCTAATTTTATAAACGGTAATAAGATGTCCGCCAATAAACACTGACGCCATAATATAACATAATAATTTTATTCATGCTGTAATTTATTTATACTGAGTGCTTTGATTGGATAAAAACACTTAAATGGCGTCTTCTCAGATAATTTATATATCGATATTTCCTCTGAGCGGACTACTTTCAGTATCCAATGTAAACAAGATGGCGTCCTCCTAGCGTATCGTCAGGGAGAGGGGACAATGTTTTCTCTGCCTCAATGATTTCCAATTAATCGATTGAGATTTCAAATAAAATATAATATAAATACAATTTAGTGTTTCATTTTGTTTTTTTCCCTATCAATATCTACAGAACCGCGATTCCTTTGGTACTATGTTTTGCATATCCCTACGCGTTCGGCCTATGTACGTTTTGAGGTCTAGATGGGTTTCTGTAACTGTTTTTGCCGTTTTAAAAATCGCAACGATTATTTCACAGAATTATAAGGATTAAACACTGTGTTAAAGGAAATTATCAATGTGTAAACTCCAGCGACTCCCTCACAAACTTGACATAAAGTCCCTCGGACTTTATTTAGTTTGTGAGTGAGTCGCCGGAGTTAACACATTGATAATCTCCTAAAACCCAGTGTTTAATGCTATAATAATGAGAAGAAACGTCAATCATACAAACCGTATTCGAAGCTGTTTTACAATATATTTCACTGTCTTCCCTATCAAACTTTATATTATTATTATCTCTGCACTGTTGCTTTTATAAACGTGCCCAGTGCAAGACAAGTTTCATTTTTACTATAGATCAAACAAGGACGGAATCTCAATCCAATGTATAGACAAAAACCAGACCAAACAATACGTAAATATTAGGAAAACGCGAACTGTTATATAAAAAGGTGCATTGGAACGGCATGCGTTTCCTTAAAATTATAAATTAAAAGTTAATAAGTGATGGAGCAATTTACGCGTCAACTATACAAACTCAACAGCTGTGTTACTTAAGTTGGTTACAGCTTCTTTTTTTACACTTTATTTTCCTATATTGTTTTCGTTGCAAATAAACAATCGCCTGTTTTAAATACATTAAATTAATTGTTTTAAACTTGTCAGCTTGTTTTGAATAATTGCTGCAGGCTGAATGTTATTTAAAGAATCGCTTATTCGAACCTACTGCAATATTGCTCGCAGAAGGTTAAACAACAATCAGCCAGCCAATTGCAGTTTAAAACCACTACCCTATATAATATCGCAACCTATACGTCTTCTGTATTCATATTACCTTTTCATTTATGATGTAATGTAGGTAGTCTGTCCTATTCCTTGATTTGACTTTTTCCTATGACAACGAGTAATTCTTCAGGTGTGTAATAAACGACAAGCACTGCTTACTCGCCTGGAGCACCCATGGTTTTAAATTTGCGTCGGGTTACTCACTGTCTGTTTTGGGGTTTTTGTGTTTTGTTTTACCGTGTATATGTTTGTAATTGTCTCTTTTCTTTAGGTTCCTGTTGCTGATTAAAACGGTGTGCACAAAAAATCATTATAAGTACATAAATAAACACTCATCAATGCAAAATTGTTACGATTGTGGAAAATGAATGCAGATCCTACGGTATTTAAAACGTCAGCTTTCAATTGCATTCAAAAAATTTCTACCTTAAAACGAAATTAATCCTTGTATCATTTAGACGATATATAAAAATACTGTATCAGGAATCACAAACTACATAATCAATATGAAACATTTGTTGGTAACATAATTATAGCGAAATGTCATAATTTTAAAAGCTTTTGTTTCTAGGCCTGCCTTTCTTGCCAGATATCTTTTCCATTTCTTGCAATCACTTCTAGTAGATAGATTTTTCTTACAAAATCATACTGTGAAGAAAGATGGCTCAGGAGATGAACAACGCGTAATTGCACTTAAAAACAGGTAAGTACGCTTTAGAAAATCATAATTAACGTTTTTGTTGAAAATTGTGTCATGTATTCTTAAAGAAAAAAATCATCATAGTTAAAGTTAAACGGTATCATTAAGCAACATCGTTTTTAAATGAAGCAGTAAACACATTGAAGTAAATCAGTTTATCTGGTTGGTGCCGTAAATGTAAAATTTACTAATGTTTCGATATATTGACTATATATCACTTTGGTTATAACTTCTAGCAACTGTCGTGCATATCTTTGATGTTTCAAGAAAGTTTAAATGTTATTTTACTATCCTTATAATGTAAATTAAACCAAAGGGTAAAACGTATTCTACAGATACGCCACTTTTATTGATATTGCATGGAGTATTTAGTTTTATACCTGAAATCTATGTACGTTCCTGGTTTACCTCGCGCCTTTTATTTCATTCTGATATGATTTTTACAGGAAAATGTTCAGCGTGTTGACCTACTTTATGTTCTTTTTCCACGTTATCATTGGGTTTGTGGATAGCATCAACAGGATTTTACTGGGCGCGGTCATTGGTATATTAACCGTTGCACGCATAGACCGCAGTCTAATGCCTCGTGGATATGAACATCTCGATCCTGGTGAGTAGATAGGCCTTTTTAACATTTTTTTGTAGTATCCATTTCTGTTGGGATTGATGTTGGCATTCCAGCATACCATACTAACAGTTGCACGCATAGGCTGAAGTCTTATTCCACGTGGATATGAACATATCGATCATGGTGGGTAGGCAGGCCTTTTACCAATTTTTGTGTTATATTGGGGTATCTAATTTTGATGGGATGGATGACAGAATTCCTGGTAAGAATTCCCGATCTTAAGCTGGTAAGCTATCAATAATTGGTAAGGTAGAAAAGCAAAATATTTTAATTATGTTACATGTAATTTGCCTATGTAGCGCATTCCGTGTCTGCACCGTCGTCTTAAATACTAGTCTTAAACTAAATGTAAAGATTCCAATGTGCAACCTGTAATAAAAGCAATCTGCATTACTTATGTCCGAAATATTTTTTCTTGAAAATTGGGGGCGTTTGATCTGTAACTTCTTCAGACCTGTTTGGATATTAAAATTATTGATGAGAAATTCATCATATTGAGAACTCTTGATTTATACCAGCTATGTTTCCCCAAAGAAATTATTATTGGAAAATAATTTTTCTCTGCTATTGGGAAGGATTTGCTTTTTTCTGAGACTTCTTCATACGTGTTACAATAAATAAAAACAAAGGTTAAAAATCATTATCATAAATTGATAAAATATATGTAAAAATAACAATACGAATTGCTATTATAAAAAATTGTTCCATAAACTGAAAAGAATGAAGACGAAACTTTTTTTAAATTGGACTTAAATTGTTGGTCGCTTCTAGTTTTTGCACAATTTCTTTAGAACTGTGTAATGATACTGAAGAAAAAACACCAAACTTCCCAAATCCAAATTTGGTGAACTCTTGGTGTGCACTGTGTTATTTTTGCCCTGTAAAATTTCTGTTTTAAAATTAATAAGGGTGACTTCCTTATTGCAACTTTACTTTATCTTTTTAAGAAGTAAACTCTTTTTCAGCGTTATCTCATTTCGTAATGCAGTAAATATGCAGTCAGTTAAAACAATTTCGTCTTAAAAGACTCACCTCTTAATCGTAGTATGTTTAATCACGCAAACTGGATTTCAACAAGAACTATACGATACAGTTGTTTCTGATGTTTTATAACATTTTTACTATTTTTAGGTTATTCAACTTATGTAGGTTTGATAACGCTGGAACTCTACCACAGAAATCCGATATTAGTGGTGTTTTGTGACGAACTCGTAACATCATTAAAACAAAAATCCAATATAACAAATGTAACGTTACATGCACCTGAGGAACATATGGGATATCAGAGAAGTATATCCGAATCTATTCAGGAACGAAGACGAAAACAAATCCGTAATAGATGGCAGAAAGCATATACTCTTGTTAACAATCCATCTCTAAGACATACACAAAAAGACAAGCGCAACAAAAGTTTAATTTATTATGAAGAAATTCTGTCAGACGTAGAAGCGTGATGATTGTAAAACGAAAGAACGGATTTGTAGAATTCATGAATTTTCACAGCTTTACAAAAATTATTATCTCAGGTTTAAAAGACTGGAAGCGAAAGAGGTCTTTTAGGATCAACATATACGAAATTGTGTGTCCTCATCCGTATTAATCTTATCGCGAAAACCGCATTAATAGATGACGACGTATATGTTTAATGCTACTAATATTTTGATCTGAATATATATTATCTGAAATCTAAGGAGTTTAATCAGTTGCTTAACCCGTGAAAAGTTACAGATTAATTTCTACATTAAAGCATTAGGTCGAAGTTATGGATAAACATCGTTCCTGTAAACACGTCTTGACGAAAAGGGCGTGCATTTTAAAGTGTATTTAAGTTATAGAGTTGTTACATTGAAAAACAAATATAGGAGTCCTATTGCGTAACAATAGAAATAGAAGATGTTAGAAAGCATACAGTTTGGGAGTTTGTAGAACTGCCACGATAATGAAAGTAAACTTCGTAACATAAGTTCAAACTACAGTAAATTTCATAATTGATATTAGTGCAAATAAGTTCATAATATTACAAGAAAACTTTTAATGCAAAGCATCAATTCGCCGCCGAATTATTCTACGTGTTTGTCTGTATGATAACGATTTTACGGACGCATTTAAAACATTTTATATCTATGTTACAGAGGTTATTTTATATTTGTTTGTTTAAATGTTTTTAACGCCAATTTTTCAGCTATATTATGACGTCCAGTTTTTATGGGGCTTTTTTTCTTGGTACTGCGGCTTCCTTGCCAATAAACACTGGACGTCATGATATAGCTGAAAAATTGCTGAAACAGTTAAATACCATTCAAACAATCAAACAATCATTGCATAGTACAGATCATCTGGACAATATGGCAGATATAAGCGAAAGATAATCTGTTATAAGAACTGCATGCAAAAATTGTCTTTTCAATTTTAGATTGTACGTGTTAGTCCAATCAGCATAAATAATCGCAGTAGGCTGTTATATAACATAAAGGCTTGCGTAGCATTCATCCTGAATTTTAGATCGAAATAAAAACATACTCTTTGTAGGGACTTTCTAATAAACTAGCTAAGAATCAGAATTGCAATTTTCGAAAAAAAGGCATTTGAACTTTTCCCCTTAAGGTCCTATTTAAAGCATAGTTCTGAAGTTGAGACTAGTTTGAATTGCCGATTTCTAAATTGGCGCACCCGTAATTCTGTTGTCTATATATTAAATCCTAAATATAATTGAATTAAAACTAATGTTCACGTGGTTCAACTAAATAAATTATTGACGTAAAATTTATTTATGGCATATTACAAGAGACGGCACACTTCGGAATTGAATACATGAAATACCTTTTTATATTCTGGTTTTTGATTTACATCCAAAACTGTATACAAAAAATAGCCTTTTATTTTCATAGCTATATGTATACGCTAACCGATAGCGTTATCACCGAAGACAAAGTACCAGGTTAAAATGGTTTACCTCTATTCTTAACTTCCGTAAGTAGAAAACCAAAAATATTTATCATTGCATGAAATTTGCTATCATCCAAGGATTTTTGAAGTCCGTCATATTTGATCTTGATTTTTCATTAAAACTTGTATAATTAACATTATTTTCGCAAAATGCTATTTATTCATTGCAACTAAGTACACTTCGAAATATTTCCTCCTTGATCTATCCTTAGCAATGAAAGTCAATACAATTAAGAGGCGATAATAATAAAAAAAAACAACAAAACGTCTTAGTATAGTACATGTTTGCAACTACTGGTAGATCTGAAAAACTTGTCATGTTCATGATATAGACAAGACACATTATTTATTTAGAGTTTTGGATTTGTTTGCTTGTAAAAACATCGTGACTTTTGTGGTCAATGTACCTGTAAAATGTATCTAAACTAAAAGCACACAGTAATAGAGAAAGTGAACCAGACAATGCAATGTTACACACACAAAACACTTAAGCCTCAAAATATATATAATCTTTTCCGGTCGTGATACTGTGGTTATGTTAATCTGACAGAGGGTAGGGTCCAGTTGTTTCTGGACAAGATTGATATTCCAACGTCCTACGGGATATACATTGGATGCCATGCTGTAGATAAAAAGGTGGCGTTCATCTAAAACCAAAAACTCGATTGAGTTCCAAAGTGACTGAAGACTACCTGTAGCATTCAAATTAAATTAGCACTCGGGGTAGGGGGGAGGGGGTGTTTACGGTAGTTAATTATGTAGGGTTGGGTTCGAGTTTCACTTCGAACAAGGTGTGCTAGACTCTAATCTTTATTGACAAGGTTTTCCTGTTTTTCTGCCTTAGGTCGGGGGTACTCAGACTTCCTTCCCAATACAAATTGGACATAATGACATAATGAAAAAATACTGCTGAAATGTGTTTTTGACACATTTTAACAAACAAACAAATGAAACATGCATTATTTTCATTCCCCGTAAACCGTCATTACTCTTATTTTGAGTGGTAGGTTGAGAAATATGGCGATGTTCTGTCATATTTATTTTCTTTAAGTACAGATGTTTAAACATAAGCCGTTTGACGTAATGGAGATTTGAAAATAATTGTTTGGATATTTGCCAAAATAGAAAGCGTGGACTGGTTTTAATGTTAACTGTTGTAATAGATCATTATTGCTTTGTGCAAAATTATATATTGTATATGTTATACTTAAGTATCACGTGAACTAGGGAAAAAAAATATGTTAGCAGAGAAGCGCGCTTGTTACTTGAAGGTGTAATGATTGAACGAATGACTCTTTACTTAATGTCCAGCGAGCAATATATAATATATGCTCACGACTAGAGCACGTTGTCAAGCAATAGATATCAAACTGGTCCGTCACCAGGCTTTCCTTATATTGACCCGACAACCATTTTTTTCAACCAACACGTTGAGTTAATGTTCAAATGTTAGCGAAATGAAGACGCATTCCGAAACACGTTCTATCACCCACAACTGTTGACAGCTTTTATCAGCAACACTCTTAACCATATGCACATTCCGACCATGTCTTTCTTATTCCAAAATACCGCATGCATATTTGACGTGCGTCAATAATGTCCATGTTCTACTCTTTAGCTGGCACCAACCGAGGATCGAACCAGACGAGGAGACACCGTCTCAACATGAAAATGCTTAAACAAATCTAAGACAGGACGAACTGCGGATACATATAAAACAAAACGTCCGAGTTAGCATATATGAGAATTTAAACGCATACAATTGGCAGAAATTACACGGTGGTACCATCTACACAAATGCCGCTATCTCAGCACCATTGTGGCTTGCTGAATGTCCTCTTCGCTGTCATATAGTGTCCCGACGTCATATGCCTAAAATTTATTCCTTGGTTTGTTCATCTGGTCTTTTCTTGAAAATACCTAAAAATCTGGTCTTTTCTTGAAAAAAAATTAAATAATTGGGCGATGAACATCAACCAATATAATAAGCATAAGTTTTAGCAGGGCTTTTTTCTTAAAAAAAAGACCAATACAATTGTAAAAAAAAATTTGAATGATGTACTACCACTCGTCCACCGAAGCCCCCAGCTTTATTTAAGAATATTTCTTGCCTGAGGGGGATTCTCTCCGAGTACTCCAGCTTCCTCTGGAATGAAGACTGGACGCCTCACAGTGTACTCCAGCTTTCTCCGCGAATGAAAAATAGCCGTCATGATATCTCTAAATAATTGATGAACGTGGATTTAAAACCTCAAGCAAACAAACACACATAAAAAAACTTGACAACTAAATCGATAATACAAGACATTTGATAGGTAAAACACAAAAGAAGCTTTACAGAAATAAGATTAAGCACTTTTTACAGACAAAATCTTGTTTTACAATGCTTCGCGATTTGATTGAACTTAATGATTTTATCCTCGGATCTTGGTTTTATATCATGAATAATTCTGTCTTAATTTATCAATAGCTCAGTTCCTAATGTCGTATTTCATCAATCAATGCTTATTAAGATTTTCTAAAAAAAAAAGCATCTACCTGGTTTCTTATTCCGGTGGGTTTCTAGGTACCAGTTGTTGAAATTACATGCGCAGGTAAAATATTATATTATTAAAATCTAATATAAGAGCGGCCTGAATATTTTGATATTTAAATTTTATATAATCCAGGGTCGTGTTTAAACGTATCTACCTATCCAGAACAAAACCATATCGATTGATTTATTGATTTTGTCAGGTAGACAGTACAATCGACATTTTAAAAGGTTTTTAAACGTGGTCGGGTAGTTATGCACGTATTGTAAACATTTTATTTTTAAAGGTGGTCTTATACTGTTCAAATATACATTGTCAAGTTCTAAAACCATAAACACATGTGTGAAATACAAGAAGTTAAATTTGTTCAGAAATAAATCTTGGAGGAAATTTTATATTACGTTTTAAAAGTGATTTGAAATGAAGACCGGAATAAACTTTTAAAACGTCGGGGACAATGGCTCTGACGAAGGACATTATATTTGTGAAATGGATGTAAACTATATTTATTTTTTGATATGCTTGGCGTGCGTAAAGGTAAATATATATGTTTTTTTATTTAATTATTTTATCTTTTGTTTGTTTGTTATCTTTAGTTTTAATAAGATACATAAGGAACGTGCGAGTTTATCTTGACAACGATTAAAACCTAATACATTGTGTAGTTTTGGGGTAAATTAATAGTTGTCCTTTTCACAAATATACAAATTGACATCATACCCAGTGTTTACGTGAAACTATAGCAAGTAAACACGTTAAAGCAAAACCTTGTTTTAATAACTCTTAATGTGTTCATTTGAAACAGTGTCTAAACATGTGTAGGGTTGTATTATTATTATTTTTTTAATTATAGTGTTTTCATGTATCAAAAATTTATCTGAGATCCACAGATACAATCTCTTGAAATATTTAACTAAATTTTTATATCCGGTATTTTTTACTATCCAAATAATTTAACAAAATAAATCCAGGTATGTGTGTGTCATCAAGACACCAGAGGTATTAATTACAAGATTTCTGTACAGATCAACGTGTAAGTACAGATTACCGGTAACATGGCTCTGCAAATACCCGAAAATTTCCCGGATGTTGGGGTACAATAGATTTTTCGTAAAATCACCCAAACCTCAAGACTAAACGGGTTAATACAGCAATTGGACTAACCTTGACAAGAGCAACAACAACAAGCGACACCGGAACTAACCACCTCCCCCATAATTTCATGTTTTTCGTCTTTATCTTAGATAAATTCAAATGTATAACAAGAAGACCTTTATACAGACCGCATGTACAGAATGTTATAAATAAAAGAATTGCTTGATCAGATTTCGCACAATATCATGCCTCTAAATTCTACACAACTACTTCAAAAACAAGTATTAGTTACCACAAAAATGTGAATCAAGCCCTCCTTACAATTGAGATGGAGCTATGAATAATATTTTTGTTAAATAACTTTCATAAAAATCCTTTATTTTTGTAACATGCAGTTTGTCGTATAATTAGATTTAATACCCCAACCAGGCAAAAGTAGTAAAAAGCTAACAAAATTGTGATTTCTACGGCCGCAGGTTGGGGGTTTTTCCCGGTATTCTGGCTTTCGCCCACAAATAAAACTGTGTCATTCAACCCCAATCGTTTTGCAGCTTTTTACTTCTCGCTCGCGTTCCTTAATTGTTTTATCGCATGCAGCAGTTGCTGAATATTTGACTTTTCTTCCTGTACAAATATTTGAAAGAACGGTGCTGAAGTGATCTCTCGTATCCAAACATTACTTTGATATTCTGAAAGAAGTGGGAAGGGGCTTGATGGTCCAGTTGTCTATATAGTCGTACAATATAGCTAAAAATGGTAAACAAACAAACAGGTATTCATTAAAGACGATATTATGTACAAGGAAGGTATCGTTATATTTTTCCTATCGAAGCGATACAAAACTATATGAGCATAATACAATAATTTCACAGTTGTCAAATTGTTATGAAAATGTTTTAAATCAATGGAAGATTTAAATATACATATCTATATATCTACATGTATACAAAATTACTCTACCAAACCAACGGGCTTGTTTGTTTATTACATATGCGTGTATACATGTAGATTATGCCGCACTAAAACCGCTATTGCGGCGTACTCTTGAAAGTTGTCCCGCGACTGTAATAATTCAATAATGGGTTTTCTAGGTAATTTTTCAAACAGACAGCAAATGTTGTCAAATATCGTTGCTGGGGGGCTCGGCGGCCGAGTGGCTACTAATTGATCAAGTGGTCTGTCAACACTGAGGTTGCGGGTTCGAGTCTCACTGCGGGCAGGGTGCATTCGCCCCTTATCTTAATTTTGACAAAGAATTGCCAGTTTTCCTACCGAAAGTTGGGGGTTTTCTGTGGATAATCCGGCTTTCTCCATCAATAAAGCTGGACGCCATTATAGAGCTGGAAACCATTCAAAACAAACAAAACAAAAACAATAAAATATTGTTTCCGGTTCCCTATTGACATGTAGCAGAAATAAAATCGCTGATATTGACCTTTTAACCCTATACAATAAACAAAATAATTAAACTGTTGCAAAGCTGTTTTGTTTGTTTTAATCCTCTTTAGTGAGATTATTTAAGACAGTGGAATAATCTACCCTTAATCATAATTATTTCCGAATAAGTGGAATTAGAATCCGAACCGATTCACGCCAGTAGTATCTAGATTTTTCAAGCTTTATTTTTAATAACGTGGTGTATCGCTGTGATGGTTGCGATATCCATCTCGCAACTGCAAGATGAAGAACAAAAAGTATCCATTTTGATCGTTATAAACCAAATTAAATTGCGACCTTTACCTCTGTTATTCACACATGATGCATAAGACAAAGGGGCATAGGTGGCCGAGTGGTTAAGGTAGCTCGTCTACTATTAATCATTTGGTCTGTCAACACATAGTTTGCGGGTTCAAGCCTCACTGCGGGCAGAGTTTACTCGCCTTCAATCTTAATTGACACAGATTTTCTTTCCAAAGGTCGGCGGTACTCTTCTGGTACTCCGGCTTCCTCCCCTATAAAAACTGGACGCCATGATATAGCTGAAAAATTGCTGAAAGTGGCGTTAAACATCATTCAAATAAACTAACATAAACATAAGACAGAGTACAGGTAATTTATACAAATTATGTAGAGCGCGGGACAGAATAAAGTCAGAACTAGTACAAGTTGTTTTTGTTAAAAATATGGACATCGCATAGGGGCATTGAGTTTTTTCCATCAGTTCATTGCGCACTTCGTAGACGTAACAGGGAAATTACTAAACAACTAAAACTTGAATGAACAGCTTAAAATATTTGTCACACCTGTTATTTATTTCATTATACACGAATAATCTTTAAACAATTTAAACTAACTTGGTGACGTCAATATTTTTACATTGCACCGATCAGAAGCTTAATCTTATATTACACCGCTTATCCAGATCCAACATCCGCGAAGGAATTTAAATTTCTAGGTGCAAAACAACGACAACAACGTAGGCGATTGGTGGGCTTCCACAATAATTGATCCAGTTATCACGGAGCAATTTGATCCGTTACATATGTGTTACTACTATTTATCACTTAACATAATACATATAAATAACTTAATTCTGAAAAGATCCATTCCGGTGCTGTGTCAAAGTGTGTCGAAAATTTGCTGACATTGGCTGCAAGTGACTAAAAAAAGAATGAATACGAATGAATACGGTAGTGTGTGTCTCTTTTGATTACCTGCTGCTGAAATTAACTCACTTAACATAATACATATAATAACTTAATTCTTAAAAGATCCATTCCGGTGCTGTGTCAAAGTGTGTCGAAAATTTGCTGACATTGGCTGCAAGTGACTAAAAAAGAATGAATACGGTAGTGTGTGTCTCTTTTGATTACCTGCTGCTTAAATTAACTCACACTGAAGGTAACAGAGAAATATTGTTCTAACTGTAGTATGGATAATAATTACTCGATAGACGTTCAACAAAAGAAAGTGCAGACGAAGTTGTAATAAAAAGTACTTAGAGCTTGTCGGTTTGGTAAGAGAATATTCACATAGACCTGGTTAGAAAAGTGCACTAGAAAGATCGGCAGTCCGTCCATATGTGGACACTAGCCAATATTGTACCACCGCTGAGATGAGAGTTCTCAGCCCATTTGTTCAAATAAATAAAAGGTTCACTCTATTAGCCATCTAAACAACACATTACCAGTTTCCAGTCCCCAAAAGAATACGCTGAAAAATGCTGACAGCAGCGTTAAATCGTATTAAATCGAATTAAGTGCATCACATTATTCATAATACATATACCACGTTTCATCGAATTTCATCTGATACATTATGGAAAACATATGTTTAGTTAGCTTTGATCTTTGAAACTATAAGATTCGTTAACTTTTCCAAATCTCACAGTTAACAAATCAAGATTTAACTGAAAGCCACTGTGATCAGCCATCAAAACATATTTTACATACAAGGAACATACGCATCTTTATATTAAATAAACCCTCAAAGATCTAAGTATGCATCACAACATGTACAGACTTCGTAACAACAACTGATGAATTCACACAAGCACATACTTTATTCTTTTGAAATTTCACTGAATTTAGTATGAGTTAAAATTGTGAGTTATTTATTTAAGTTTTATTGATTGGCTGATTTATTTATTTATTGATTTATTGGTTGATTTATTGATTTATTTATTTATTGAATTATTTATTTATTTATTTATTTATTTATTTATTTATTTATTTATTTATTTATTTATTTATTTATTTATTTATTTATTTATTTACTATCGTGTTTTATGTGCGTGTGTGTATTTAAGGTAGATACATAGCAACAACACAGATCACGGATGCTAAAACAACTGCAGATTTCTTAACAAAAATGGATGCATTCAACCAATCAATTCAGTCTTTGAAAATTCTGCTAACGAGTTGGGTTTAAGTGGTGCGATTAAAGATTTTATGTCAGCTTGTGTATACTTTGCATGAGTTTGTTGCAAAACTGCATCAATAAAAGCTGCCGTAAACAGGTGATGAGCCATTGTCCTGAACAATGAATTCCGCACAGTTGATCATATACATTTTGTATAAAGTATCTTAATCCACATTCAGATTCGGCCTCTGAATTTAATCATTACGTCATCATATCTAGTTAATCTGAGCTGAGCAAAAAATGTTTCACTTTAGAAAACCCTCTTTAAAGAAGCTATATTTTTGATATGGTGGATTGGGACAGGTAGCTTTAGAGTGCAGGCGATTGGGTGCCATGGTTGTTCAAAAGTGTCAATTTGAATGCTGATGAGAGTAGGTTCATGGCATTGAGATGTTAGGAATACTTTGTAAACGTTTATAAATCTTTTGTATCACCATGTAATTCTGAAGACACATACATTATGTTTGTAGATACATTATATACATTAGTTTTAGCAATAAATAAAACAAATTAAATTAAGGTTTATTCATGCAAAACATGTCCCAATTGTGATAACAGCATACATTGAAAAGTACAACAACAAAAATGAAACATACAACATGAACATTAACACTTCTAATTCCTCTCTCCTCAGTAATAATTAAATAATATACTGTGATTGACAATTTTCTTGTCATCCCATATACATATAAAATAGATTAAGTATCAGATTAATGCGTGCTGGTAACATCGTCACATGCTAGTACACACATTCGATGTTTACCTGATTAATGAAGTCTTGACTTATCTTTTTTCCTAGTGGTCTAACGCGTTTAGACTTAGCCAGGCGATTGACTGCCAAGATGTACCATAATGTTAGTTCAAAAACAACACAAGATGCGCAATATTAAAAGCTAAAGCTAACAATTGGGTTATATATAATAATTATATTACGTACTCTAAAGGTTTGAGAACACAATCGTGATAAACATGATTTACGAATGAGCAAGACACGACGAGGAGGGCGTGTCTTGAAGGACTATTCCAATTACAAAACTGTAACCGTCACGTAAAAGTTATTGCATATGACGTATTTATCTTAAAGAGCGACACATGCTATAATTATCCGTTACAATATATTGTGTTTCACGTGTTGTGTTTACATTGACGGAACAGCCTGATTATTTGATTGATTGATTGGATGTCTGCTTTACGTTTGTTTGAATGATGTTTAAGCAATATCATGGCGTCCATTTTTTAATGGGGGAGGAAGCCGGAGTACCCGGAGAGAACCCCCGACCTTCGGTAGGAAAAGTGGCAATCCTTGTCAATTAAGATTGGAGTCGAGTACACCCTGCCCGCAGTGAGACGCGAACCCGCACCTCAGTGTTGACAGTCCGCGTGATAAATAGTAGACGAACTACCTTAACCACTCTGCCACCGAGCCGAGGTCCCCTTTACTAGTTACTAGCAAAAGAGGCTTAAAATTCCGTTTCGTATTGTGCAATTAAATACGCTCATTTTAAAGTTACTAGCGTTCGCGATGGACGTTTTGTATTAAACATTTTAAAAGCAAGAGAAATAAAAATAACACTGTACGAGTCAGTGAGTATTCATTCACTTCCAAAACGTGTTTATATATACACTTTAGTAGACATGTGAACATTTGAAACGTGACCACTTCAGGAATTCGTGCTGGGGACATGACATTTTTGATGAATTTTAAACATTAAATCTTGTTTTTAGGATTAAATTTCGTTGTGTGTGGCATAACCAAATCTTCATAACGAAGATTAAATCTAGAATTTCATCAACTTTTATTTTATGTAAGACATTCACGTCATTAAACTCGTGCTGGAGAATTATTAAGTTACACAATGTTATTTGGTTATATATATTTAAATTTGTATTAAATGTTTCTTTTGAATAACTACGAACTGTTTTAAACATAGCTAAATGAGTATCCAGACCATTTTTGCTATATCAAACCAACCCCGGCGGGCATGTACTAGATTTAAGCCGCACCAATACATGTATATTTGACAAATATTCTTCACCTTGTTTCAAACTGGCATTTGAAAGAGTAAAAATTACGGTGGCGTCGTAATTTTTTTTAAACAAATGTGAAAATTGTTTTTAATTGATGTTTTTGCTTACGATAACAATTTTTTAAGGGAGCTGGTGGTGTTTAAACACTTACTTACACTTAATGAAAACCATAACGACGCTTCGTGACAGTGTAATTTTTCCCAACTTTACTTATAAATTTCTTTTTCAGCCTCGGACAGATAAGTTATTTCTCCCTATAATTCTTACCGGGATTCCAAATATATTGCTAATGCGTGACATGGACTTGGCTCGTTATAAATCTTTACTTTTTAACAGAAAAAAAAGTCCCAAACCTGCTTTGCCCCCAACCTTGCCCTTTTATTTCCATTAGTTCGCTATTCCCTGCAACAAATTGCAAAAAAACATATCATTAAAACTGGAGATATTGGTTTGCTTAAAATTGTCATTACAGTTGTCAAATTCTTTGGTCTAGAATTTACTATTGATCTCAGATTGCTTTTTTTTAAATATTGAACAAAAAAGATGGATAAAATATGTATGGAATGAAGTCGAACAGCATGGGGATAGCATGTGAGAAATAATTAGAATTAACATAGCATGCAGGAATCTTTAGTGATACTAGTCCCAGAAGATGAAGTCGTCAAACGTACTCAAGCCTAGTTCATAAATCGCCAGAATTTCTAACATCTCCCAGACCCCCCTCCCCCCCCCCCCGGAAACACCTCTGCAAAGAACTGCATACGGCAATGCAATTATATACAAAGTGATGTTTATTTATCGTATTTAGTTAATTACATCTTTAATTAAAATTTATTTTTACAAATAAATTTATATACTGGTATAGCTTTTTAGCAAAATCTCAATGCCGTCTCTTACATCAACGAATCCCGGTAGCTGCCGATCTATCCGGTGATTAGTCGATGTCGATGTTTAAATTGATGACGGTTGGTTGGTTGGTTGAATGGTGTTTAACGCCTATTTCAGCAATATTTCAGCTATATTATAGCGTCCAGTTTTGAGTAGGGATTTAAGCCGGATAACCCATTAAAAGCCCTGACCTTCGGCAAAAAACTGGCAATCCTTGTCAGTTAAGTTAGAAATCGAGCATACCCTGCCACAGTAAAGTTTAAACTGACAATTATTGTTAACAGACACTCTGCCACCGCCGAATGAATGAATGAATGAATGAATCAATCAATCAATCAATCAATCAATCAATCAATCAATCAATCAATCAATCAATCAAGCAATCAATCAATCAATTTGAAAATTTTGCGAGAACAAATTGCTCTTTATGTACATGTACTGACACAGAAAACTGAAGAACATATATTATTCCAATTGTGTGGCGTATGTGACATCATACCGAATCGACTTTCTATAAAGAAGACCTTAACTTTAAAAAAAGATTGATCGGCAAATAAAAGTTTATGATAAAATTTATAAAGCATTTTTTTTGGCTTTGGACTAAAAGGGAAAATCTCAATTTTGTATACTCTGAGTAAACGACTCTATAATTAAACGAAATTAAACACCGCTAAATAACAACTAGGTCAAAATACGGATATATGTTGACATGTGTCGAATAAAAAGTTTTTGGTCTTTTTTTGGAACTATTAAACAAACGAAACGCCAACATAAAGTGACAGCGGAGGACACTATGTGTGATAAATTTAAATCAAATAAAAATACGTTATATATTTTTATTGACCCGATTATTCAGGTTTATTGATGACTGTTACCTGACTGTACCTGACATGTTCTCCAAACATTGGCATTGTCGTTCAATTACCTTTAAACGTGACAGTAGACTATTAACGACACTTATCACATAATCAATATTTTATTTTTTTATTAATTTGGGGGATATCAATTTTATTTAATTATATATTTTCACATAAAATTTACCATCCGAGTGGCAAATAAATAAATAACAAGGGAGTGTATTGATTTTCACTCTCCAATAAATCAGTACTTTATCTATTTATAATTTGGGGACAGTTTCCGTTGGTCATGCAGGATATTGAATTTGGTGTTCGTGTGATTACAAAAAAATTGCCATTAATAATTAATACAACTGGAATAAAACTTATTAATACATATATGTGTAGGGATGCTTCTCCTTTCTTCATATATATATTAATAAGGATGTACCGTATATTTCGGAAAATAAGTCGAGACTCTTTTCTGCAAATGTTTGCAATTAGTAGTTCCGTTTTAATTCCATTCTAAACGTGATTCTATATACACATTTCATCAAACACTTCAAGTGAACTTGTCAGAGCGGCGGTAAGGCGTGTTGTTTACATGACGTTGTTGTATTGCTTTTTTTTCTTAAACACTTGACAATGTTTTATTGCAGCAATTAAGGCGATTGGATATGACGAGTGCACAGCGTCAGCTGAATTTTTAGTGTTGTTTAAATATGTCTAATGTAGAAACAATAGATTAACGGCCATTTTTGTTATGGCAGTAACATTTATGTACATCGTTTTAATATAGGCTTTCATCTATAATCTATGACTATATTTATACCTTTAAAATAGTCAAGATACGTCCACTACTTAAATAAAAAATAGAAAATCCGACCGAAAAACAAAAGTTAAAATTCATGGATCATATAGACAAACATATACAACGCTAAACAAAAAATGAAAACAGAAAAAACACGTTTGGATTAGGCGCCCAACCTTTGATAAACAATTTATAAGGATTTCTTAAGACGATCAATATCTCCCTTCTCGCGCTTGTAATGCTAGAAAAATGTTATTACAACTTAAAAAAAAAACTTGTGAAAACCTACTCTATTTATTTTAGTTTGTAACAATGCCATATGACGTCCAATAAGACGTGTCAGAAAAACAAATATTATAGATACTAATTGCCTGTTATATTTAGCCTTGTTTCTTTGTGGTTTTATTGATAACTAGTTTATTTTATTGATCAGACAAAGTATATTTGTGACGGTATCTATATTTAATATAAACTATGCATATACCGTAAAAACTGTTCATGCGGGTGGTCATTCCATATTTTCTCTGAATGAAATGATTGTACAATTTTGTTTTATTTTGTTTCGGATTGCTATACTGTATATATTTTCTCGAAAATTATTTATTTATTTATTTATTTATTTATTTATTTATTTATTTATTTATTTATTTATTTATTTATTTATTTATTTATTTATTTATTTATTCAGTTAGTTAGTTAGGTAGTCCTTTTCTGTAGAATGTTTTAATGTTTTAAAATTAAGTCAACATCTTAACATTTAGACAGATCTTTAGTCGCGTTTTATAGGTAGTTAAGATTTTTTAAAAGTATGTTCATGTGTACAGGCCCATACTTTTTTCTGTGTCAACTTAATTGAAATGTCGTGTACATTGACAATGCGAAAACGATAATGATTAAGCCCAGTCTAGGATCAATATATTTTTCAAAATCAAAACACTTCACAAAGGACACACATATTTCGTTGTTGAAAGTATTCATTATGTTTATTTATGACGTCATTTTCTTGAATAGGAAGATTGTTCAATTAACAACCTAACAACGACAGTCTATAAAGTGTGACCAAATTTTATAACAATGTCTTTTTCGCAATAAAGAAGTCAGTAAAAATATTTATTGCTCCTAAAATAGTCAAATAAAAACTGAATTCAATTGCTACGTAAATAAGAACATAGTTCATTCAATCATTAAATGGAGTAGTTCATATTTTAGATTTAAGTATAATAATAGCCGCGGTCCGATGATATTGTTTTGCAAGTCATTTCGAGTAAAAAAACGGTCTTCTGAAATGCTGAATGTTCAGTTTCATTTTATTTTAAACAGATATAACGATATCACTTCCCAAAGCAAATACAGAGAAACCCATGTATATGAATTTGTATTTTTTAATGGTCTAACGCCACTTTCAGTAATTTATTAACTTATCGTGGCGTCCAGTTTTTATTGGGGAGGAAGCCGCAGTACCTGGAGTAAACGCACGACTTTCGGTAAAAAAAACTGGCAATCCTTGTCAATAATGGAGTCAAGCACACTTTGCCCGCAGTCCGCGTTCGATCCTTCATCACGATGATTGAGAGGATGTCGTTCCCTCAATTGCTCACACTAATTCATTTATTGAACATTTTTCTTCCGGATATTAAATGCTCGCTATATGTTAAACATTAATCCTTTAATCAAACAGGTAAGTAATAAAGCGATTGTTCTCTTGTTCGTTTGAAAGGTGCTTAACGCCACTTTCAGCAATTTTTCAGCTATATCATGGCGTCCAGTTTTATGGAGGGGGGGGGGAGCCGGAGAAAACCCCGATCTTCAGGTAGAAAAACAGACAATTCTTGTCAATTATGATTGGAGTCGAGCACAATGTACCTACAGTAAGACTCGAACCCGCAATCTCAGTGATGACAGAACACGTGGTAAATAGTAAACGATCTACCTTAACTACTCGGCCACCGAGTCCCACTAGAAATTACTGGGCATGATAGTATCGGCGATAAATAGTAATAATGTCTAAAAGGAATTAATTAGTTAACTGAGATTTAACGATGTGCAGTAAATTTCAGTGAAAATAAAGTAGGGGCAGATAATTTTGTCTGAATTGCTTCATACACCTTTTTGTCGTAAAATTACAAGGCATTTCAAAAACTTTTCAAGAGACCTGTGAATATTTTACATTCTAGCATGGTAGTTTAATTGACACTTAATTTGGATTGTACTAATAGCGCCGTGGAAAAAAATGTTGGCATGCTTAAATCTAATTAGGATGTCTAATTAGAGGCAAGCACTGCTTACTTGTCCGGGCCATCTGAGTTCACCCATGGTTTTAATGGGTTCGGGTTACTCATTTTCTGTTTTTTTTGTGTTTTTGGTGTTTTTTATGCGCTGTATATGTTTGTCTATATCGTGATTTGTAATTGTCCCTTGACTTTTGACTTGCACTGTCAGTTTCCATGCTATTTTTCTTACATATTCCTTTTATGCTTCGTCTGTATAAAAATATAATGTTGTTTTGAGGCGTGTGTTTATTTCGTTTTTAAGTTACATACATAAACTATGACTTAAAATTGAAATGTTTGCTTTACATTTTTTTGTATTACTTAGAACTAGAGCGTGAATATCAAAAGTGTTTTTAAATAGCATAATTATAGACTAAAGCCCGACTCACGATCTACGCCATTCATTGTGTCATCCGTGTGTCAAGGATGACATTAGGCGTCCTTTTAAATTGCTAATCTAATAGATAAATATTATTTTTGTTTATAACTCCAAACGTTCTTTATCTCTTTCCAATCGTTACGTTGGTCGCCAAAAAGGAAAATATATCTGTTAACATACAGGATTTAAATGTCATTGCTGGTGTCTGTTTAAATTGAAACTGTAGCTGTGCAATTAAAAAATCTATTTTAATATAAAACAACCACCAAACACGTGACGATGAACAATTTGTACAGGGGAGTTAACTCGGATGCTCCGGAAGGGTAGGCAGTTCCTGCTCAATATATGGCGCCCATCGTGTTACTCGGGGTTATTGTCGAAGTTCTCCAAAGTATTTGGACAATGTTACGAACATATCTTAATATCAATCTGTTTGTTTCATATCTTAATATCAATCTGTTTGTTTCGTTTTCTTTTTTTTTTTTTATTTTATCTTTCTTTTTTTTTCTTTTTTTTTTGGCTACACACGGTGTGGTCTGTGTTGTATTCTGCTTAATTTCATCACATTGTGCTAAGACAGCATAAACAAGAATGCAAAGCTTTCCTTGACATAAAGCACAGCAATAAACCAGATGGCATGGATTTCGCGACTTCCACAATAACAAGCAGAAAAGAGTTTTTTTCTGGCATGAAGCACTAAATGTATCGCCATTACTTCTACAAAAATAGAAATGGTGTAAATTTAATAAATACACGGGGGTATGCGGTGGGGTGGTAATACGGATATAGGGTAATACGGATGTGCGGCCCGAATGCGTCACTTTTTTTCCTCTCCAAAATATATGAAAGGGTAGCTTTTTTCATTGAAAAATATATGATTGGGTATAGTTGTAAATTGTCTAAATATATCCATGCCTTAGTTCTCATCTTAAGCATGTTATGCCTATATAAACCACAGTGATTTTACAAACAAAGTGTTACATTAACCTCACGTGATCATTTTGTTACATTAACCTCACGTGATCATTTTGGTAGTGAATGGACTATTTTGACAATGGCGATGAGCAGTGATAAAATATATGAATAGGTCTGATTTAATAATCCTATATATAATTAGGTCCCGTTTTATAACTTCCTAAAATATATGAATAGTGTGGGTTTTCAAATCTTCGTCCGCAGACATGTACCTGAAAGTATCCTTAGTTTTAGGTATGAATAGGGTGGGTTTTCAAATCTTCGTCCGCAGACCTGTACCTAAAAGTATCCTTAGTTTTAGGTATGAATAGGGTGGGTTTTCAAATCTTCGTCCGCAGACCTGTACCTAAAAGTATCCTTAGTTTTAGGTATGAATAGGGTGGGTTTTCAAATCTTCGTCCGCAGACCTGTACCTAAAAGTATCCTTAGTTTTAGGTATGAATAGGGTGGGTTTTCAAATCTTCGTCCGCAGACCTGTACCTAAAAGTATCCTTAGTTTTAGGTATGAATAGGGTGGGTTTTCAAATCTTCGTCCGCAGACCTGTACCTAAAAGTATCCTTAGTTTTAGGTATGAATAGGGTGGGTTTTCAAATCTTCGTCCGCAGACCTGTACCTAAAAGTATCCTTAGTTTTAGGTATGAATAGGGTGGGTTTTCAAATCTTCGTCCGCAGACCTGTACCTAAAAGTATCCTTAGTTTTAGGTATGAATAGGGTGGGTTTTCAAATCTTCGTCCGCAGACCTGTACCTAAAAGTATCCTTAGTTTTAGGTATGAATAGGGTGGGTTTTCAAATCTTCGTCCGCAGACCTGTACCTAAAAGTATCCTTAGTTTTAGGTATGAATAGGGTGGGTTTTCAAATCTTCGTCCGCAGACCTGTACCTAAAAGTATCCTTAGTTTTAGGTATGAATAGGGTGGGTTTTCAAATCTTCGTCCGCAGACCTGTACCTAAAAGTATCCTTAGTTTTAGGTATGAATAGGGTGGGTTTTCAAATCTTCGTCCGCAGACCTGTACCTAAAAGTATCCTTATTTTTTGGTATGAATAGGGTGGGTTTTCAAATCTTCGTCCGCAGACCTGTACCTAAAAGTATCCTTAGTTACACCCCCCCCCCCCCCGTAAATACATATAATATGGATGGACAGAAAATCACTAGTAATCTGAATTGTCCAATGTAACATTTAGTTAAATGAAATAACCTGTTCACATTTGAAATATTCGTTATGACATGTAACCAACTCAAGTTATTCGCATTAATCTGGTTGCTCCATTTATATTGACCAATTAGATTTTAGCTTACAAATCGAATAAAATTATTGTCTTTTAACTAATCTTTGTATGTACAGTGCCACTGTTTTTTTTCTAAAACATTAACCCTGACTTGAAATATTACTATAAATAACTGCGTTAAATATTGGTTCTCTATAAATCTATCAATGTTTTAATTACACATTTATCTGTCTTGGGTATCAAACGAATGACTCTAACATCTCTGATTGAAATTTGTGGTTTCGTCTGCGTAATGTTTCCGTCAAATGTAATAATTTTTAGATCAAAATGTCGTGTCGTAAATACATTCTAAACATTTATAGATTGCTTTTATCTAGTAAACAACTAGTATTTGAAATATATTACCTTGGTGTGCGTCATCTATTTGCATTACTAACACGCGGACTGCATTATGGCATAAAGTTTAAAATCTGTTTTTGTTTAGAATTGAACAAATGTAGCAATGATGTATTCCTTTTTTTAATAAACAAACCAGTTGTAATAAATATGGATACCTTTTCGGTATAACTCCCATAAATGTAATTGCAGAGACAATGAACTATTTTACATGTCAATATCCGGAATTGAACTATCAATTAGACACAGTATGATGAGAATGCAATACAGCAATATCCCGAGAAAAAATTACTTTTGGCGTGATCGGTTATCATTTAGTGACTTTGAAATAAGTCGCTATCCGGATTTCTCGACAAGAGAAAAGAAAAATGTAATATTCAGCAAGCTTCAAGACGAGATGAATATATACATATTGAAAAGTTGAGAAATAACGATAGAGAACGTATATCCAAGTCAGTAAGTGTTTTATTATATGATTAAAACCAGCAAATCTGTGTCTATGAGCAGCAGACACGTAAATTGTTGTTGACAAGATTTGTGTTTTGAACTTATACATTAATCATACTATGAATCAGATCAGAACAGAGGTGAATATTGGATTCCGCTTGCAGCGAATAAAATCAACCAAAATTTTAACAATTTTAGTACACTCTCGCGATTGTAACTTAACCTAAAAGTACTTTTTAGACCAATAAAAACATGCAAAATTCTCTTTATGCAATAAAGCATGATATTGCATGCACTGAGCTGCCATAATTGTTTTATTACAGTTCACTGTAAATACATGTATTCTATTCATGCAACAGTGGTTGACGTGTTTGCAGAGTGAAGCTCCTTTTACGCTCAACACCACTTTTGTAGATGTCGATAAGAGTAGGCACGTTGTAACCGCTACAAAATGCAAAATTTTCCTCCCCTAACCATACCCCATACTTTTCCAGTGGCGTTCAAAATGTTTGCCCTCTTTATACATATTTCTCAATCGATTTCTTGTTTGTTAACTTGTTCTCGTCCTGAATAAAGCTGAAATACTGCTGGCTGAACGTAAAGCAAACGTGCAATCAGTCAATCAGTCTATATATATCGTTTTTTATATAACACATTATTACAAATGAAATTACACGGCTATCCTGAAAGGGGATTTGGTTCTTGTTCCAAAAAGCCAGCCGTGCAACATCACTTTTATATAAAAAAATCAATCGTGCAATATCAAAACGAACGAGTGAATGAGAAATGAAGTAACAAAGTACGAAATTTTATAAAATTTCTTGTAAACCTTTATTATCCTGAATATAGCGTAGTTAAATGTTTGTTTATAACATGTTTATGTGTTTGGAAAGGTCATACAGTATAGCTTTGACTATCTGGTATATATTTAATGTCAAGTCTCTGACTGTAGTCGGTAGACGAAAATTTTATACAAAATAATTTCAGGTATATGGCTCTCGCGTGAAAAAAAATCGCACGGCGAACGTAATCTTGTAAAAATCATTTTTATTATACATTTTTTGTATAGCGCATTATATAATATAAAAATGCCATAAACTAAAAAACAATTCATACAACTTAATTACCGCCAAGTCTTTGATTTTGTTTGGTCGGCACGATTTTATACAGAACATGTTCAGATATTTGTACTTGTACATGTAAATAAATATCGTTAGAGGCATTTAAGATCGGTTTGTTTGATTTTTATGAGTTTTCTTATAAACTCAAAATAAAAATATACATGACATGTTCTTGAAAAAGAATTTGATTTCGGTTAAACACACGTAATGGTCCGTTGCATACTCGCCTTGTTTTTTTTAAAAATATTTTTTGTAGTAAAAGATTACTTTTTTATTATCATAATGTCATCTTCCTCTCTTTTCCATTTTTTAAAGATTTATGTTAATTTATGACAAAAACATTTCCTAAAACAATCTGCACATCAAATCGTCCACTTCCGAAAGGTCCGGCAAAGGCGGAAATAACCGTGCTGATCCGATTGCGTAAATAAGTTTAGGGTTGCAGAAAATGCAAACATACAACATGCCAAACAGACAACTAAACATTCTTTGATTTTTAATATTAACATCATAAAACATTACATTAGATTAAAAAAAAACATGTTCAATAATTCATCTGTCCTCAGTTCTAATGACCATATAAAAGACGCCAATGATTTTAATGGCTATGTTTATTTTATAAGTAGATAAATAGTCTATTGACAAAAGCTGATAGACTCATATCAGATAACAATCTATAACGTGTTTTTGTAGATAATAGTTTCTATAATAAATAAACAAAATTACTTCTTTAGATTTTTATTACCTCGGTTGCCAATTTTGTGTCTGCGGTACCAACTACGTGACGTCATCAAATATAGATAGCAATCATTCAATGACGGAAATGTCGGTAATTTTGAGATCAATACTAATTTTATCACGAGAGTAGCTAATTTAAGAATTAATCTCTCTCGATCGATGAAGAATTAAGATAAAGTCGAAGATCAATCAGTCTGTACCAAAGCTCTTCTCACCCAGTTCTGTTCAACTGAATTGGTAATGTGCCCGTCGTCGGATGTTACGAGTAAATTATTGTGTAATTATGCAAACACCCACATTATTTTGTATTTTTTTTTAATATAACAAATTATCTATAGGCAAACAACTGACACTTTACAGGGGGCCTGTGCAAGTCTTTATTTATGAATTATTAGGAAAAAAATATATAAAGATAATCTGTTCAATACTAGATACCTAGGTTTCACCAAAAAACAACTTTTGCAAGTGATTAATGACTCTGTTATCCGAAAATAGGAAATGGGACTTTAGAATCCTTGGATTGGAACTTGTACGATGTATTAGAGTAGTTGTCTGATCATGTGACCTAGTAAATGTTAGCAAACACAAATATGCAAGCTTTGTCGTATACTAATCTTTTGTAATTACAACATCAACAAAATGATTCACATGTGTACATTCTCTCCGACGAGGTTGTTAGCTGAGAACATTATTAAACATAGTTCCCATACTGGTCTGTGATCACCAGAAACACATCAAGTGATTATTTGGACTGTGTGTTGCTCTCTTTACCACTTTATCATTCTTTACAAGAACTGTCGCCATTTTATATTTTTTTTCAAAATTAATAAAGGAGTCGATGATTGTACAGGCCAAATCCGAGTTGCAACAAAACAAAGTGAAACAAAACTAAAAAAGGCAAAAACAAACACAAATAGATGAAATTACCCAAGGACAATGTAAAATATGAATTTTCGCACAAATTTTGTCACGGATGTTTCTAGAAACATCTGAGTACTTGCAGATGGTTTTTTGGCTAAATTTTATCTGTAAAATCAATTTTAAAACGTGTAGCAACAAACTTTAACGACGTAATCCAAAGCATCTGATTTTTATTTTTACGTATTCATATCCGGCATTAGCTACATTTCTTTGACATGCAAAATCAAGTGCTATTTTTTTACTTAGAACTGGTACTCTGTCAGCTGAATATGACACTTGTTCAATAAGTTAACACAATTTCTATAATGGATTTTGAAACAAAGGCTAGTTTTCCTAACATAAAATCCAGTTATAGCTTCCATCAATAAGAATACAGCATTTAGGTTTTTCTTCTAATTTCTATTGTAAATTTCAGTGCAATGTCAATGAAGTATTTTAGTTAAGTAAAATATAATCAATTCCTCATCATGTACTTAAAAATGTGTTGTTTGGTTTGGTAAATATCGCATGGATTTGTTTACTTTTTGATAATTAGTTTATTATGTGTACCATAACGCCATTGTTCTTTAGATTCCTGTGGTATAAAGAGATTGCTAATTATAGATGATCAATTCGAAGCAGTTGACTGTTGATTCAAATTCATATTTAAAGCAACCCAGATCAAGCTTCACCCGAGGCTAATATCAAGCGGAATGAGAATTCAGACTCGTCTACTGCCAAGAAATGTACAGGCAAACGTGACTAACTGTATGCAAGTGTAGTCTACTGACAGTGTTTCAAGCAACCAGTGGTCCAATCTCCAGGCCACTACAATCCCCTCTGCCATACCACTGGTTGACATTGTGAGAGATATCTCTCATGGCGGACGAACTTCGCGTACAAACGCAGTGATTTTAATGTAAGACTGTATTTAAAGTGTATAAATAGACTATAAAAATAAATAAGACTTCTTGTATTATTTTGAATTATATAACATAATCATTCTTTGTTAACAAACGTCATGGGCAGACGACAAATGTAGTCCTGCAGTAAACTGGTGATGACGTGAAGCAGACCAGAGTTATGTTCTCTGTGCCGGAGAGTGACTCTGGTCTTCAGATCATCCCCGTGGTACCTCAGGGAAGGCACTTATTCTGGGTTATCTATAAGAAACAGTATACTATTGATCCAACATCTAGTTGCTAAGATGAGAATTGGATTAAAATAAAGCACAATTTATTAACGCCGTCTTTTAAATTAAAAATAAGTTAAAATAATTCACGTATATATGCAAATAAATAAATCTGAAATAATCCTTTTATGTGTTGTAAATAAACATAGTAAAAGATGAAGGATAAGATAAGATTTTTATGTACAGAACAAAGGACACGTCACGTATCAGAACATGCGCTTGAGAGCTTTGAAAGTCATCCATCATTAGCTAAAATTTAATAACGTTAACAGAAATGTACAGCAACTTATTAAAATCTCTACTAAAGCTAAGCAGCACAAAATTGAATATAAAAGCCATCTAAGGCTAAAGTAAGCTTTAGAAACAAAACCACATAGACCTTTTTCCTGAACTAAAATCAGCGTGTCTCCTTCCTTTCATATATAGCTATGCTGTCATTTGGCAATGATTATAATGATTATAAGCTGATATATATTCTTTATAACTGACTTTAAATGTGTCCCGATTGTACGTGTGTTCTTTTTGGAATAGTGACGCCTAAATGGTAGAATGCTGAATATTTTTATTACACGAGATATATGCATGGTATTTGAATTGAAAACATTTTCTTCTAATAGCATCGCACAGATCCACATGTGTGTAATGACACAAACGCATTAGGTCCCATTGCTCTAATTGTAAGAATTATATTTAACTACTGTCTAATTTTAATTTACTCTTTAAGACACTATGGCCCCCTCCGCTCCCTCTCCCCCACGCCTTTAGATAATATCCATCGCTATGGACCAATCGGCTAAACCCCCGCCATATGAAATATAGCGTTATTTAAAGTTGTGAGGTACTAGTACATGTACACTACTAGAATGTTACCATGAAATGTTCGCCAAGTAAGAGGTTAACATAACAGTTTTGTATATGCATGTACATGTATAAATTCCATTTGCGAAAACATGGTTAATATTTAAATAGAAAATTAATAAAATTACGTATTTTAAGCACACACAAGTATATTAACTTAATACAGATAAGATTCGTGCGGATGGATATGAATAAAAAACGTTCGCCGACACAAAACTGCACGTGCTTCATTTTTTTATTTTTATTGTTGCTTTTGGTTAAGAACGACGTGACTAGACATACAAGTATCCTTCTGATTTGTTTAATGCTTCATTTTTTATGATTATTGTTGCATTTGGTTCAGAACCACGTGACTAGACATACAAGTATCTTACTGATTTTTTAATGCTTTATGATTATTGTTGCATTTGGTTCAGAACCACGTGACTAGACATACAAGTATCTTACTGATTTGTTTAATGCTTCATTTTTTATGATTATTGTTGCATTTGGTTCAGAACCACGTGACTAGACATACAAGTATCTTACTAATTTGTTTAATGCTTCATTTTTTATGATTATTGTTGCATTTGGTTCAGAACCACGTGACTAGACATACAAGTATCTTACTGATTTGTTTAATGCTTTATGATTATTGTTGCATTTGGTTCAGAACCACGTGACTAGACATACAAGTATCTTTCTGATTTGTTTAATGCTTCATTTTTTATGATTATTGTTGCATTTGGTTCAGAACCACGTGACTAGACATACAAGTATCTTTCTGATTTGTTTAATGCTTCATTTTTTATGATTATTGTTGCATTTGGTTCAGAACCACGTGACTAGACATACAATGCTATATGATTATTGTTGCATTTGGTTCAGAACCACGTGACTAGACATACAAGTATCTTTCTGATTTGTTTAATGCTTCATTTTTTATGATTATTGTTGCATTTGGTTCAGAACCACGTGACAAGACATATACAAGTATCTTACTGATTTGTTTAATGCTTTATGATTATTGTTGCATTTGGTTCAGAACCACGTGACTAGACATACAAGTATCTTACTGATTTTGTCCAATTTTCGTATGGGTTTACAAAAAATATAGGTAATGTATTGAAAAGCCCATTTCTAATGTTTTTGTGTTTTGTAGTGGGGATTAAGTAAGATTTATTTAATCTTCTTTACAGTATGCCTATATGGATTGTATTGATGTTTGTACAAAATGGTTTTCTTTATACTATAGCCATCAATGCTTAGTCGCAAATTGTATTTTCTGAGCTTTAATAATATAAGATTAATGGCCCCGTTGAATGTCGGTCAATAGTAAAGTCTAGGTATAACCTTGTGACATTAGTTAAGCCGATTTATATTAAAAGCATAAGTCCCAGTGGGTAAAAATAAATTTAACCAAATTAACAGTTAAAAACGTAGAAAAGTGTTATTTTACAGTTGATATGGTTCGTTTTGTTTTAATATGGTTAAACTGCACTTTTGGTGATTTCTTAGCTATTTTTGGCTGGAACATGATTTTACAGTACAGGATAAGAATCCCCCTTAACCTTAAGAAAAAAACTAGCAATTCTTTTCACTTAAGGTCGGAGTCCAACACATCCGGTCTTAAATCAGGTTCGAACACACAACTTCAGTGTTCACATACCGATGATCAACAGTAGATGTATAACTACCTTCACCTTTAGCCAACTGGGTCACTCCAAGGTCTTTAGTTTTTGTGAAATTGACAGAAACTAATTACATATTTAAAGAAGCTATCACAAACTCTGTAGTTATGCTAATAGACAACATAACTTTCTTTAATAAACAATGCACATTTTTGAGTTGGTTACTAAGACGGTTCACTGTGCTCGACGCTTTGAGTTACGAAACACCACCCGGGTAGTGGATAGGAAATGACCGTTCAATGTAAATTTTATGTTACAATTTCTTGCTGGATCTTAGTAATATAGATCATTTTGTACATTTCGAAAAAATATACAAGAAGGCGTGTTGCTGCAAAAATCCAAGTTCTTCGTAACGTTCCATACTGTTTAGCAGCATTTTAAATTGATTTCTTTAGTGCTCTTTTATTTTTTGTCAGCTTGTTGTCGTCTTTAATATATTTGAATTGCAACCCTATGTACCCCTTTATTATTCTTTAATTAACGGCCGATTTCGATTGAGATTACCGAGTTAAGATGAACTCACGCCCAATCGTCTCTACTCGTTGCGGTATCCGATCAGGACCTCTAAAACAAGAACATTTCTATGGTAATCAACAGAGCATGTCTGTGTCTTCGCGACGAGAATGTGATTGGTTTAAGGAACAAGTACGTACTTCAATCCTCTTTGGGAAATCCTTGTTATCCTTCATGTGGGATAGAAATCGTCAAATCTGTTCGCTCTTTTCGCTGCGATCCACTGAGGAAACGACACAGAAATTTAAAACCGTATGTAAATAAGAACCTGTTACCCTTTATGTAGATGACGAGAAAAATAGGTCCAGTTTTTTTGTTTTTTAATATGTTCCGGGATTAAAATTGTCTATAGATAAAGCTATCTTTGTCATATATATCTATAATGAATCTGTCAATGTTTTGAATTTATTATTAATATAAATTGGTTCTCTTTTGTAGTTAAACCACTTAATGATGTCTTGGTAAATGATTTTTTAGAGCTTTTAATATTTAATATGTCCAAGGCAGTCAATATTTAACTTAAATTCTTAATTTCACTCTGCGTTGTACTTTTATGCATGATGTTCAATATAGAAATATAAGAAATCTAACGACTGTAAGAACTATGAATATATGAGGTGTTTTATCGAAGTATAAATGCATAGAAACTGAGTTGTTCGTTTATACTCTTTATTTCTTTGTGGTTTAATGAATATGTGAAAGAGAAAGGTACTCTGAATCCCCTGATTTTTTTTTCTCGATCCAGCCATCGGCATAGTTACAGTTGGACATTGTCTTGCAAACGCGGTTGACAATAGTCATGCAAGAGAAGTCATTTAGGGCTGTTCGACAGCAGCTGACATAATCGCCCTTAAACGGCTTCTGACCAGGGTAGCTCTATATGAAAGGGTCCTCAACAAACACAGTTTTGAGCTGTTCTACTCCAGCGCAGCTATATCCCAGTATAAACAAAGCAGCTTTATTTTAGGACATTTCTGTGCGACAAAATAGGTAATATACCAGTAACAGAAATTTGTTTTTGATAAGACTTTATAACGGCTTAACTTGTCCTGGATCATCATTAGTTTTCTGCTTATGGATTTTTTCAAATGCTTTTAATAAACGGTGTTCTTATGAGATTTGAACTGGTATTGTCGTAATATTGGAATTATTGCTTATTGCCTAAATTACTACTAAGCAGAAGAAATTATTTTATTTGCTTTGTACATTTCAGGAGATAATATGTGACTGTGGTGATTCAAAAGGCGGCCAAACCGAGTCTTGTTGGTATACATTTTGGTATATATGGTATGTATTGTACATGTATTTACATAATATAATATAATATGATGTGACGTGACGTGACAACATAACATAACACGATATTAATATAATATATTTCTAGGTTTATACGACATTTTAAGAAAATATTTTGGATATAACATAGCGTCCGGTTTGTATTATAGAGAAAAAGACAGAGCACTCGATGTAAACCCCGAACAGATAACTGGCAGTTTTGTCATTTGAGATCGAAGTCGAGTGCGCCGGGCCAAAGACCCTAACTCAACCCCCATTATTGAAATTTATGTGATACCACCAAAACTACTCGGCTTACTATCGGAGAAGAGAAATTAAAACGTAAACATTATATACAAACTACTGGTTTTATTTCTAGAAATACGACTTGTTAGTATTCCTTCAACAAAATCAAATACGTTAAAAGTTTAAATGCCATTTATCACAAAAAAGATTTCCATTTTTGCTATTTAATAATCGTATTTATTATGTATTATATTACCTTTTACGAGGTACAAGGTAGACATTTGATTTAAAGCTCTGGCGGAATAGCCCCGTTACGTACTATAATTAATTCATAACGAAATTAACAAGACATTAGTGTTGTCCGTATCCACGACGCTAGCATGGCTTATTTCATTTTTGAATTCATATTTAACATGAAGTGTGCGGACTGCAATTTTTATTTAATAAATGAATTCCGATGCTTTATTTGTGAAAAAACAAATCACAACGACACGTTATTTGTTTGAGGCGTTAGCAACGAGGTTTCAAATTAATGGATTTCAATTTAGCTTTTTATAAATTTCTTTTGAAATCCCTAGTTTTGAAGTATAAAACCATTATTATATATATGCGCAAAGCACATAGTTAAATACAAACTATTTACTTTTAATCTTAAATCTAATGCTGGTATAATTTTAATATTTTGAATGCTATTAAAATTGGCAACATTATCTTAAGCTCTTAGAAGTAATCGAGTGTAAAACCATTATGCTATGAGACCGACAGCATTTTCCTAGGCACATGTAGAGGTTGTAGGTTAGTGTTTAAAATGTCAAAAATACTTTATCTTGAAGGCAACTTGTCACATTTGAAAATGCATATAAAACAACAGAGATATTGGATCATAAGAAAGATGTTTGTTTCTATTAGATTACAGACAAAATATGTCTTCCACGTGAACCAAACACTTGCCACCCCCGCAACCCATACCCATAGACAATACAATGGTTGATGCAAAATTTGAACTATGCACGTGTTGTAGCTTGTTTTAATTTCAAACTCTAAGCAGTAAGACTTTTGACCACATCCATTGTACGGATAGAACTCTCGTTCATATTATTGAGACCAGTTGTTTAGGTCTTAGGTGGGATCCGTTGGGGGGTGGGGGAGGGGCAATAGAGAGAATGGCTAACGGTTAAATTGTTTAAAGAATGTTATGCTCCTTGTACGATGCAAACACCTTTTAAAAGAAATTTATTTTTAATTTATTTAACGAGAACGCTAAATATTGCAACCAGTACGTTTGTAGATGTTTTACTTCGTTACATTTTAATAGTACAGTCTTGTATGTATGTAAATATGTTAAGTTTACATTTTACCTTTTTGTTTTGACAACTCATAACATTTAAATCGCTTTACAAGTACCTTTTCCATAGTGAGTATTATTGAATGCGGTGTTTTTAATTAATAATGTTTGGATTGTGTGATATGTTGTAAAAATTCTTTACAATAATCTGAAAGTACATTAGCCATTATGTATCTAGTTTCGTTTTCTCTTTAAATGAATTACATTCTCGGTACATCGATAAAATTATATAATTATTAAATTTCCTGTTAAAATCTTCCGTGTTATCTTTGTTATATACGAAAACTCTGGATTAAATTAAATATCTGTGTGCTCAGTATAACCAATTAATAAGCTATTACATTAAGGTCACGAGCAAAACTAGCGCATTAATTTTAAGGGCAACGACAATATGTGATCAGCGAAAGGGGCTAGATACGCGTGTGCTCAACTCGAGAGGCATCTGGTCCCTTTTGTTCATCACATTCTGTCGTTGATCTTTATGTACTAGTTTTGCTCATAACCTTCATGTACCAGCTTATAATCTGGTTAACCGATAGTATCACGCTCCTTACACGAAGCAGACTCATGCAAATCCGTTATAGTAAAAGTACATAAAAACCCATGTACCAACTATCTTTTAAATTCAATCTAACTCAAGTATGTAAGTAGATCGATATCTTTTTAAATAATTCATTTCATAAATTGATTTCCTTGTGAGTGTTTACAACGGGACGAATATCGAAATACATAATGTAAAATTCATTGAATAACTAATGTAATACAATCGTCAACAAATTGAATCCAACGCCGTTATAATCATAGATATTTCTGTTTGGTGCTGTTCCTTAACAAAATTCGAGTAATGTGGAACCAGTTTCCCTTGCACTCGGCCCTCAACCACGTGACCATTCTGTAAATATACAATATATATCCTCATTAATTACAATGAATCTAGAGGTAGACATGATGCTATGGAATTTACGTAACAATATTTATTAATGTGATAGTTGTATAGTTCAGCATTTTATACTTTATGACGTTACTTTTACTTTTTGTGAAATTCAGCAATATTTCAGCAGATATGTGATGCATATGGTGTCCTGCTTTTATTCCTTGGATATGTGGCTGGGAAAGCTGGAGTACTTGATATTAAAACCCCGACATAGTTTTGAAAAACGGGTATTAAGTAACAAAAACGGTTCAGGTGTGCTGCTAGCAGTTAAGTTCGACCCCTCAATCTTCTTTTCACTCCTGAAGGTCATGGTTTTTACCAGATGCTCCGGCGCCCCCCCTCCTCCGCCCCAGTATACTAGACGGCATCATATTCCTGAAAAATAGCTAAAATGTCGTTTATCACCATAAAATCAAACAAACAAACAATACTGATATACAAAGTTTTTGAACTTAGATATCAAGGTCCTGGTATACCTTCATTGAATCAACATACGCAGTAAGATAACTACCCAGGGCTGACAAGAGCTTAATTAAAATGCTACTTGTAAAGTCAAGATTAAGCTTTATGCACTTGCCAAACACATCTCCTATCGTGATTTTAAAGATTTAAATTCAATTAATCTTCCTTTATGCCCTATGCAAATGGGTAAAAAAGAAAAATTAATAATTCCCAACTAAAAGCATGCCTGTCTAATGTCGAGGGTTTTCACGGGGTATTTCGGCTTCTTACAACGATAAATCATGTAACCCCTGATATACCTGAAGCATAGCTTAAGGTAGCGTGCAACCCCATCCAAACAAACAAACAAACACGCGTACGTGATATAACCAAATCATAATACGTTCTGATTAAGAGATAATTAATTGAGGCACGAACTTGTAATGATTTTATCACCGGTTGCCTCTTAATACGCAATATTTTACCCCCAAAGTTAGCTGAATGTTACGTCGTTAAAACATGTGAAAAATCTTGACGTCGCCTTTAATTAAGACTTTTGATCGGTTATGCCGTTAGTTGGTAATATATACCCGTTCTACACTTGCTATGCTCCGTTTGGACTCAAAAGATTTTTATTGCACGTCTTATTAGAATTTAAGTTTTACAACGGATTAACCTAGTCGACGTTATGATCTTACGTATTAATGAGCATGTCCTTCAAGTTCAAATAAATAATTATAACCTTAAAAATACAAATAGATTAAAAATGTATTTTTCGCTTAAACATTTCTATTTTTATCGAGTCTTTTATCCTTTTAGAGTGCCAGAGACACACAATGTTACAAACATGAAGCTGATAGTTAGACTCATCAATTTATATTTGTTCAGAGTGGCCATCGAGATAAACATGGTACCAACATATTGGTTTGGTAAAACCACCTATGTTTATTTTAGTTTCAGTATAGGAGGAACATAAAGATGTACAAAGATAACATTTGTATTTGAAACCACGTATGTTTACATGATCTCTTTTGTTTCAGGGTGGCTTTGGCGTTATTTGTTGCTGTTTTAATAACGATAATGGTATTTTATTATAAACACAAATCACGGCATCGGACACGGATACGAAGATTATCTGGTAAGTAGAAAAATACCCAAATACCGAAATACTGAAGCGTACACACAAGAACAAAGTCTTGGTTCTAAATCACGAAGAAGAAACTTAACAGACCGAATTAAAAATAACCCAAAATAAACAACAAGTATATCAGCAAACGCGGATCAATCTGATATCAGTTCCGGATGTGGATCCATTTGATATCAGTTCCGGATTTGGATCACTCTGATTTCAGTTCCGGATGGCAAGCCCTTTGATATCAGATCCGGGTGTGAATCCGTCTGATATCAGTTCCAGATGAGGATCCCTCTGATATCAATTCCAGATGTGGATCCCTCTGATATCAGTTCTGGATGGTTAAGCATGTTCTACATCACTTGTAACACCAGGGTCGAATTCGGTGTGTTAATCGCTTCCCGACAAGTAAACACATCAAATAACCAAAAATAACTGCCAGGACCTTCACATTTTCTCGTTGGAGGCGATGGGAAAAAACGTGTTAACATTCTGAAAAATTAAGTTGTAGTGTTCACCCATAAGACAAAATGTATAAAATAAAAACATCTCCGTCTTATCTGAAAATCCGAAGCCTCCCACAACTTATAAGAAAGTTTTTGGCCCTTGACCGAACATGAACATCAAACATAACTAGTAATAGAGTCAAATTATTATCGACGTGCTTTTATATACTCGATCAAGACATATGAAAAGAGACATTAACTATGTACTGCCACACGGACGAACCTAAATATACATTGTATATACATGAAGCACCATATGAATTAGTTCCGCACAGAAACCACAATAAATACCCAAAAAGAATATAATTTAACATACAATAATTGTTCAATAAGAATCATAATTACACATATGAGTAAAAGGTTGCTTTTAACGGAATCCATTATTAATGTATTTAAACTGCAATTTTTCTTACGTTCCCTGTTTATATATAAACGACTCCTGAAAGGGAGTTGCATGCTTCATTAGAAATTGTAGCTGCTGGTTGTTTTTAAGGTCACATCATTACAAGTCAACATCTAAAAATATAATTGCAAACTCCAAATAGCTGTTGGTATTGTCTCTGCTGATAGACTGGAAAGAATTAGTGCATTATGTAAATATTTGAAAAGGCGCATTCATTCATAGGTATTGCGTAACTTATTCCCTCTGGTTTACACCAACAAAGTAGCACTGTTACTCAAAAGCCAGCTTTGATCATGCACTTGAAGTATCACGGAAAGATAATAATGTTTTATCAACTGTCCTTAATTTGGATTTTCTATCGTTATATTTAATAGAGTAGTTGAACATCAAACGTTTGTTTAATGAAGTCTAAAGAATATGACAGTGCAGGACAAACACTAGCAGTGAATTATCAATTCTCTGACTTAATTCTCGAAAATCACTTGTTTTCATTATTAAGTTAATGTTTTATTCGCCTGGTAGTCTTACTAGAAATTCCGATCGCATGATTTCTCTGCTATTTCCGTCAAGGTTCGGGAAAGTGACGTCCCGACTGTAGTCGGAAATAGCGGATGATGATTTGTACAAATGAATAGGCAACGATTTCGTTTCCGACATACCTTGTGTGTTGATTTTAACAATATGTTCTGCGGCGATTCTTTCTTCATTATCAGTAATTTAACTTTACAAAAATCAATTGAATACGCCGATTTATACTTGATTAAAGTTTAAAATTATCAGTTTGTACAACGGACATATGAATAATACTTATAATAAGTTACGAAAAGGGGCAAATGATATCAAATACGAGAGCTCAGCACAAAATTTTAGGTTTTGTCAGACTCAATTCGGAAATAGATGCAAAATCGATGGTGTTATTATTTACATTAAAGTTAATTTATTTATTCTTAAATTTTATACAATTGATATAATTATTTAACGTAGACTCGCATCAATATCAAATGTTTAATGGTATAAATATAAAGTGTTATCAACAGATGGAATTTATTATGACAAAATAATGTGGAGGAAATCTTTTTAAAATATCTTTTCTTTTTTCAATACCCTGCCGTTATAGTCGATAATGAATTGTTTTTTTGTATTTATTAAGGGCCCGCGACTTTGTGGCGTATGCCATATGCTTATCAGTCCGTACTTCCATGCGTGCGTCCGTCCGTCCGTCCAAAATCGTATCTTACCTATAAAAATTGATAGCAGATAACAATTTATAATTAATATATGTTTAATTTGGAAATGTGTTTTAAATAATGCAATATTTATTATCACAAAATGTCCGCCTTTCTGCTTACTCATGAAAAGCAACATTGACGTTTTCAATCAGATTTTTTATGCTCCATTTGTCACCAAAGCAATTAAACTCAACAATTATTTATTAATAATCGACCTTAATTAATTGTAAAGTCTGAAACTACTCTGGGAGTACTAGGCATCTGATAAAGAACCTGTAACACGAAGAACTGGAGTTATAAAAGAACTGTTTTTACGATCCTAAATTATGTCTAGCTGATCTGATTGCAGTTATATGAGGATTATTGCAATATTCGTCTTTAATTTGTATACATTGAAGGAAACTTTTAAAGCCACGAAACTGTCAATTGTAAAACTTGACCCGAGTGCATACACATTTTTAATAGTCATATTGATGAAGGCAATCTCAATGGAAACGCCATTAAGTTAATTATTTAGCATTCAGCATTGAATTGTCTCGTCTTTTAAGTGCTACAAAATAACATAAATATGTGTGTTGAATTTAATATCTTGGCTTTGGTAACATGTTATAATGTGATCGACATGAATATAGGTTTCAAAAATGTGTATGTACCTAAGGGAAAAAGTAAGGCAACCGACCGAACAACAAGGGCCGAAAATCAAGGCACGATTACAAATCCGGATTTATACAATACGATTTACAATACAAAACAAAAACCGAAAATATGATTAACAATGCGACTTTTTAAATTTATTTAAAACAAAATATCAATTGTGTGCAAAAAAAATTACCGAACAGAGGACAAACTTCTCTTGCGATATAAAATTGTATAAAATTCCCATTTACGTCTTAGCTACAAGCCTTCTGTCAGTGGCTTAACGAATAATGTCTTCGATTTAGTATAACAGGCTATAGGGGTAAAGAATGAATGGCCATGCAACAACAAAAAACAGACATTTTGTTGGGAGTACTGAAAACTTAATGAATAGCTTTATTTGTTTGTTGGTATAATGTTTAACGCCACTTGAAGCAATTTTTAGCTCTATCATGGCGTCTAGTTTTTATTGGGGAGGAAGCCGGAGTACCCTGAGAAAACCCGCGACCTGCGGTATGAAAACTGTCAATCCTTGTCAATTAAGATTTGAGTCGAGTACAGCCTTGTCGAACCCGCAGTCTCAGTGTTGACAAACCACGTGGTCATTAATAGAAAAACTACCTTAACCACTCTGCCACCGACCTCAAGTCATAGTACCAAGCACGTTGATTTATTTCTTGTTGTAATCAGATACACACACATATATATACATATAGGTCGGGGGTTCTCTCCGGGTTCTCCGGCTTCCTCCCCCAATAAAAACTGGACGACATGAAATAGCTGAAAAATTGCTGAATCGGCGTTAAAACACCATTCAAACAAACAAACAAACAATATATACATATATACAACAATAAACTTTCAAAATTCATTTAAAAATGAGCATAAATCGGAGGCACACATATAAGCTCCAAATGTTATTACAACATCTATCGGCTGCATTTTCGTCTACGATCATTGAAGTGTAGGTGCAAATGGCCGATTTGATGCGATAGTAGATCTTTTATGGTTATGATTTCGATTTTCAGCTGCGAGGCCTCTAAACCCGCCACCCTATTCCGTCCCTAGTCAACTACCCCCGTCCTACGACGATGCTATAAAAGAAAGTCTTCCTGTACCCCCGGGTTATGTGACGGACTACAGAATCGTCAGTCGTAAGTATCTCAGAAGGTTTTCTAAATACACGAAGGTAATAACAAAATACCTAACACAAAGGAAACTGTCAAATAGACAATCCACAAATCTAATTCCAAGAAACTGGCAAACGTTTGAACTAACAACCAAAAATATAGCAACTACAGCAATAGTCCTGATTATGGTTTACTAACATCCAGCGGCAAGGTAACAAACAATAAATCTGGAAAATTGGCTTGATCATGGGCAGATATTGTTTAATATAATCCTAGAATCCTCTGCAGTCCAACGATTTTTAACTTTGATAGCGTCTTCAACCGATCTGCTTTTTTTCGAGTACTGTTTCCTTTGTTATATAATAACGTACTTCCTAAGCACAGTGTCATTAAATTTTACAACATATCGATAACGTTTTATTGATTTATAAATAACCCAATCTAAGGGGAATGCGTTGGTTATATGTAACCTGCAATAATTTACAGGACAAAACCTATATAGTAGGTATAGTAGCATATCAATAAATGACATCCCTATTGGAATAGGAAAAATACCGCCCGAAGTATATCTACGAAAATGGCTACCGAGGAATAAAATTTAACTATTACTTATAGATGATAAGCTTATTTACAAAGAAAAAAGAAATTGTGTAAAGAAATAATGTATTTCAACTGGTTAAACAGAAACGCTTTACAAATGTGATATGCTTAATTGCTTAATATTTCGTTAAAAGGAATTCTGTATTTCTTGAATGGATGACAATTTTATCTATATATAATTTAGAGTACCATAACAACAGAGGTCAAAGTGACGTCAGTACTATATCATATCCGCCATGCTACATAGAAATTCCCCCAACGCAGCCTCCACGCCTAGATAGTCAACCCTCAAGACAAGGTAGTCTACCAATAGGACAACAGGTACCGCCTACTCGGAATCAAATCACACCTCAAAGGCATCAAGCTACGCCCAATCGACGACAAAATCAGGTTCAACCAGCGCAACCACCAACGAGATGATTCGTCGAGTTTATAACATATGCAAATTAGCTGTAAATAACGTACAACGACTGTTCCAATTGGTTCGTCTGCTGAACTTTTACCTGCTAACTGTGATAATAATTGGATAATGGTCAATTTAAAGTATTGAAACAATGTTATAATAACAGATTACTTCTATGTATTGTAAACCAACAAGTTTTTATTTGATTGTGTCTCTGTGATATATATTTTTTAAATATTTGTTTCTTAATTCCCAACGTCCCAATTTTATTTAAATTTTTACATGTTTGTTTACTTTTAAAAAGTTTTAACTTATTTGTCAATTCCTTGTTATTTGATGTATTTTGTTTGGTTTTTTGCGCGTTATAGTTAAATCATGTCGCTTTTATATTGTTTGTGGCCCGTGAATTCCTTTTTATTAATATTATTGACAAAAAAATACCAATATATCTATGATATTGTGATTATGGTTAAATTTTTATTAACACACGCGTGCATCAGTATTACAAATGCATTAAAAAGTTGGTTTGTGATAGTGACTAGTCATGTGACGGTGACACGTGAGCCGATTGGCTGGAGATTAGATCTCAGTTGATTTATGTTACGTTCGTTGTTTCTAAAATAACAGTTATACTTCATTCTATTTTGGTGAATACACAGATCTAGCTTTAATGATATAAAATATTAAGTACGAAACAAATGTCCTTACGTTGTGTTGTTTAACTGCGCTCGTTTTCCTAAGGAGCCTCGCAAAAACAGATTTTATTGACTTCGTCATAAAGCTAAAGTATATTTGATTTTTTATGCCAAGACGTTTTTCACTTGTTTAATGTTTCTCTAGTGGACTGGAGAGGGCTGTATTTCACGTTTGTGTTACTGGCATTGACCATATTTTAAAGTGTAAAACGTTATTGGCAGACTGACACTTTCAGTCACGTATTTGAATTTTTTGTTTCCAGTTTTACCCAATAATAATATGTTCGTCGTGGAAACTAAGGATTTGTTTGTGTAACAGTGTATTTGAATTACCAAAGTGTATATTTTATTGGCTCATCTTGTTTATTTGAATTTATACGTTAATTGTCATTTCCGTAGTATATTTCGAATTTACATACATTTCATAGTGTACAATTTTTGAAATATGATATATTTATAGCAACATTTAAATAAAAATGAATTCTTTTGCGTTGTTTAAAATCACAATATCAAAAGGCTCTATATGTATGTGTGGTATACACTGCATTTTACAGGAGTATTGAAATGCCTTGACATTGTAACTTTGAAATGACCTTGTCATTGACTTTTGGCGGGATTTTTGGAAGTGTTCTGGTTTTATTCTTTATCAAAGCATCACATGGTTTGCCAATTTTTATAACTTCTTTTCACCAGTCCTAAAAGTCAAATACTGAAATTATTATGATTTTTAATACTTCAATATGTCTGTCAAAAGTCAAGTGAAACCTTTTCCCGCCCAATGTATAATAATGTTTATTTCAAAAATTATTATAATGACCTGTTAGTATATTATTTGCTTATTGTTTCAGTGTCGCAAGTGAGAAACATTAAAATATCTTGATATTTTCAGATGACCAGCGGACAGTTATGAAAACAGTCTTAACGAAATTGTCACTATTATTGTACTTCTATATTTCGTTTTATATGTCACTAGTGTTTGTTATGTTTTACCTTTTTAAAATGCAATAAACTCATTTTTTTGTTATAAATACAGATAAAGGGAGATAAATAGGTTTCAATAATGTGTGGTATAACGCCAGTGCTATGTGAATGAGTTTTTGTGTTGAAATGTACTATTGTGCGACATTTTAATTTGTTATTAGTATATATACAATGAAGAGTTAAAAATAATCAGAGTAGCATATACGCTGCAGTGTGTATTTAAACTTTCCATCTTGTTATGACATTTAAAAATAGTATAAATCTTTTATTGATCACCGGCATTTCAACATCGAGGATGAGTGTTCTAACCTTACTGGGGGCAGGTTTATATGACAAGGATTCCAAGTTTTCCAGCTGAATGCAGAGTTTTTAACCGGATACATCAAGTTCGTTTCTGAATAACTTGGAATGATATGATATTGCTGAAACATGGCTAAAACAAAACAAAATGAAAACAATATGTAAACGTCCAATTCTATGTAGGTTTGTTTGTTTGAATGATGTTTAACGCCACTTTCATCAAAATCCCCCGACCTACGATAGGAAGACTGGCAATCCTTGTCAGTTAAAAAAAATTATGTAGGGCAATGCAGTCATGTACTTATCTCTATTTTTATAATGGGACAAACTCTGCCTTCAGTGAGACTGGAACCCACCTCAGTGTTGACAAGAACTTGATCAATTTACTATCTTTAGCTATTCGAACCTGTGGTCCATTAAACCCCTATAATGCATAGATAAAAATATGTCAGCACAATAACAAACAACTCTCCGTTGTTTATGTTGGGGGTTGAAAGAAATGCCAGAAAAATTGAATTTTTTAAAACACTTATTTAAACGGATCAATGACAAACCGCTGTTTGTAGCAGCTTAACATTATTCAGTATAAATCGTGGTCTGTATTACATTGCAACCTTAACTTAACTCGTGGCCAGTTTGTATTAGACTGCAAACTTATCTTTAATCAGTATAATAGATTAAAAAATAGTATTTAATATATATTATACATATTGTGTGTACATTCTATGAACACGGGGCAACAAAACTGTTAATTCAGAAATTATTGCTTACATTTATTTGCGAACGTTGAACCTTGGACAGAAATGCGCTTCAAGTTATCCGATCCATAATTGTCGTACATTTAATACACGTGTATTAAAGCAGTTGATTGGTAATTATTGATACCGTGTGTATTAAGAAAACAAACCAGGTTCTTATTGTGAAAACAAACACGTTGTATTTCCGATGTTTGCCGAACATCACCGAGTGGTACTCCTTGAGACATTAGTGACACCAGCTTTGATCAAGTGGTAATTTTTAAAACATCGCAAAAAATTTCTGAAATTACAGTATTTATGTAATGCATTTATTCGTTTATTGTTGATTCATTTAATTGTTGATTTTTCATATTTTTGTGAAACAATAAAGCTATTTTTATTATTGTAGTTTGTCAATTTGTCAATAACATTTGACCATGAGATGATTGATAGTCCGTTTGATGCGATGGCAGTATTAACGTTTCCAAATAAGTCGGTTTAAGTCCTTGCCTACTAAAGAACTATTCCATGATCAGAGTAACAACTATTTGTATCTGCGAGTTGACGAAGGCAGAGTTGTAAAGGCCCCCCGACCCCCGAATTAAATAATATAAATAAATTTGCATACCTGTCTGTAAGTTTACGTTAAGTTAAACTGTTCATGTCTTTTCCAATGCACATCTCAAATTGAAATCATTATATGTCTGTATCACTTCTGGAGAACATTACGAATTTCTGTATGTTGGTCTATCTAACGCTGAAATGGGCCTCTGTGGCCGAGTGCTTAAGGTAGTATGTAATATAATATTGATCACGTGGTCTGTCAAAACTGAGCTGAGGTTGCGGGTTCGAGTCTCAATGCGAGTAGGGTGCACACGACTCCAATCTTAATTGATTAGGATTTCCAGTTTTCCTACTGAAGGTTGGTGGTGTTCACCGGGTACTCCGGATTTTTCGCCCAATAAAACTGAACGCCATAATATAGGTGAAGATTTTCTGAAATTAGCGTTTAACACTATTCAAACAAACAAACATAACAATTATCCAACGCTTGACAAAGTGCAGGTGAATAAGTAAGGGCAACCGTATTTACATTATTTGCCCAGTCTGTGGATTACATTTGGGGTCAGTCTGTGGATTACATTGGTGGGGAAGTCTATGGATTACATTAATTTTTTTTGACAGAATTTTAGTCATCACATTCTGTAAAATACAAAGATAAGTCAAAGCAAAAACAACACATCAAAAATATATGTTTTTTGCAAATTTGGGGTCTTGAAGAGTTTTAATTCCACAAACCTGCAATTACATATACAGTTGTTATATAGTTTTTAATGACATTTAGGACTAAAGTCGTTTCCTACTTTTCTGGTTATTTGAAACGTGTATGATTAAATAGTAACAATTATTATTCATCTATACTGCAACATTGAAAAATCTATACAAGTTTCTTCAAAATAAATAAAATCAAACTTTGTGTTTATTTCATAGTCATCTCATCGTTAATATTAAAGTTAATATTATACTCCAAACAGCAAACCAGTAGCTTTGTAATTAGTAACCAAAAGTTGTTTCCGGTTTCTGTCATAGTGTATTGCTATTGGATCATTCAAACCATCCTCCTTGGACAGAATCCGTCTACTTTGTTGTCCGTCGGCTGACAACACTACCACACTTGTACATCCATTACTAACAACGTACACGTGTCCGTCATTATCGACCGATATACCGAACGGAATAAGAATGACAGTCTCATCTTTAAATGTCCAGATCGTGTTACCTTTCATGTCACAACAGGTGACAGTGTTAGTGGAGTTGTTGGTGTAGTACAGTTTGTCTTTATATGCAGAAATATATGAACAGATTGGTAAGTCACATCTGACGATGGTTGTTGTGTTCTTACCATTGACGTCCATCATCTCTATTCCTTTTCCGTACATGCAATACACAAGTGTCCCGTTCACGGTTGTTATACCATGACACATGTTATCTTTTGCAATGAACTTCAATATTTTACCACTACTGATATCTATAATGGTTATTCCATTAGGTTTATAACAACCTGTTGTCACGGCGACTGTTTTGTCACTGATACATGTTACATCACGTGGATTGCTTTGTACTGGAACTTGAAACAACTGTTTACCTTCAGTATCAGTAACAACTACACGTTTCCCATAGTAATCACAGAAGACCAGTTTACCATCCGGTAGGATATCACATCCCCATGTTCTCTCTATGTTAGTAGTAATGGTCCGTGTTAGTTTGAGTTTGATATCTTGGATAGATGTAGACTGTACACCAACTAACTGAGCTTGTTTATCTTTCTGTTTAACAAGCGTTAAGTCACAAGGACTTTTCTCCACACGGATGGACCCGAATGTTTTAATTTTATCCGTAATGCTTCTTAAATGTTCATTTACACTGAACTCGATGGCGATTTTGTCAAGATGACCGTTGTCAATGATTGACTGAAAAAATGTTTCTGTTACAGTAAATTCAGGTGACATCTGTCGTAATGCAAAGAATGTTTGAAGATCAGAAGCATGTTTTATGACATTATCAAGTTGTTGTTTGGAGGATGAATGTGTTTCTTTCTTTTCCTTTAGAACTGTTAGCACATTCTCCAAATCTGTTCTGACTTTATGCTCTATGTCTGAAACGTCTTCCCTTATTACAGCTTCTATTTGATCAAGATGTTCATTAATTTTCATGCGGGCTTGACTAATTTCAGACAGAATTGTCTCCTTTTGGTCATTCAAGATTCTTATTTTGACTTTAATTTTATCCTCGATAATTAAAATGTTCTCGTCGATATCAACGAAAGTGTTATTTTACTTAACGTTATTACATCTTTGCATTCGGAGTGTTCCTCAATACATTGCAGACAGAGAAGTTTGTCATGATTTTGACAAAACATTCGGTATTTTTCCTCGTGTTCGCTACAGTAACGACTAACAGACGAGATGGATGGAGCTAGAGTCTGATAGTCTGTTATCGGGATTGTAGCATGGTTTTTTGTCGATTTCAAAACTGCATGGAACCCTTTACATTCCGAACATAATGCCTGTTCACATTCACAACACCAGTCAGTGGCCCGTTTATATATATGACGCTCGTCACATGTAGTACATACGGGTGACTTGTCAGCCATATTTATTGATTCTGTAATAAATTAAACAAAGTTAGCTTTAGTTATTATCATTAAAATGTTTGTTTAAAATTTAAATACGCATGAGTCTTTGTCATTGTATACACGCCTTGAACTTCGGATTTGGAGACCAAAAGATGTATCCAATTTGAATGAAATGTATATCGTTACGTCAGCTAACTATAAAAATCGATAAGAAATGTATCTAGTACAAGCTAGGCATATTAAGTATGTGCACACCAAAGTCTATAGCACGTTTCGTGATATAGGAAAAAAACATTTCTCAGTAAGCGAAGATCGTGATTTTCTTAGTAATCAGGCTTCACACTGTATAAAACACTAGACGGCATGGTAAAGGTTCCGGACGAGAACAAGTAAAACAATAAATCAACGGTAAAAACGGGTGTGATGAGACACAGGGAATACATAACACAACTTTGACTGCTACTGGGAAAGTATAGAGTATTGGGTAGGGGAAGACTCTTTTTTGAAATCTACAAAAGGATTCTTTATTGTGCAAGGAGCGTGCACTCTCCAAACACGTTACCCACTACGGTCCTTCCTATGACCAGACAACACCCAACGAAAAGGTCTCCTCTATCCGCCACCCGAGGACGTGATGGGCTGCTCTGAGGGTCGAGTACTTGGAAAACCCTCACAGTGTGGTCCATGTCAATAAAAGTTGAAAATGACGTCAAAACCTCATACAAACAAATATAAATAATTGTATTTATTGTTTTTTAGACTTAAGTTCTAAATTAAAACTAGACAAAGTCGATCTAGCGATCGCTGATACCCCCGCTTTTGTGAAAATTTCTAACGTTTTTCGTGGATTGTGACCTTGAAATTGGATGGATTTCCACCAAAATCAATAGGCTTCTTACCAACAAAATATATAAGAATATTTTACAGTTTCATTAAAATCGGATGAAAACTTTTTGAGTTATTTTCCGGAAACAACTTTTTGTAAAAATTTCTAACATTTTTCATGGACTGTGACCTTGAAATTTGACAGATTTCCCCAAAAATCAATAGGCTTCTTACCAACCTGATATATAACAATATCCCAAAGTTTCATTCAAATCACATGCAAACTTTTTGAGTTATCATCCGGAAACAACTTTTTTGTAAAAATTTCTAACGTTTTTCGTGGACTGTGACCTTGAAATTTGATGGATTTCCCCCAAAATCAAAAGGCTTCTTACCAACCTGATATATAACAATATCCCAAAGTTTCATTCAAATCGGATGCAAACTTTTTGAGTTATTGTCCGGAAACAACTTTTATGTTAAAATTTCTAACGTTTTTCGTGGACTGTGACCTTGAAATTTGACGGATTTCCCCCAAAATCGATAGGCTTCTTACCAACCTGATATATGACAATATCCCAAAGTTTCATTCAAATCGGATGTAAACTTTTTGAGTTATTGTCCGGAAACAACTTTTTTGTTAAAATTTCTAACGTTTTTCGTGGACTGTGACCTTGAAATTTGACGGATTTCCCCCAAAATCGATAGGCTTCTTACCAACCTGATATATAACAATATCCCAAAGTTTCATTCAAATCGGATGTAAACTTTTTGAATTATCATCCGGAAACCAAATGTGGACGGACGAACGGACGGACGGACGGACGGACGGACAGACAGACGGACGGACGGACGGACGGACGGACGGACGGACGTGAGTACCACTATATTCCCCCGACTCTGTCGAGCGGGGGTATAAAAATAAATGACACTAAAGACTATTACATCTACGAATAAGATGTATTAGTATTAATTAACAAATTTACACAACAATAATTAAAATAACAAAGGAGTGGACGCCGTATTTTACTGTTAGAGCAAAACGAAATCATACGACGTATTCTTAACACAAATATTGTATGCAAGAAAAGAAGAATAATACTCCCAACAAAGCAACAAATAGGAACATAAATACTATAATTATTTAGTAGATAATATATATATATGTTTATTTGGATAACTACCCCTTTACAACGGGGGCAACCACCATCGGGGTAATGGTGGTTGCGTCCACATACAAGCATTATAAAACAAAATAGATACATGTACAGGCAAAATAACACAAGGTACAAATATATCATTAAGGTAAAAGTCATTCAAACAGTTAAGATACATAGTGCACTAGTATATATACAAAAAGTAAAATCGTATTTCACACTAAAACAGTCTGTTATGAATAAAGTTAGATCATATAGAGTTAATCTAACTGGATCTCAGTAAAAATACGAATCTCACATAAAAGTAACGATATAGTACTTATAAATTGGCAATATTTAAAACATAAAACATGGGCAGTTCATTTTACACAATGATATCATTTAAGATTTCATTTAAGATTTTCGACCTCTGTTTAAAAAGACTCTTAATAAAGTATACACCTATGTTATCAAAATATGATCCAATCTCATCATTAATGAAATAGCCCCAGTCCCCAATTAAAAACTTTATCTTGTCATTAGGATTCAGAAAATTAAAATTGAGGTCTGGGATATTTGAATCAATATTTTCGAAGGTGTCTTTACGAATTTCAGCTAAGGCAGGACATTCCAATAAAAAGTGATTAATATTTTCAGTTACATTTTCAGCACATATCTTGCAAATTGAAGAGTAACTAAGGCGAAATCTTTGCAGATTTTCGTAAAGACATAAGGTGTTTGTTCTGCAGAGAAATTTAAGTCTAGCCCCTTCAAAATCTGATTGAACATCTAGATATTTCTGTCTTCCTTTCCGTCGGTAAAAGTAAACATAATTGGCGAGAGAAGATTTTGACAAAATATTTACTGTGAGTTTTGAAGCTGAATTTTGTCCCATAAAGAGGTTAAATTTTCCTATATTAAAGGCCTTATCAGTAAACATAAAGTCGAGACCAACATCTTGGAAGATAGATTTAATGTACGTAAAGTAGGGCCAATCGTTAGAGGCAACTTTTTCTAACTCCCAAAATATAACTTTACAAAGTCTTGTCTCTGGCAGTTCACAGATATATTTAAAATACGAGACTCGTTGTCTGTCGAGAAAGTCATTAATCGGTTCCCAACCTGATTCGGCCAATAATGAAGACTTGGGTACATTGACCTTAGTCTTCAATGTTATCATGGCCGCTTTGTACTGAGCGCCACTCAAAATATCCTTGTCACTTTGGGAAAAGGTCATCCATGAACCACAGGCATGCGATATAGAAGGTCTTAAAACGCTATTCCATAGGGCGTCCCCAAAGATAATACGGTTAAAGTTTCCGTGCATCCCCAAAATACGGGTCATGTAATTTAATTTCTTATCAATGTTCTCTTTAATGTACGAGTTTATGTGAAAATGTGGTTTCAACGTCCGTGACAAGTATACTCCAAGATATTTAAACTCGTTCGTTTCGTATATGAATTGATCACCTAGCGACCATTTTTTGCTCTTATCAATTCGTTTGCCAACTATCATTACTTTCGATTTGCTAGCATTAAATTTCAGATTCCATTTACTAGCAAATTTAGCAAGCTCAGATTCCGAACCCGCTATCAAGGTAATGTCATCAGCAAACAACAACACATTAATGAGATGGTTCGAGATCCGAATGCCAACACCGGCTTCCTTTAACATACCGACCAAGTCATTCATTAGGATCGAAAAGAGTGTAGGGGACAAAACACAACCTTGTTTAACACCATACTCTTGTTCGAACCATTCGCTTTCGACGTCCCCAAAAACCACTTTATTGTCGACTTGGCTATAAAGTGAACGAAGCAAACGCCAGTGCTTTCCTTGTACGCCGCTTTTCCATAGCATGTAAAAAAGACCGTCTCGCCAAACTCTATCAAAGGCTTTCGACAGGTCCAGAAAAGCAATATAGGTTTGTTATTTCTTACTTTTCTGAATAGTGGAGACACCTTGGAGAGTAAATATGTTGTCTTCAAGCCTTCTTTGTTTACGAAAAGCCCCTTGACATTCCCCAAGCACGTTATTTTCATCGAGGAACGAAACCACATTTTCTTCAATAACTTTTGAAATATTTTGTAAACATTAGATGATAAAGTGATTCCTCTATAGTTATCGAGGTCAAAAGCCGACCCTGATTTCAGAATGGGCTTTATGATACCCTGAAGCCAATCTGAGGGAATCACCTCTACATCGGCAATCACATATCGACCAGTGAATCAAGTAGGGAATCACCCGCGAATTTGAGAAATTCATTTGGTATTTCGTCATAACCCATCGCTTTACCTGATTTTAGTGACTTTAGGATATTATGTTTGTTTGTTTGTTTGATGGTGTTTAACGCCACTTTTAGCAATTTTTCAGCTATATCATGGCGTCCAGTTTTTATTGGGGGAGGAAGCCGGAGTACCCGGAGAAAACCCCCGACCTGCGGTAGGAAAACTGGCAATCCTTGTCAATTAAGATTGGAGTCGAGAACACCCTGCCTGCAGTGAGAATCGAACCCGCAATCTCAGAGTTGACAGACCACGTGATCAATAGTAGACGAACTACCTAGACCACTCGGCCACCGAGGCCCCTGAGGATATTATGGATTTGATCCTTAGGTATATGTAAGGAGAACGACCGATCATTTTAGTAGTAGTAGATAAACTGTTATTAAACTTCTATCCAGGAGTATTTCTGGTATAACAAAGTATATAAACACACAATAAATTAAATCCGGAAATGCAAGGGATGTACAACAAGTTAAAACCACAACAAAGATATGGGCAGATACAGAGACAACACAAAAGTATGGGCAGATACAGAGACATCACAAAAGTATGGGCAGATACAGAGACACAACAATGGTATGGACAGGTACAGAGACACCACAAAGATATGGGCAGATACAGAGACATCACAAAAGTATGGGCAGATACAGAGACATCACAAAAGTATGGGCAGATACAGAGACATCACAAAAGTATGGGCAGATACAGAGACACAACAATGGTATGGACAGGTACAGAGACACCACAAAGATATGGGCAGATACAGATACACATAAACGTATAAACGAATACAGAAACACAACAATGGTATGGACAGATACAGAGACACCACAAAGGTATGGGCAGATACAGATACACATCAAAGGTATGGACAGGTACAGAGACACCACAAAGGTATGGGCAGATACAGATACACAAAAAAAGTTATAAACAGATAGAGACATAACGACGGTATCGACAGATACAGAGACACCACAAACGTATAGTCAGATACAGAGACACAACGACGGTATGGACAGGTACAGAGACCACCACAAAGACAGATACAGAGACGCAACAAAGGTATGGTCAGATAGAGAGACACAAAAAGGTATGGAAATATACAGAGCAGAAAGAAATGTGTTGACAGATACATGGACACAACGAAGATATAGACAGATACAGAGACAATTCAAAGGTATGGACAGATACAGAAACACATCAAAGGTATAGTCAGATAAAGAGAAATAACAAAGATATGGACAGATACAGAGACCAGAACAATGGCACGGACAGATACAGAGACACAACAAAAGTATGGACGGATACAGACACAACAAATGTAAGGGTAAGGACAGATACAGAGATCACAACAGAAGTATCGACAGATACAAAGACACAACAATGGTATGGACAGATACAGTAACACAACAAAGGTATGAACAGGTAAAGAGACACAACAAAGGTAGGGATACAGACAGAGACACAACACAGATATGGAAAGATACAGAGGCACAACAAAGGTATGGACAGATACAGAGACACATCAAAGGTATAGTCAGATACAGAGACACAAAAAAGGTATTGACAGATACAGAGACCACAACAATGGCATGGACAGATACAGATACAGAGACACATCAAAGGTATGGGTAAGGACAGATACAGAAACCACAACAAAGGTATGGACAGATACAGTAACACAAGAAAGGTATGGACAGATAAAGAGAAACAACAATGGTACAGAGACACAACAATGTTGTAGGCAGATACCGAGACACAGAATAGGTACGGACATATACAGAGACACAACAAAGATATGGACAGATACAGAGAAACAACAAAGGTATGGACAGATACAGAGACACAACAATGGTAAGGTCAGACACAGGGACACAACATTAGCATGGACAGATACAGTAACACAACAAAGGTATGGATAGATAAAGAGAAACAACAAAGGTAGGAAAAGGTACAGAGACACAACAAAGTTGTAAGCAGATACCGAGACACAGAATAGGTAAAGACATATACAGAGACACAACAAAGATATGGAAAGATACAGAGACACAACAAAGGTGTCGACAGATACAGAGACACAACAAAGGTATGGACAGATACTGAGACACAACACAGGTAAGGTCAGAGATACAGAGACACAACAAAGGTATGGACAGATACAGAGACACACCAAAGGTAAGGACAGATACAGAGACACAACAAAGGTATAGACAGATACAGAGACACCACAAAGATATGGGCAGATACAGATACACAAAAAGGTAGACACAAAAACAATTTTATGGACAGATACAGAGACATCATAAAGGTATGGGCAGATACAGATACCCATCAAAGGTATGGACAGGTACAGAGACACCACAAAGGTATGGACAGATACAGAGACCAGAACAATGGCATGGACAGATACAGAGACACAACTAAAGTATGGACTGATACAGACACAACAAATGTAAGGGAATGGACAGATACAGAGATACAACAAAGGTAAGTACAGATACAGTACAACAAAGGTATGGACAGATAAAGAGAAACAACAAAGGTATGGATAGATACAGAGACACAACAAAGGTAAGGGCAGAAACAGAGACACAACAAATGTATGGATAGATACAGAGACACAACACATGTATGGATAGATACTGAGAAACTACAAAGGTTTGGACAGATACAGAGACACAAAAAGGTATATACAGATACATAGACACAACTTTCATTTTAAATTTGCATACTCTTACAAACAGTTACAAAAGGTATGGACACATACAGATACACAACAACGGTATGGACAGATACAGAGACCACAACAAAGGTATGGACCGATAAAGTCAGCGGAAAGGTATGGACAGATACAGATACACAATAAAGATATAGACAGACACAGAGACCACAACAAAGATATGGACATAAACAGAGACCACAACAAAGGTATGGACAGATACAGAGATCACAACAAAGGTATGGACAGATACAGAGACCACAACAAAGGTATGGACCGATAAAGAGTCAGCACAAAGGTATAGACAGATAAAGAGACACAACAAAGGTACGGACAAATACTGAGATACAACACAGGTAAGGACAAATACAGAGACACTACAAAGGTATGGACAGATACAGAGACACACCAAAGGTAAGGACAGATACAGAGACACAAGGAAATGTATGGACAGATACAGAGACACAACAAAGATTTGGACAGATACAGAGACACAACAAAGATATGGTCAGATACAGACAACACAAAGGTAGGAAATGGTACAGAGACACAACAAAGTTGTAGGCAGATACCGAGACAGAGAATAGGTAAGGAAATATACAGAGACACAACAAAGATATGGACAAATACAGAGACACAACAAAGGTATGGACAGATACAGAGACACAACAAAGGTACGGACAGATACTGAGATACAACACAGGTAAGAACAGAGATACAGAGACACAGCAAAGGTATGGACAGATACAGAGACTCAACAAAGGTAAGGACAGAAACAGAGACACAACAAATGTATGGATAGATACAGAGACACAACAAATGTATGGATAGATACAGAGACACAACAAAGGTATGGACAGATACAGAGACTCAACAAATGTATGGATAGATACAGAGACACAACACATGTATGGATAGATACTGAGAAACTACAAAGGTTTGGACAGATACAGAGACACAAAAAGGTATATACAGATACATAGACACAACTTTCTCTTCAATTTGCATACTCTTACAAACAGTTACAAAAGGAAAGTTCAGTTTGCAAGGATTATTGTGTTCTTTAGATACATATTCAATTTTCTCCGTCCCGATTTGGCTCCAATAAAGAACGAACTCTTTCAGGGCTGCCTCTCATTTGTATATCAATAGCAATTAATATAAAACATGAACACTATGAAGATTGAACAAGGATGAAGAGTCTAATTTCGGGTATGCGATTTGTGTGCCAGTTCGATATCAAATTTGTTCCCGGGGTCTGTCAACGCTGAGGTTCTGGGTTCGAATATCACTGTGCGTAGGTTGTGCTCTACTCCAATCTTAATTGACAAGGATTGCAAGTTTTCCTTCCGAAGGTCGGGGGTTTCTATAACACTCTGACTCCCCCCCCCCACAATAAAGCGGGCGCCACGATAAAGCTGAAAAATAGCTGAAAGTTGGGCCAAATCGAAACACACAAAACAAAGACTTATCTTAATCGAAAAGGATTGCCTTCGATGGTGGGCGTTCTTAACTGGTACTCCGTATTCCAACCCTCCTCTTTCCTTAAATTACAACCCACAATTCACAAAGTTGCGTATATAAAGAAAATAAATATAAAATTGGCCTTGTGTTTTTCTTTATTTCTTAATGAAGCCTTTTCGTTAAAGATAAAAACCGAAGTATTCGTTTAGCTAGTGTTTCAGTCGGGTGAGAAAAATATAATATCATAGGGCGTTTTGGGAGGGTCTGATATTCGTAGGACTTTATCAACAGTGACGTTGATTTGTCTTGTTACATATACACAATCTGCTACAATTTATGATTAACAATTGACAATTTCATGAATTTCTTTCAATTTTGTAGCAACAGTCATGTTAGTAGGAAATGGCATTGATAAACAAACTGTGCAATTGAAAGCGAAAGTAGACTAGAAATATAAAGAAATGTTTCTAGGTCATATAAAAAACTAAGAAATACATAATATATCATATGTTCTAATTAAAGTATTATGATTTTTGTATACATACAAATCGTTGATACACATCAAACAGTTGTAAACACCTGGCAGGTATAGCAAGTTGTCACATGATCCCGTATCGGAAGGCAACGAACTACAACTCAGTCTGTAAAAATTATTTTATTCTATTTTTAAATATCAGGCGGTAGTTTTTAAATTCGTATAACTTATAATTTTATAAAATTTTAATTTAAGTAAATCATTTTTAAAAAGTACGAAGCAACTTTCAATATTTTCAAGAAATGATAGCGAGCATCGCAGATCTGCGAGCATTACGGTTGCATGCGTGTGTTAAAAAGTCGCGTGATCCATATGAACAAATCTATTTCAGATGGTAGCTGAGCTGTCCGATGAAAATATTGTAGACGAGCATTAAAATATAAAGTATGAGAGTATACAAAAATAATTTTGATTTCGATGTTTAATTTAATGCAAAGGCACTGTTAAGTTGCTGTGAAGTAACGACGGGAACGATGTGCGATGCTCGTATTTAGGCTGCGCATATTTCATATTACTTTCCTGTGAAAATGCAGAAATATTAAATCCATTAACAAATAATTACTCTCTCTTTTAGCAAATTATAATGGTTATAAAGCGTAAATTGTTAGTTTTGTTTTAGTTCGATCTGCTCTTTTTAATAATGGTGTTTACACAACATTAAGCATTTACCAGGTAAATATATCAGGCAGCTCACTTACCACTGCTGTGCTAAAACATGTACTAATACTACTACCTCTACTGTTACTACTCTCACTACTATTACTGCTACTCATGGAAGAGCTTTGGTAACTAAGGTTTTTTTAGGTACAGGTCTGCGTACGTACGTAGATTTTACCCCCCCCTAATTCATATATTTTTGGACGTTATAATATTGGACCTAATCATATATTATAGCTCACATAAAAACCTTGCATTATGATTGGTTAGCAAGCCGTATACATCAGGCTATGTATACGTCTACAGCCGTGTACATAAAGCATATTTTTATCCCGTATTGGGCTCCTATGAAAACAAATCATCATGGCCGCCTTCGTTCCGCTTCGATTTAAGAAATACACAGCGTGGTTAAGGCAATATATTAAACTGATGTTGACGATCGCATTGCAATCTACTAACGATACTCATTCCCATGGATACAACGTTTTGATTGGTCAATTGTTTTGGGTTGGAAGAAAATGACAACATCCAGTGAACATTGTTCTTATATTAAAATTATGTAATTGATTTTCATTCTCTAAGGTCAGTTTGATTAAAAAACAATTGAACGTTTTCTGTTTATTAAAATTAATGAAATTTTGTCAACTAGTTGAGCTTTATTTAATCAGCTTCCGGTACATTCAACGTGAAAAAGAATCTTGCATCACCGTTAACGTGCTAGTTCAAAATTGACAACCAGCTATAATTACCAGCAGTGATATGAAGCCGGGCCCGAAAAGATGAACACTAAGGTATGTCTAAGAAAATAAGTAAGTTGTGTTAACATCAGTATAGTGATTATATACAATTGTCATCGAAAAAATGCTCAGGAATGATCGATACCTTGTCTTGTACTGACAATGTGACGTCAGACACTGAGAGTGTCAGGTGTTGCCCCATTTTAAGTAAAAATTTTAATAATAGGTTGCAACTAGTGTATAGGCAACAACTGTTTAACTATGTCAATTGTTAGACTTGATTACACCCCCCCCCCCAAACCACACACATACACAGTCAGTTAAAACTTGAAACTGAAACCAAATCTTAAAATTGCTATTAGATCTTTTGAATAATTCTGCATAGTTACACATAGATATAATGTCCCCCATTAACATAATTTTACAGTTTAAACAGAACAAAAATGTGCTGCCCAAACAGAATATATTCCTATATCTATGAAATGTATAATTGAACTGAAATAAGACAGACATTAATAATCAAACTCTGGTTTAGATAGAAAGAGTTATAAAATTCATTGGTTATGTTGAGAGGTGCATTTCAGAAACACAAATTCACAAGATTATGAAAATTAACATGATTTATTTATGAGAAAAAATATGTATTTTCTGTATGCATACACACTTATCTACATTTAAGCATTAACTACAAAAAATATTTATTCCATCCAGTGATAACAAAATTTCCATTTTGCACATTGTATAATTCATTTAGCGGATTATATTAAATATATGACGTCACAGCGGGTGCATGTCTCCATGATAATTTTTGTCCACCCTCTTATAGAAAATATTTTCAAAAGTCAGTATTCTCGCACAATTTATGTATACATAACTATAGATTTGAGCCATGCACAGACCTCTTATGTTTTAAATCTAAAGTGTATATGCAACAAAAAAAACCCACCAAAATCATGAAATAAATTTTGTACTTGACAATATTGTATATTAATAAGTGTGTAGATGAATCATGAAACTATAAATTTTACTCATATAGTATTAGCATACTAGTAACCATTTATCAATTTTATTTGTTATATTGTCCATAAGTACATTAATATGTTCATATATTTTATAGAGAATAAAATGTGCCAAATTGCTTTTCAGATGCTCTATCATCCCAAGATACATGTAACAATCAATATCAGCTGTAGCAGTAATAGTATAGGGATGCTGGCCAGGGGCTCATATTGGTCAAGGGGTAATACAGCATGTACTGTGGATTTTGGTATGTTTTATACACTTTATCATAACAGTAGTGTATGGTAATACTGTGCAATGCATATGGATTGTTTTGTTTTAGGTAAATGTTTGTTTGTTTGATGGTGTTTAACGCCAATTTCAGCAATTTTTTTAGCTATATCATGGCGTCCAGTTTTTATTGGGGGAGGAAGCCGGAGTACCCGGAGAAAACCCCCGACCTGCGGTAGGAAAACTGGCAATCCTTGTCAATTAAGATTGGAGTCGAGTACACCCTGCCTGCAGTGAGAATTGAACCCGCAATCTCAGTGTTTACAGACCAGGTGATCAATAGTAGACGAACTACCTTGACCACTCGACCACCGAGGCCCCTTGTTTTAGGTAAAGCTATCCTTGATTAATACATGTATTATTAGAAAATTTTATATGCAGTTTTCCAGTCTTTGAAACAAATGTAATTTATAATTTTGTGAATATACTACATTGTACAATCTAATTAAAATCTTTGCCATTGTCGCAGTGACAATAGCAAGAAGGGGGAGCCAAGTTAAAATATAATTTTAGTTAGATTGGAATATATATACTAATAACTTATGACACTTGTGATATTGTTATTTGTGTGGCTTCTATTTGCATACTAGTACTAGTATGCATATGGCAATGAGAATACAACTATTTAGTGTGAACAATATGTATTTATAAAAGTTGTTATAGCAGTAATATACATGTACATAATGACAGTACCATACAATGATACATGAGTAACAGCAAACATACACTAAATGATAGGAAAACTACTGGATTACCAATTATACAAATTCGTCTTCAGTGATGAAATTTTATTCGAAGTTACAAGCAGTTATTAATATTGTAATATTCTATTTGATTAATTATTTTTATTAAGTCTGTTTTGTTAATTTTAAGGTTAAAAAATTTAGAAGAGAGGAAACAGTTCCAGGGAACCAGATTTTCTCTAATGTCAATATGGATTTAAAAAAATGTTTGCTGACAGTGATACTTGGAATTTGCTTATATAGAAAAATCCTAGTTACTTTATTTTACTGAACCTGTGTTGCTGCATGAAATTAATAATAGACAATTGGATATCAAATTAACCAATTTCATAGTGGACTTTGCCAAAAAAAGATAAAATTAATATTTCATGTCATGAGATGGAAAAAAGGTGCATCCAACATAATGATATAAGTATTTAGACATGCTAGATGTAAACTGACTTAGTTTGAAATAATGTATGACAATTATAGTGCATTTAATTTTTTTTTAATTAAAAGAAATCTGAATATTTTATTTTTAGTCAAATTGCCTCTTCTTCATCGGTCTCCATTGTCAGGAGACAAACTTTCATACAAGCCATATGCATAAACATGATAAATTTACAATGAAATTTAATTACAAAAATAGGGTTTAAAGTTATTTTTAAATGGTAATAATTATCACATTAACAGTAGTTATTCCATTCAACAGTGAAGAGAGCACTGTCTCAAAAAATGAAGAAAATGCAATAAATTTAAAAAAATTGCATAGGTTGCCCTGTTGGGTCACAGTTGTACTTTTTTTACTCTCAGTAAAGACTTTAATTAGCAATACTAGTACATTGGTTTGATATATAGCTGCAGTATTTCTTGGTCGAAAAATAAAGCTAAATGGCGACTTCAAATATGGGACAGAAACTAGTACCTTAAATTATAGCAAAAGTTATATGGTGGAGTATTTTGAAATACATGAAAAATATTATACTTCACAAAAAAATAAAAGGTTTTCATCGACAACAGGCATATCATATTTAATAGAAAAAAATGCATTGTCCCTAATGTGGTTTATCTATGGCAGTAAAATAAATATTGGGCACTTGACTCAATCTGGAAATATGTACAGTTCATGATCAACGAGGTAGCTTAAGCCAGTGTTCATTTTAATTGGAACAGTTCATTCGTAATCTAGCCTGGAATAGTTTACCTTGTCTTGAGCCAGCAAAATAAAATTATAATGTGTTTTATAATAAATTGGTGTGTATTTATATTTTTTCCGTTTGCAGTTTTTGTCTCACAGTATGAAAGTCACTGCAGGCTAGACATATATGGGTTTGCAGCAGTGGCGGCATTAACTCTTGACATTTAGCCTTATATCTTTGTAAGCTTAAGCCCTAGGCCATCAAATTTGGTCCAGTTGTAACAAATTATACTAATTCCCAGTCAGTCACCTGCCCTCGATCTCAATTTTTTCGGTCCAGTGATTATGTTACATTTGTAAATAAGCAGGCAACATTCAGGATAAAATGTGACCCAGCAGCTCAGCTTTGGTCATGTTAAATTATTTCAAGTCTGAGAATTTTATGCCGTCCAATGCAATAAATGTAATATAATATAATAGTTATAAATAAGGCACAAAACTATTTTCTTAATTGGTGATGGAGTTCTATCTGGGATTTCTGTTTTAGACAGAGTTTATTAACACTTGTAAGTGGACATTTGTTTTTCAAAAATTAGCAAAGACCATATAATAATACTGATATAACATAGCCATAAATGGGGGGGGGGGGGGGGGGGTAAGTCAGCAACATTTGAACAACAACACTCAACATTCAGTTAACGGCGTTAACTAATAATGGGATGATATATGGTTGTATACTTGAAAGTTCTGCTTTTAATTACGCATATTCTTGCCTTTTTTGTATATCCCCGGACCATTACACGTTTGAAGTTCTTTTATTTACAAGAAATAAAGATTTATTTTTTATTTGAAACTTTACGTCGAACGACGTCATATGGAGTCTGGTTGCCAGTTTTGGTACCAGTTTTCAGTGTTTTCAATAAAAGCCGGCAGCCGGCAAAATCAACCGCTTATTGCCAATTTTTTGCCGGCTATTCCATTTCCGATTTCAAAAATCGGAGTTCGCAATTTTCGCGGACGAGGTCGGGATTGTCAGTCTTTGTTTTGGTATTGCGTACTCCCGGGAACCAGTTCATATCACTTGTGCGTTTGAAAACTTGGTGAAAATATTGTTTTCATTCAAATGAGACGAAAAGACCCTGACTGTGGTGAATGTTATTAACACTGGTATGTTGGTCAAGGCTTTTGTCAATTTATGAAATTGGTAAGAAATAATTAAGATTCATGTCACAATTCATCAAGTTTTGCAGAAAATATAACAAATGAAAAGGATGATTTAGATACAGCTAGAGGGCTTACAACTTGATCCAAAACTGCTAATTTTCGTTTTCGGCAGGGGGGCTTTGCCCCCCTGGTCCCCCTACCTTGAGCGGCCCCCAGACCCCTCGCCGTAGTTATTCTTCCCCCTATTCCAATTTTTTTGCCTTCTATTGCAAAAGTTAATGAAAACACTGGTTTTATATCTTGTTCACTGGTGCACTTGTCTACTTGCAATACAAATGTAAACATGCATTTATCGTTAATAAAAGTTTGTCAACGCAGTACCTAATCAAGGACGCACATCATCAATGTTGATTTAATTATTTTCTCCGTATTTGGCTGGTATAGAAATCGTCTGGGGGTTAAAAATTCGTTTATATATTACTTTATATTAATCGACTGAATATCGGTTGAAAATGGCTTATTGTTTCCATAGACAAGAATCGAGATGTAATAAAAATTCACGCGTTTGTTACATTTTTTACCCCCAAAGCTTTTTGAGAACTACTAAGTTATAAGGGTCTAAAAATACAAAAAATAATGCACTAAAGTGTTAATTAGGTACTGCGAAAACGATTGATAAAAAGGTAATGGACCGTTGTAGGTTTTTGGTTGTCACGATATAAATTGCAAGTCATGTGATTTTACTTCCATTCGAAATAGCGATAAAATATTAGTTGAATTGAACGCGTGTTATTTGGATAGAAGAACTACAATAATTTTAATTTGTAATTGGAAAAACTTTAAGACGTCTAATTCAATGCTTTATTATTAAAATATTGCCTTAACTATGCTGCGTAGATAATTGCGAGCGGGCTCTATGCAAATTAGAACATGGTCACACCTTATATTTGTCAATATTTTATACAAAGCGATAGCGCCAAATTGCAATAATCTATTTCTATTCTAATATGTCTAACAATTGTTTTAAAATTTCGGAGAGGCTCTAAGAGGACGCTTTCACAATGGTAATATTTTTTTTTTAACTAATCAGATATATCCCAAAACAGTATGTTAAAGCAAATAAAATTGACATAAACATATATTATCGTCATTTTATTTAATATAGAGTCCATATACATACCTTTTAAACAAACAAAAAATACGGGAAAGAAATGAACGTCATCTCGCGATACTTACCACTGTACCGGGTACGTTTATGTTAAGCGACAGTACTCTGGGTACCATTACATCTGAAATAGTCCGATAGGGTACCATTTCTCAAATAAGTACCCTGGGTATGCTGATATAGTACCCAGGTCGACAATGACCCATTCAGCAAAAATATTGAGAAATCTTAACGAAATTGCATTGTTTCAGTTTGAAATTTTCAGTTGAGCGTAATATGACGTCGGAATTCTAATTGTGACGTCATATTTATTTGAATGTAGAATTGTTACGTATATCGGGAGTATGTTAAATCATACAAATCTCAGAATTCAGACTAAAAATAACTGCATTATTAACAATAACGATAATTATGGATAGCACATAACAAACCAAACTGCATTTTTAAGTAAGTTTTTACTTTTACCCACAACACAGAGCTTACGCATGTGCGAACTTAACTATTGGAATTCTGACATGGCTTTGTTTACATAGCTAAAGCATGACGTCATATTAGAATTAACTTACAACGTGCATCAATGTCTAACCCAAACAAGTTTTAAATTACAACGACGTAAATAAAATGATATGTAATATATTGTTTAAATAACAGAAGGAAAGTAAATTAGGAAACAAAACTACTCAAATATCAGAGAAGGAAAAAAGGGGGGTCTGGCTCAATAGTGTATGTCACGGCTTTACAGGTCACAAATCCTGTATGATTTTGTTGTGTCCTCTATATCAAAGTGTGTCAATGCAAAAAACAATAAACGAGAAACGTGATCTCATCGTCAAAATCCGTTGATATTCATTTTAATTTCCATGATTTAAAAATCCAATAATATTCATTTTAATGGCATCAAAGTGACATTACCGTCAATTACTAGTTTTCTTATTTTAATTCACTTATCAACGACCACTCATCAATTAAAACCAATACAAGCTCCAGTTTTCCACCGATATCAAAGGAATTTGATGGTGCTTTTACTTTCAGTTGACACTTCCCAGTTTAAGGATACAATATTGTGTTATTTATTGAACAGAACACGATTTAAATTTAAAGAAGATAAATTTGCTCTGTTTTTAATATATAATAATGTTTTCTTAATTTTATTAATTTGATGTTCAACA